>OY986056.1:0-325221 GCA_963920205.1 Stenodema calcarata | reverse complement strand
ATACCATACCATACTCATACCATGTCATACAAACCGAGTGAATATTGAAATGTCATCCATTTCTGACCTATATTTAAAATTTTAAGTATCTAGCTCATCGTCAACATTTAATTTGTTTAAACAAATAGGTATTATTTAAACAATTTTACAGACAAGAAACCGAGTGAATATTGCATTGTGATCCAGTTCTGACCTATTTTTAAAATTTCAAGTCCATAGCTCATCATCAAAATTTAATTTGTATTATTACAAAAAGGTATTATTTAAACAATTTTACAGATGAGAAACCGAGTGAATATTGCAATGTGGTCTATCCCCGACTCACGGTTGAAATTTCTAGACTGTAGTTTACCGGGAAGATGTAAAAAGGTAGTTTTATTCTGGGCGTCTGGTGGTTGGGTCACATAACGGCCGTTTTCGACGCGAAAGTTTAGTGTTTTTCCTAAAACTTTGCGCGGTCACTGTGAACGAACGGCTGGTCGCACAAAAATCCAATTGGTCTTAAAAGATTCGTAATTTTTCAGGTCATTCGAAGGTGAACTAAAATTTACACGGTTCAGTTAAATATTTGGAGATAAGACATCGTCGAAATTCTAAATTTCGTTTTGAATCCCTTCCCCTTGACCTAGGGTTATGAAAAGTTTCGAGGATCATTGTGGGGCTGGTCCAAACCCAGAAACCAAATTTTGTAATTTTAGCTCAACGCTAACTGGGCAAAATGGCGTGGACGGCGGACGGGGTACGCCGTACGCCGTCCGCCGTCCCCCGTCCGGCCGTCCCCCGTCCGCCGTCCGCCGTCCGTGGCACTTTGCCCAGTTAGCGTTGAGCTAAAATTACGAAATTTGGTTTCTGGGTTAGGACCAGCCCCACAATGATCCTCGAAACTTTTCATAACCCTAGGTCAAGGGGAAGGGGTTCAAAACGAAATTTAAAATTTCGACGATGTCATATCTCAAAATATTCAACTGAACCGTGTAATTTTTAGTTCACTTTTGAATGACCTGAAAAATTACGAATCTTTTAAGACCAATTGGATTTTTGTGCGACCAGCCGTTCGTTCACAGTGAGCGCGCAAAGGTTTAGGAAAAACACTAAACTTTCGCGTCGAAAACGGCCGTTATGTGACCCAACCTCCAGACGCCCAGAATAAAACTACGTTTTTCATCTTCCCGGTAAACTACAGTCTAGAAATTTTAACCGTGAGTCGGGGATAGACCACATTGCAATATTCACTCGGTTTCTCATCTGTAAAATTGTTTAAATAATACCTTTTTGTAATAATACAAATTTAATTTTGATGATGAGCTGTTGACTTGAAATTTTAAAAATAGTTCAGAACTGGATCACAATGCAATATTCACTCGTTTTCTTGTCTGTAAAATTGTTTAAATAATACCTATTTGTGTAAACAAATTAAATTTTGATGATGAGCTAGATACTTGAAATTTTAAATATAGGTCAGAAATGGACGACATTTCAATATTCACTCGGTTTGTATGACATGGTATGAGTATGGTATGGTATATTATTGTATGTATGATTTGGTATAGTACAGTAGGATATGATAGGAAAGAAATTCGTATGGTATGGTATGAGTACGGTGAGAATATGGTATGGTGCCGATTTGCAACACAGTCTGGTGTAGACAGAAGGGTGATCTGCACAAGGAAGATAATAAACCGTTGTGTCAAGAATTTGCAGAGTTTTTTTATTCGATTTTCTGAATCTACGTATCTTGAAACGTAAACCAACAAATTTTGAGGGGGGGTTAAAATTTTTTTTTCTTTGGGCGATTCCAATGGTTCATTATCGAAGATAATAAACCAAAATCCGTCCGTCCGCCGTACGCCGTCCGCGGCACTTTGCCCAGTTAGCGTTGAGATAAAATTACGAAATTCGGTTTCTGGGTTTGGACCAGCCCCACAATGGTCCTCGAAACTTTTCATAACCCTAGGTCAAGGGGAAGGGGTTCAAAATGAAATTCAAAATTTCGACAATGTCATATCTCCAAATATTTAACTGAACCGTGCAATGTATAGTTCACTTTTGAATGACCTGAAAAATTACGAATCTTTTAAGACCAATTGGATTTTTGTGCGACCAGCCGTTCGTTCACAGTAAGCGCGCAAAGGTTTAGGAAAAACACTAAACTTTCGCGTCGACAACGGCCGCTACGTGGGTCAACCTCCAGACGCCCAGAATAAAACTACCTTTTTTCATCTTCCCGGTAAACTACAGTCTAGAAATTTTAACCGTGAGTCGGAGATAGACCACATTGCAATATTCACCCGGTTTCTTATCTGTAAAATTGTTTAAATAATACCTATTTGTTTAAACAAATTAAATTTTGATGCTGAGCTATTGACTTGAAATTTTAAAAATAGGTCAGAACTGGATCACAGTGCAATATTCACTCGGTTTCTTGTCTGTAAAATTGTTTAAATAATACCTATTTGTTTAAACAAATTAAATTTTGATGATGAGCTAGATACTTGAAATTTTAAGTATAGGTCAGAAATGGATGACATTTCAATATTCACTCGGTTTGTATGTCATGGTATGAGTATGGTATGATATATTATTGTATGTATGATTTGGTATTATACAGTATGGTATGATAGGAAAGAAATTCGTATGGTATGGTATGAGTACGGTGAGAATATGGTATGGTGCCGATTTGCAACACAGTCTGGTATTTTTTAATTCCATCAATAGAGAGTTCCTTAAGACGATTTTTAGCTTACGGCGAATCTACGTATCTTGAAATTTTCTGAATCTACGTATCATGAAACGTAAACCAACAAATTTTGAGGAGGGTTAAAAAAATTTCTTCTTTGGGCGATTCCAATGGTTCATTATCGAAGATAATCAACCAAAAATCTTTCCGTCCGCCGTACGCCGTCCGCGGCACTTTGCCCAGTTAGCGTTGAGTTACGAAATTACGAAATGTTTCCTTATGCGTTCCGACCAACCCCACAATGGTCCTCGAAACTTTTCATAACCCTAGGTCAAGGGGAAGGGGTTCAAAACGAATTTTGAAAATTTGAAAATCTCATATCTCGAAAAATTCATATATAACGGTATGTTTTTTATTTCATATTTAGATAGAGTTTGTTCCGTAGAATTTTTTAAGACCATCCGCAGCTTCGTGGGACCAGCCGTTCGTTCACAATGAGGGCTCAAAGATTGTGCCTCACAACACGATCGTGTATCAAACTGTTGAAATACAGGTCCATTTTCATACTAACAAGCTCTTTGGAACATCATATGGCTTAAGTGATGTCGAGTTTGTTGTTCTGAGGTGCGTTTCGTGCTACGGAAATGAAGGTAATTTCGAATGTTTGTTGGTAGGTACTTCTTTTATAGAAAAATTATTACCGACGTAGTATTAAAAACCCCAGATTATATCGTATTAATTAATCATAATTAATAATAATTATTATTAATAATAAATACGAATCATTAATACCTAACAATAAATTATAATAATTTTCACTAGGTACCTACTTGATAAAATTGTTAATAATTAGTGATAATTGATAATAATAATTAATCTAACATTTAGGATCTAGACATTTAGACCTAGTGATCTAGACAGAAGGGTGATCTGTACAAAGAAGATAATGAACCGTTGTGTCAAGAATTTGCAGAGTTTTTTTTATTAAGCTCTTTGGAACATCATATGGCTTAAGTGATATCACAAGTGACATATGTCGAGTTTATTGTTCTGAGGTGCGTTTCGTGCTACGGAAATGAAGGTAATATCGAATGTTTGTTGATAGGTACTTCTTTTATAGAAAAATTATTACCGACGTAGTATTAAAAACCCCAGAATTATATCGTATTAATTAATCATAATTAATAATAATTATTATTAATAATAAATACGAATGATTAATACCTACCGTCACAGGGGGCTACTTTGCTCCGCTTTTTTGACTGGTTTTTTAAATGTCAGTTTTCAGTGAGTTAATTATCTCCAATCAAGCTCATTTTTTGTGTGGCTTGTGTTGATACATTATACTTATTGTACATTTTGTGTCAATACCATAGAATACTTCCAAACGCGATTTTGGTTTATTATCTTCGATAATGAACCATTGGAATCGCCCAAAGAAAAAAATTTTTTAACCCCCCCTCAAAATTTGTTGGTTTACGTTTCAAGATACGTAGATTCAGAAAATCGAATTAAAAAAAATCCGTCCGTCCGCCGTACGCCGTACACCGTACGCCGTACGCCGTCCGTGGCACTTTGCCCAGTTAGCGTTGAGCTAAAATTACGAAATTTGGTTTCTGGGTTTGGACCAGCCCCACAATGATCCTCGAAACTTTTCATAACCCTACGTCAAGGGGAAGGGGTTCAAAACGAAATTTAAAATTTCGACGATGTCATATCTCAAAATATTCAACTGAACCGTGTAATTTTTAGTTCACTTTTGAATGACCTGAAAAATTACGAATCTTTTAAGACCAATTGGATTTTTGTGCGACCAGCCGTTCGTTCACAGTTAGCGCGCAAAGGTTTAGGAAAAACACTAAACTTTCGCGTCGAAAACGGTCGTCATGTGGGTCCACCGCCAGACGCCCAGAATAAAACTACCTTTTTTCATCTTCCCGGTAAACTACAGTCTAGAACTTTTAAGTTAAAAGTTAAAAGTTTTAACCGTGAGTCGGGGATAGACCACATTGCAATATTCACTCGGTTTCTCATCTGTAAAATTGTTTAAATAATACCTTTTTGTAATAATACAAATTAAATTTTGATGATGAGCTATTGACTTGAAATTTTAAAAATAGTTCAGAACTGGATCACAATGCAATATTCACTCGGTTTCTTGTCTGTAAAATTGTTTAAATAATACCTATTTGTTTAAACAAATTAAATTTTGATGATGAGCTAGATACTTGAAATTTTAAATATAGGTCAGAAATGGATGACATTTCAATATTCACTCGGTTTGTATGACATGGTATGAATATGGTATGGTATATTATTGTATGTATGATTTGGTATAGTACAATATTGTATGATAGGAAAGAAATTCGTATGATATGGTATGAGTACGGTGAGAATATGGTATGGTGCCGATTTGCAACACAGTCTGGTATTTCAATTTTAAATTTGGAGCAAAGTTCCCCTGGCTCAAACCTACTTTGCACCATTATCGAAATCCCCCTGAAAATGTCTTGTTTTCACTCTTGGGGCAAAGTAGGTCCACCGTAAACACAGAGAATTCACACAAAAATGGAAAAAAATGAATTTTTTCCATCAAATTTTTTAAAAACCAAGTTTTTAATGAAACAAATATTAAAATTCTATGACACAACTTTGAACACAAACTTTGAAAACACAACAAACTAGATTGGCTTGACTAATTTGGAAAAAAACATTTCTAAACTTAAAAATGAGGATATCAGTCATCTGGAATATCAATCACGGTTCAGTTTAATACCAAATAACATATAAAACCCTCCCCAAAAACTAGAAAAAGGTCATCTCTGGGACGTTGAACAGGTGCCTTGTTTTGGAAATGCATTTTGGCTCTTCGATGCTGCCAATCACGTCCTCCCACTTGTAATCCAAAACGTCCTCTTCTTCTGGCCACTTCCAGGATTTTAGTCCTTTCGTCATGGTTGACACCTTAGCAGTTTCCTGGTCGAAACTCACAATAATTCCTGGGTAGAAGCACCCATCATAACGGACAACACAGTGCTGCCCATTTCTTCGGCATTTTCTCACCCTGAAACAAGGAAAATACCTCTTCGTTCTGGAGCAAAGACTCCCCCTTTTCTGGTGTAAAGTTACCCCCAAACCGAATTTCGTTTACAGAAACCCCAAAAATCAAAATAATTGAGATTTCTATAAAAAACCTGAATCAGCATTAAATTTCCAACAAGATAGTATTGAAACTTACCGGGTTGAGGGAAAGAAGAAACTTTTAGGCCGCACTTTTCCACGAGCAAAATCACCTGTTACTCACAACCATGGCAGAAACAAGGTTGGAAACCATACCGTAACCTTCCCATTCTACTTTTTCGACTTTGAGCATAAATTGCCGGGGCATAATAAATTATTTCCCTTCTATGCATAAATTGCCGGGGGAACCATATCGGACATTAGCTCTTGCTCTGGATAGAAATTGAACTTATCAGATTTTTGGAGCAAAGCTGCCCCTGAGGGAGCAAAGTAGCCCCCTGCGACGGTAACAATAAATTATAATAATTTTCACTAGGTACCTACTTGATAAAATTGATAATAATAATTAATCTAACATTTAGGATCTAGACATTTAGACCTAGTGATCTAGACAGAAGGGTGATCTGTACAAAGAAGATAATGGACCGTTGTGTCAAGAATTTGCAGAGTTTTTTTTAATTCGATTTTCTGAATCTACGTATCTTGAAACGTAAACCAACAAATTTTGAGGGGGGGTTAAAATTTTTTTTTCTTTGGGCGATTCCAATGGTTCATTATCGAAGATAATAAACCAACATACCGTTTGATGGAAATTTTTCGAGATATGAAATTTTCAAAATTTTAAAATTCGTATTGAACCCCTTCCCCTTGACCTAGGGTTATGAAAAGTTTCGAGGACCATTGTGGGGTTGGTCCAGTGGCGGCTCGTCCATAAGGCCACCTTGGCCCTCGCCCCACCCAAAAATTTGCAAAGGAAAACAGAAAAAACATAGAACAAGGAGAAAAAAAATCTTACCTACTACTACCCACCATGGAAGAAGGGAGATCTCCCTTCCTCCATGACTACCCACTTCCACTGAGTCGCATTTTGTTTCGATTTATCGATTAAAAAAGTCGATTATCGGATCGACCAGAAGTGCCCCAGTCTCAATGTTGAAGGTATAGGCGCTTCCTGGGGTGGGGGAAGGCACTCTGTGTTGCGAGATAGGAGGCGTTCCGGGCGGTGGCCAAAATATCGTATCAAGTTGAACGCCGAAAACAATCGATCGTTGAATCGTTCCTTGTCAAGGAAGAACGAGTTTCATTCTTCCATGCTTTCTTCCATGTTTGATAAGAATGATATCAAAACGTTGCCTGACGTTATAATATTATTTTGAATGCATTGACTGGTGGTTTTTAGCTTCGTATTTACTCATCATAGTAAAAGTGAGTTATTGTCTCCATAATATTAATCAACTAAACATTGAAATTTAATATCTCACGTGCAACGCGTGAACGCTTTGCTAGTCGTCAAGACTGAAGTGGATCCACAGAAAACCCTACTATACTACGTGGATCACTATTCGCCCAAGGGAATCTCATTTGTTGATTTCTACATTCTGTAAGTTAATAACAGTTAATAACCGTTAATAACAGTAATATACATAATATTATTATGTAGCTCAGCCAACCGTTGAGAATACTGTTTTATTTGTTATCCCTGAAACTGATGGTGACTTCGTTGACTCGAGCTTTGTTTGAGCTAACCAACGAACTCTAAAAGCTAGTTGAAATCAATCTTGCTGTTCTGTGATCGCTCAAAATGTTTTGATACGATTGGATAAGAAAACGTATGTGCAATCTGGGCATAAGAGGACATTTTTAGAGGGGGTTTTCAACGTACCACTCGGCTAGGAAGCAGATGGTCGCGATTGCTAATTTTTAAAAACCCCAGTAATAGAAACTCCAATAATATAATTTTTTGACTACCTTTATAATGTACTCTTTGAATAGTACTCGTACAGTCACAATTTCTCTTTTATTCTTCCTATAATTTTGAAGATAATTATTTTGGTGGGTAGGTGGGATTGCCTTGCAGCCACCTCCTCGTCGGTAATCCTGGATACTGGTCAGTAACCGACCCTCTCCTCAAGAGAACTCTTTGGAGAACGATGTTTCCTGACTTGCTAAGAGCTGCATACCACTAATTATGAAGCAGTTTAGCTGTAAGGGTAGTTTGAGTTTAGTTCCTATAGTGAGTACCTAATAGGTAGGTATGCACCTAAATATTGCCCTGGTGCCCCACCAGTTTCTGAGCCCACGAGCCGCCCCTGGGTTGGTCGAAACCCATAAAAAAAATTTCGTAATTTTAACTCAACGCTAACTGGGCAAAGTGCCGCGGACGGCGTACGGCGGACGGACGGATTTTTGGTTTATTATCTTCGATAATGAACCATTGGAATCGCCCAAAGAAAAAATTTTTTTAACCCCCCCTCAAAATTTGTTGGTTTACGTTTCAAGATACGTAGATTCAGAAAATCGAATAAAAAAAAATCCGTCCGTCCGCCGTACGCCGTACGCCGTACGCCGTACGCCGTACGCCGTCCGCCGTCCGCGCCACTTTTCCCAGTTAGCGTTGAGTTAAAATTACGAAATTTTTTTTATGGGTTTCGACCAACCCCACAATGGTCCTCGAAACTTTTCATAACCCTAGGTCAAGGGGAAGGGGTTCAAAACGAATTTTGAAATTTTGAAAATTTCATATCTCGAAAAATTCATATAGAACGGTATGTTTTTTATTTCATATTTAGATAGAGTTTGTTCCGTAGAATTTTTTAAGACCATCCGCAGCTTTGTACGACCAGCCGTTCGTTCACAATGACGGCTCAAAGATTGTGCCTCACTACAGGATCGTGAATCAAACTGTTGAAATACAGGTCCATTTTCATACTAACAAGCTCTTTGGAACATCATATGGCTTAAGTGATGTCGAGTTTGTTGTTCTGAGGTGCGTTTCGTGCTACGGAAATGAAGGTAATTTCGAATGTTCGTTGGTAGGTACTTCTTTTATAGAAAAATTATTACCGACGTAGTATTAAAAACCCCAGAATTATATCGTATTAATTAATCATAATTCATAATAATTATTATTAATAATAAATACAAATTATTAATACCTAACAATAAATTATAATAATTTTCACTAGATACTTGATAAAATTGTTAATAATTAGTGATAATTGATAATTATAATTAATCTAACATTTAGGATCTAGACATTTAGACCTAGTGATCTAGACAGAAGGGTGATCTGTACAAAGAAGATAATGAACCGTTGTGTCAAGAATTTGCAGAGTTTTTTTTTTAATTCGATTTTCTGAATCTACGTATATTGAAACGTAAACCAACAAATTTTGAGGGGGGGGTTAAAATTTTTTTTCTTTGGGCGATTCCAATGGTTCATTATCGAAGATAATAAACCGTTCGGTCTAGAAGCACCATTCTGGTCGTAAATTGAAGCGTAATAAATTGTCTTCAAATTATTCTCTCATGACCTATTCGTAGGAACAGTAGTTTGGCCGGTACGAAACTATGAAAATGACAGTACTTAACATAAAAGTTGCACTTTGGGGAAATAATTTCCTGTTTGGCAGACTTATTTAATTTGGATCCCTGGATTTTGGTTTATTATCTTCGATAATGAACCATTGGAATCGCCCAAAGAAAAAATTTTATTAACCCCCCCTCAGAATTTGTTGGTTTACGTTTCAAGATACGTAGATTCAGAAAATAGAATTAAAAAAAATCCTTCCGTCCGCCGTACGCCGTACGCCGTCCGCCGTCCGCGCCACTTTTCCCAGTTAGCGTTGAGTTAAAATTACGAAATTTTTTTTATGGGTTTCGACCAACCCCACAATGGTCCTCGAAACTTTTCATAACCCTAGGTCAAGGGGAAGGGGTTCAAAACGAATTTTGAAATTTTGAAAATTTCATATCTCGAAAAATTCATATAGAACGGTATGTTTTTTATTTCATATTTAGATAGAGTTTGTTCCGTAGAATTTTTTAAGACCATCCGCAGCTTTGTACGACCAGCCGTTCGTTCACAATGACGGCTCAAAGATTGTGCCTCACTACAGGATCGTGAATCAAACTGTTGAAATACAGGTCCATTTTCATACTAACAAGCTCTTTGGAACATCATATGGCTTAAGTGATGTCGAGTTTGTTGTTCTGAGGTGCGTTTCGTGCTACGGAAATGAAGGTAATTTCGAATGTTCGTTGGTAGGTACTTCTTTTATAGAAAAATTATTACCGACGTAGTATTAAAAACCCCAGAATTATATCGTATTAATTAATCATAATTCATAATAATTATTATTAATAATAAATACAAATTATTAATACCTAACAATAAATTATAATAATTTTCACTAGATACTTGATAAAATTGTTAATAATTAGTGATAATTGATAATTATAATTAATCTAACATTTAGGATCTAGACATTTAGACCTAGTGATCTAGACAGAAGGGTGATCTGTACAAAGAAGATAATGAACCGTTGTGTCAAGAATTTGCAGAGTTTTTTTTTTAATTCGATTTTCTGAATCTACGTATATTGAAACGTAAACCAACAAATTTTGAGGGGGGGGTTAAAATTTTTTTTCTTTGGGCGATTCCAATGGTTCATTATCGAAGATAATAAACCGTTCGGTCTAGAAGCACCATTCTGGTCGTAAATTGAAGCGTAATAAATTGTCTTCAAATTATTCTCTCATGACCTATTCGTAGGAACAGTAGTTTGGCCGGTACGAAACTATGAAAATGACAGTACTTAACATAAAAGTTGCACTTTGGGGAAATAATTTCCTGTTTGGCAGACTTATTTAATTTGGATCCCTGGATTTTGGTTTATTATCTTCGATAATGAACCATTGGAATCGCCCAAAGAAAAAATTTTATTAACCCCCCCTCAGAATTTGTTGGTTTACGTTTCAAGATACGTAGATTCAGAAAATAGAATTAAAAAAAATCCTTCCGTCCGCCGTACGCCGTCCGCCGTACGCCGTCCGCGCCACTTTGCCCAGTTAGCGTTGAGTTAAAATTACGAAATTTTTTTTATGGGTTTCGACCAACCCCACAATGGTCCTCGAAACTTTTCATAACCCTAGGTCAAGGGGAAGGGGTTCAAAACGAATTTGAAATTTTGAAAATTTCATATCTCGAAAAATTCATATTGAACGGTATGTTTTTTATTTCATATTTAGATAGAGTTTGTTCCGTAGAATTTTTTAAGACCATCCGCAGCTTTGTACGACCAGCCGTTCGTTCACAATGACGGCTCAAAGATTGTGCCTCACAACACGATCGTGAATCAAACTGTTGAAATACAGGTCCATTTTCATACTAACAAGCTCTTTGGAACATCATATGGCTTAAGTGATGTCGAGTTTGTTGTTCTGAGGTGCGTTTCGTGCTACGGAAATGAAGGTAATTTCGAATGTTTGTTGGTAGGTACTTATTTTATAGAACAATTATTACCGACGTAGTATTCAAAACCCCAGAATTATATCGTATTAATTAATGATAATTAATAATAATAATTATTAATAATAAATACGAATTATTAATACCTAACGATAAATTATAATAATTTTCAGTAGGTACTTGATAAAATTGTTAATAATTAGTGATGATTGATAATAATAATTAATCTAACATTTAGGATCTAGACATTTAGACCTAGTGATCTAGACAGAAGGGTGATCTGTACAAAGAAGATAATGAACCGTTGTGTCAAGAATTTGCAGAGTTTTTCTTTTCAAATACACTTTGTTTTTCAATTGTTTTTAAAATTTCGTCTTGTCTATTTCCGCCTTGGGAACCATCACTTTGTTACCAAAAAATAATTATTTATACTATAGTATAATTGATTATGAATAATTATAATTTATTTATTAATTATAAATAATTATACAAGTATAATTATTATACTATCGCTCCCATCACCATGAAAAAATATACTGTATTTTCGATTAAGAGCCCCTGATAGTAGGCAACCCGCATTGTTTTGCCCCCCCCCCCCCCCCCCCCCCAACTCCACAATAACAATACCCGAAAATGGTGGTCCACTTCGGTGTTGAAATATCATTGCCATCCAGAGTTATTATTGTTCTCTACCTACATCATTAGTGCAAAACTCATTAATGCAATTTCTATCTTTCGCAGGGAAATCATCATGGCAATTGACATGGGAAAGTCAGATATCGTGGCGTTCTACAAAGACAAGAACGTTTTCATCACTGGAGCGTCCGGTTTCCTCGGGAGGCTACTCGTTGAAAAACTCCTGAGAGTATGCGAGGTGAAGAAGTTATACATTCTCGTGAGGACCAAAAAGGGGACGAGCCCCAGAGAGAGGTTGCAGTCGATCTTCCAAGTGCCGGTGAGTACTATTCTCCTTACCACTTTGATGTTAGAAAAGCATCTTTTAATTGGAACAGTTCAATCGGTCAAACTTGCATCTAATCGACTCCACCTGCACTTCAAAACAGGTACTCGGCAGCCGTCCGAGACCTGTGACTAAGTTATAAGTACCCTCCGTCTGACGTCATAGGCTCGTGCGTCATAGGTTCTGACGTACTAGTTGGCCTTCTGCCAGCCTTCTGACGTCATAGGCTTTTCCGGCATACGCTTTTTACGTACTAGTTGGCCTCCTGACAGCCGTCTGACGTCATACGCTCGTGCGTCATAGGCTCTGCCGTACTAGTTGGCCTTCTGCCAGCCTTCTGACGTCATAGGCTCTTCCGGCATACGCTTTGACGTACTAGTTGGCCTCCTGCCAGCCGTCTGACGTCATAAGCTCGTGCGTCATAGGCTCTGACGTAGTGGTCCGCCGGTCGCTTGTGTTCTGACGTGATCTAAAGGAAAGGTGAATCAAGGGAACAAATTTTGCTCGTTTCAGTTTATGTGCCAAAGCAAAGACATGAAAATGTCAATAATTGAGACGACAACTTATGAAAAATGTCAACAACCGAAATGTATTCACAAAGTCATATGAAACGCCAAAGTAAACGCTTGCATACGAGTCTGCAACACATTGAGACATTTTCATGTTATGTGCAAACAAACTTCGTATCAAGTCATGCGCATATCATAATTCGAATTTAGAGTTCCCTCAAGAGTTTGTATACCGAGTATCAGCTTTCTAGGATGATCAGGGCCGAAACTGGGAAGTAATATCAAACTGTAAAGTACCTACCTAATTCCAATAACGAACAACTTCACTTCTGATGGTCATAATCATCATTGTGGCGACTTGGGACAATTTTCGTGAGCAAATTTCGTGACGATTTTTTTGTTTGTGTGCCATAGCAAAGACATAACAAACTGTAAAGTACCTACCTAATTCCAACTTCACTTCTGATGGTCGTAATCATCATTGTGGCGACTTGGGACAATTTTCGTGAGCAAATTTCGTGACGATTTTTTTGTTTGTGTGCCATAGCAAAGACATAACAAACTGTAAAGTACCTACCTAATTCCAACTTCACTTCTGATGGTCATAATCATCATTGTGGCGACTTGGGACAATTTTCGTGAGCAAATTTCGTGACGATTTTTCGTGACCATTTTCGTGACGATTTTTTTGTTATGTGCCATATGAAAGACATGAAAATGTCAAAAACTAAATGCTTTTTAAATAAATACGAGTCTGCAACACATTGGGACATTTTATGTCTTTACAGAAACTTATATGAAGCTTGCAGTCGTGTTGACAATATAAATTATTGAGAATGATCACCTGTGTGTAAACAATTATTTAAACAATCACGCTCATACCGCAGCTTGTCGGCCACACACTCCGCAGTGGTTAACGTAATATGGTAAGGTAAATTGAGAGCTATCCAACGAGTGGTGAACGATTTTTGTACGATGATAACTGGCGAAGATAAAGTTCCGTAGCAACGAATCGGTTGTAAGCGAAAATCATCAGAAATTTTCGTGACGATTTCGTGTGACGCTTTTGGTTTATCATCTTCGATAATGAACCATTGGAATCGCCCAAAGAAAAAAAAATTTTAACCCCCCCTCAAAATTTGTTGGTTTACGTTTCAAGATACGTAGATTCAGAAAATCGAATAAAAAAAAATCCGTCCGTCCGCCGTACGCCGTCCGCCGTCCGCGCCACTTTGCCCAGTTAGCGTTGAGCTAAAATTACGAAATTTGGTTTCTGGGTTTGGACCAGCCCCACAATGGTCCTCGAAACTTTTCATAACCCTAGGTCAAGGGGAAGGGGTTCAAAACGAATTTTGAAATTTTGAAAATTCCATATCTCGAAAAATGCATATAGAACGGTATGTTTTTTATTTCATATTTAGGTAGAGTTTGTTCCGTAGAATTTTTTAAGACCATCCGCAGCTTTGTACGACCAGCCGTTATTTCACAATGACGGCTCAAAGATTGTGCCTCACAACACGATCTTGACTCAAACTGTTGAAATACAGGTCCATTTTCATACTAACAAGCTCTTTGGAACATCATATGGCTTAAGTGATGTCGAGTTTGTTGTTCTGAGGTGCGTTTCGTGCTACGGAATCGAAGGTAATTTCGAATGTTTGTTGGTAGGTACTTCTTTTATAGAAAAATTATTACCGGCGTAGTATTAAAAATTATTACCGGCGTAGTATTAAAATACGAATTATTAATACCTAATAATAAATTATAATAATTTTCACTAGGTACCTACTTGATAAAATTGTTAATAATTAGTGATAATTGATAATAATAATTAATCTAACATTTAGGATCTAGACATTTAGACCTAGTGATCTAGACAGAAGGGTGATCTGTACAAAGAAGATAATGAACCGTTGTGTCAAGAATTTGCAGAGTTTGTGTAACGTTTTTCGAGTTATGTGCCAGAGTAAAGGCATAAAATGTCAAAATTATATATTTAAGTTACATTCACGAATAGTACAGTAACGCTGATGCCAGCAACCGAGGGTATACAAGCGAGCTCCCTTCGGCTCCAGCTCAGTTCCGATCCATCCGTTTGGACGCTTGGACCCGGAACTCCTGAACCTTCGAAAGGGAATGCCCTGCGTACTTGTCTGGTGAGTTATTCAACGGTTAGCTTGTGCCTATACCCTGCTATCTCTATCTACTCCCGACAGTGCCCCCCGATCGAGATTCAGTAAATCTTGCTGCCCCCGCAAGATAGAGTTTGCTGCCCTGTCAAACTCTGTCGTCCTGCCCTGCGACGACCCCTAGATTAAGAAGAAACAAGAAAAATTAACGAGAAAGTTGTTAACAAGAACCTTAACAAGAAGTTAAGAAGAAACTAAGAAAAATTACTCAAGTAAAGCTACTCCAGAAAATCGTAATATTATAGAACCCTTTTGTTTTACTTTTATTCTTTCGAAAGGCTACCAGAAATTGAAATTTACCGAGTATTAATAGGTATTATGATTTGTTTCAGATATACTATTAGGACAAAAAAGACTAGGTTGAACATTTAGACACGACAAACTTTTATTAAGTTAGAAACAACCGTTTCTAACAAAACAATATGTTTTAAAAAACAGGATACTTGATGAGTAAATAGAGTTATCTCAATACTCCCCCTCATCAAGATATCCACAGAGTCCCATTGATCTACAAAGGATCATCAACCGTGGATTGTGCAGTGGTTTGGTTAGCATGTCCGCAAGTTGATGTTCAGTGGGCGTCTTCACGATCTCAAGCTCCCCTTCTGTGACAACTTCTCGAATGAAGAAATGCCTGATTCGAATGTGCTTGGTTCGTCTGTGGTATTTGGGATTGTGGAGGAGTTTCTGGTTCTGGATCCATGTTACTGTCAGTATTCGAAGGTAGGTCGTTTTGTTCAGGTATATTGATGGAAGGTAGCGGATCATTCAGTAGAGGTTGTTCGTCGAAAGTGACATCTCGTGATCTGATCATACGATTGCTCTTTTCACACCAAACTCTATAGCCATCCCAACCATCATATCCTACCAAAACTCCTTTTACTGCCTTCTTATCCATTTTCCTGCGCTGACTTTTGGGTACATGAGCATAACATCTACTTCCTATTATACGAAGATGTTTCAATGAGGCTCTCTTACCAGTCCAGAGTTCATACGGAGATTTGCCTGGTACTTGAGTTGGTCCACTGATGTTCAATATATATCTGGCTGTATTGATCATTTCTGCCCATAATTTTTGTGGTATGCCTTGATGAGCATGCATCAATGAACGAGCTGCCTCCACCACAGTACGATTTTCCCTTTCAATACACCCATTTTGTTCAGGGCACCAGGGCATGGTAAGGCGAAGTTGTATTCCACTGCGCTGTAGAATTTCACGTACATTTGCACAGTCGAACTCCCCTCCATTATCGCATTGAAGAGTTTTTATCAAATGTCCCGTTACTCTTGCTTTTGCAAGCATGTCCTCAAGTTTTCTATGGACTTCTGATTTTTGTTTCAGAAAGTAAATGAACCGATATTTTGTGAAGTCATCTTTGAACATGACAAAGTACCGGAATCCTGACACAGACTTTTCAAACGGTCCGCATACATCGGCATGAATTATTTCGCCTGGCACTTTGGATCTTTCTCTCGTACCAAACTTCAATCTATGCGCTTTTCCGTAGACACAACCTTCACAAAGTTCGCTATCTAGGTCAACTTTTATGCCTAGTTCTCGCTCTATAGTTGCTTTGACGTGTCTTTTATTCTGATGAGCCAAACGTTCATGATACAGTTGCAGTTGAAGCTCTTTGGTTATCAGATTCACGTGTACTACTCTTGGAGGCTTGATGTTTCGTATGGCCAGTTTGCAAAGCCCTCCTTTTCTCTCCCTGTATCCTGAAACCTTGAGATGTGCTATCTTGAAATGACATTCCTCAGTGACCGATTCAAACGTACTGTTTGGATTCTTGTCATGAGCAGCAAGGATCGAAAATAGGTTCTTGTTGATACCTGGAACACACCATACATCACCAAGTGTAAACCTTTCCCATTTTCCGTTCACTCTGGCTTCAAGAGTGATGTCACCTTTACCAACAGCTACGACGGTATCTCCACTTGCTGTGGTTACAGACTGTTTGGAAGTGAATGGTTGGAAGGTTGTGAACAAGTCTTTCCGATAAGTAATGTGATTTGTGGCACCATTGTCGACCCACCAGCGTCAGTGAATTTGCCATTAAAGTCAAGTTAGTGCACTTTTCCTCGTCATTTTTCTTTTGCGAAGGCTTTGGCTTAGAAGGTTTTCCGTCTGCCTTCCACTTAAAGCATTGGGGAACTCTGTGGCCCTTTTTCCTACAGTATTTGCAAAAAGGCTCGTACTTTTTCTTTTGTTCATAGCTTGGTTCTCGATTATCCCTGGTCGCTAGAGCTTCCTGTTTGACTTCATCACCAGCCTTTTGATTCAATGCACGTTCGTACGCACAAAGCTGTGTTGTCAGGTTCTCTATAGTACGATCTTGACGAGACATTAACATCCAACTACTTTTGAAAGAGAAATAATTTTCTGGAAGTGTTCCTAGAATTTTGCAGATTAGAAAAAGATCTGGCAATTCACGATTAGCAGTGTCTTTGGCGATTTCAATTTTCGATTCAGTCCAAATATTTTTCAGCTTAGACATGTGTTCAGCTATGTCATCCGTTGGTGATCTTTCATAGTTGAAAAATGTGAGACACAAGTCGTAGGCTTTATCTTCCGATACCCCATCGTACAGACTTAGGAGTTCCAACCAGACTTCGTATGCCGTAGCGTACCTCATGACTTTTTTGAGAGTTTCTTCTGTCATGTTTGTGGTGAGCACTATCAGGACATCACTGTCGGCTTTGGTATACGTCTCTAGACTTGTATTGTACGTCGCAAGTTGTTCAGCAGAACCATTTTCTGGGTCGGTCGGAGATTTCAACTTACCATTGACTATATCTAAACCATGTTTTATACCTTTTAATACGGCGAGAGCTTTGTATTTCCATGTAGCCCAGTTCGTTTTTCCTTCAAGGAGTCCAAATCGGCACTTGAACAAATCCATTGGAACGAATTTTGCCCAAAATGAAAACGATTGAACGAACAAACTTTTGACTAGCTACTTACAAAAAAAAAAGAAGAAGAACGCAATTTCAGCATCCTGGACCCATATCCAAATTGAAATTTACCGAGTATTAATAGGTATTATGATTTGTTTCAGATATACTATTAGGACAAAAAAGACTAGGTTGAACATTTAGACACGACAAACTTTTATTAAGTTAGAAACAACCGTTTCTAACAAAACAATACCTATGTTTTAAAAAGCGTTTGACAAAGTTTGGCACGATGGACTAAACCACAAGCTCCGAAGAATGTTGCCAGCAAAATATGCTGAATTATTGCAATCCTATCTATCAGATCGATTCTTCAGGGTAAAGCATGAAGATGCCTACTCAGAAGTGCACCGAATACACGCTGGAGTTCCCCAAGGAAGTGTACTTGGCCCACTCCTGTACGTCCTGTTCACCAGCGATATGCCAGAACGAGAGGAGAATACAATAGCAACGTTTGCAGATGACACAGCTGTCCTTGCAGTTGGTGAAACAAATCACGTGACGATTCCCAAGCTCAGAAGATCTATTAAGAAACTCCAAGAATGGACATCAAAATGGAGGATCAAGATGAATGAAGCGAAATCAGTTCATGTCGACTTTACCAATCGTAAGCTCGACTATTTCCCCCTTCATCTCAACGGCAAGACTATACCGCACGCCAATGAAGCTAAATACCTGGGCATGACCCTGGATGCTAAATTGCGCTGGAAGGCGCATGTCAAGAAGAAAAAAGAAGAACTGGTGCTTAAGTTCAGGAAAATGTACTGGTTAATGGGCCGACGCTCAAAAATGTCGATCCAGAACAAATTAACCCTGTACAATCAAGTCCTCAAGCCTGTCTGGACTTACGGAGTGCAGTTGTGGGGCTGCACCGCTCAAAGTAACCGCGATATTATCCAACGTTTCCAAAACAATGTGCTGAGATGTTGTGTGGACGCCTACCGGTACACCAGAAATGTCCGGCTACACAAAGAACTTCGCATACCAACTGTCAATGAAGTCATCAAGGTTCAAGCCATAGCCCATCACAAGCGGTTACAAGTACACGTCAATGAAGAAGCTGTCCAGCTGCTCGACGTTGACGACCTACTCAGACGTCTCAAGAGAAAGAAGCCTCATGACCTGTGGAAGTGAGTGAAGGTGTTCTCGCGATAAGTCCGTTCTCGCAGATTAGAAAAAGATCTGGCAATTCACGATTAGCAGTGTCTTTGGCGATTTCAATTTTCGATTCAGTCCAAATATTTTTCAGCTTAGACATGTGTTCAGCTATGTCATCCGTTGGTGATCTTTCATAGTTGAAAAATGTGAGACACAAGTCGTAGGCTTTATCTTCCGATACCCCATCGTACAGACTTAGGAGTTCCAACCAGACTTCGTATGCCGTAGCGTACCTCATGACTTTTTTGAGAGTTTCTTCTGTCATGTTTGTGGTGAGCACTATCAGGACATCACTGTCGGCTTTGGTATACGTCTCTAGACTTGTATTGTACGTCGCAAGTTGTTCAGCAGAACCATTTTCTGGGTCGGTCGGAGATTTCAACTTACCATTGACTATATCTAAACCATGTTTTATACCTTTTAATACGGCGAGAGCTTTGTATTTCCATGTAGCCCAGTTCGTTTTTCCTTCAAGGAGTCCAAATCGGCACTTGAACAAATCCATTGGAACGAATTTTGCCCAAAATGAAAACGATTGAACGAACAAACTTTTGACTAGCTACTTACAAAAAAAAAGAAGAAGAACGCAATTTCAGCATCCTGGACCCATATCCAAATTGAAATTTACCGAGTATTAATAGGTATTATGATTTGTTTCAGATATACTATTAGGACAAAAAAGACTAGGTTGAACATTTAGACACGACAAACTTTTATTAAGTTAGAAACAACCGTTTCTAACAAAACAATACCTATGTTTTAAAAAACAGGATACTTGATGAGTAAATAGAGTTATCTCAATACCAGAGCCGTCCACCGTAATCTCTCTCCCTCCGAGAAAGATAAGACCAAGCCGAAGACCTTGCTTGATCAGCACTTGCCCCACACCTAGTAAGCGACACGTGAGGAACACAGCTGTCGTAATACGTCATCAATTCATCGGTACGAACAGCATCCAACATTCCGAAAGATCAGTGGTTCCCAACCCGTGGTCCGCGCCGAGTTTACGTGTGGTCCGCGGGCTGTTTCAGAGTACGTCTTATAATTCACGGTTTTCTTCATCAATACGAGTATAACAATGTTTTTACTGGCTATATAATGAGACATTCATCCTCGGAGATACGTTTGTTATGAAAGTATGCCACATGAGTAATGCTGTTTTTATTTCTGATGTTAGGCGTGGAGTGATCTTGCCAGTAAAATGCAAAACCAAGGAAGTCACTGAGAGACTTAGTGTCATATTTTGTAAGCGTTTTACAATAGATTTATAGTGTTTCTATAACTATATTAAGACTATAACTATGTTTTTTTCTAATTACTTACTCTTAATACAGTGTATATTAAAGGATTTAAAATATATTTCTCTAGTTCTCAATTTAATTTACCTAGTTATAAAATCTATAATAAAGCTTGCAATGATTACCGGCTGATAAGCCTAATGAGCCACATGCTGAAAACGTTTTTGCGAGTTCTTCATGCTCGCATCCGCTCCAGGTGTGAATTTGACCTTGATGATGCCCAGTTCGGTTTCCGGCACGCCTTTGGTACGCGAGAAGCACTGTTTGCCTTCAGCGTCCTAATGCAGAAGTGTCATGATCAGCGTAGAGATGTCTTTGCCTGCTTCGTTGACTATGAGAAGGCGTTTGACCGTGTCCTGCATTCAAAGCTTATTGAGGTTCTGAAAGAGTGTGGAGTAGATGGGAAGGATATTCGCATAATCCACAACCTGTTCTGGAAGCAGGTGGCCGAGGTACGAGCAGGTGATATTGTGACGCCTGAGCTCAGCATCCAAGAGGGGTTAGGCAAGGATGCCTGCTTTCACCTCTTCTTTTCAACCTTTATGCAGATCGTATATTTAAGGAAGCGGTTGAAGATCTTGATGTTGAGGTCAGAGTGAACGGGGAGCGAATCACCTCCATCAAATATGCTGATGATACCGTGCTGTTGGCTGAGAGCCTGGAGGATCTTCAGCTTCTCTTGAATAGACTCTCGAGTGCTGGCCAACGGGCGGGTCTTACAATCAATATTATGAAGACCAAATGGATGGTTTTCAGTCGTTCCTCTCATGATGATGCTGTGTTGACACTCAATGGCCGCCGAGTTGAACGAGTAAGGAGATTCAAGTACTTGGGCTGCCTCATCAATGAATCTATGGATCCGGAAATGGAGGTCAAGTGTAGAATTGAGAAGGCTCGTTCCGTATTCTTGAAAATGAGAAATCTTTTCTGTGATAAGAACCTCAACTTCTCTCTCCGATGGAGAATGGTAAAATGTTATGTATGGTCTGTCTTGTTGTACGGAGCGGAGGCTTGGACCCTAAAGGCTGCCACCCTGAGCAGAATAGGAGCCTTTGAGATGTGGCTCTTGCGTAGGATGTTTAGGATCCCTTGGACAGCCCACATTTCAAACGAGGAAGTTCTCCAGCGGGCTCAAGTTCAGAGGAAGCTCCTGGTTACAGTGAAATGCCGTAAAATTGCATACTTGGGACACATATTGAGGGGAGGAAAGTACCGGCTACTTCAGTTGATTATGAAAGGGAAGATCGAGGGTCGGCGCGGTGCTGGAAGAAGACGGCTCTCCTGGCTGAATAACTTGAGGAAGTGGACGGGTATACAGCGTGCGGAGGAGCTTTTCAGAACTGCAGAGGACCGCGACGCTCTCGCCGCAGTGATTGCCAACGTCCGGTTAGCCGGATAAGGCACATAAAGAAGAAGAAGAGTTATAAAATCATGTGGTCCGCAGACGTTTTCTTAAGCCGGGAATACACTTGCGCCGAGGCAGGCCGCGCACCGCACGCGCAGCCTCTGCGCGCCGCGATGCTCAAGTGTGTACGGGTCCCCAACACCGCGGCAAACAGGCTCAGTCTGCCGCGTGCGGTGCGCGGCCTGAGCCATCGACTGTCGGTCCATCAAAGTGAGCACGGACCGCGGCAGGCTCGTGCGGTGCGCAGTGTGGACGGAATTCAGTCGATTCAGAGCAGCGAACAGAGCCGCGGCACACGTAAGTGATAATGTGTGATAACGTGTGATAACCTACCTACCCACTTTTGAAATTACCTACTAGGTACTCGTTTTGTTATAACCGTTTTGTTAATTATAGGCTCGTTTTGTATAATTGTAAAAAAAAAAAGTACGAAGATAATATGGACCGTGTTTTGTAAAAACCAGCCGAGTGAATACAACAAAATCAAATAATCAATTCACTTCACTCATCAAATATAGTAATCACTAGAGGCACATTTCACATTTGCTCACTGCAGATCACGTCGGGGTTGTCGATGTTAGTTAAATAAAAGAGAGCACTTCACTATTTTTAACTGTTTTTAATCGTGTATCGGTTTTTCACATAAAATCATTTATAACCTCCTGACCACATATAACCGATATTTACATCATTATTGTTAGGTATCCTACATATCGAATATCTTCTTTCGATACCCAGTTCATTTGGTATCGAATATTTTGATTCGATACTAGTATAGGTATCGAGTATTTTTCCCGATATCAGAAGAAATACTCAAATGGATAGTCTCAAAATTACCTACCTACTTTATTTATTTTCGATTTTTACCTTGCGGTATATATTTGCAAGTAACTGGTCTGAGGTAGTTTACCATTGGTACCAGTACCACGATCGTTACGAACCTTGGCGTATCTTGTAATTTGAAAATTTGTATCGCGG
The DNA here is from genome assembly GCA_963920205.1 of Stenodema calcarata. Classification (NCBI taxonomy): domain Eukaryota; kingdom Metazoa; phylum Arthropoda; class Insecta; order Hemiptera; family Miridae; genus Stenodema; species Stenodema calcarata. The sequence continues at coordinate 302,597 of OY986056.1, read as the reverse complement.
CACATCACATCGCGGCACTTGACATCGAGGCGCGCAGAGGCTGCACGTGCGGTGCGCGGCCTGCCTCGGCGCAAGTGTATTCCCGGCTTTATAGATCTTGTGGTCCTCGAGGGAAAAAGGTTGGGAACCACTGCGAAAGATCGTAAATCCCGACCCTCGCTTAGGGATTTATTCCCCGTCATTCCGCGAAGACTCTTAGGCCCCATTCCGGAAATCCCCAGTTCCGAGATGGCCTATGCAGGAGACGCAACCGACGCGACGGCGCAGGAGCGCAAATTCCTCCGACTCCAACCCCAGCAACCCCGCAACTTGTATTCTTTCAGCCCTCAGCCGAGAACAATATTAAAAGGGAATACCTAGACATGATTCCCATTTTTAAAGGAGAAAAACTATTATTAACAAAATTTTTAGAAATTACCGATCAATTTTATAATCAGTTTTACGATACAACTAATCCTAGTAGTTTTAATAATTTTGTTTTATTTGCATCGATTAGAGCAAAAATTCAAAGTCCAGCCTTAGACCTAATTTTAGGCTATGGTTGTTCCAATTATTTAGAATTAAGATCTGCCTTATTAGACACATATAGCGATCATAGAGATTTACAAACAATATTGATAGAATTTGGCAGACTGGAACAAAAGCAAGGCGAGACATGCTATCAATTTCACACTAGGGTAGTGTCACTAGTGAATGACGCTGTTGCTTTCATACAAACCAGGGAAAGGGATAATAGGAAGGAAATCCTAACGGATTTAGTAAAATCGTTAGGACTGCGAGTAGTCTTAACAGGTTTACAGGATTCAATAGGTAGCGTGATTCGAGCTAGGAACCCCTCGTCACTAGGAGAAGTGTTAAACATCCTCACGAATGAGATGCAATAACACAAGAAAGTTGCGAAACCTCCACCAACCAACATTCCTCCAAGGCGACCCCTGTACCAACAATTTGTGCCCAGAACACCCTTGTACCAACAATTTGTGCCCAGAACACCTAATCCACAACCCAGAGCGTTTCAACCATTCCAACCTAAAGGCCCATCAACCTTCCAGAACTCAAATCAACAAACCTTTTCCCAACCGTCAGGAAACCAATTCCCTCAGAAACAAAATTCCTTTGGTTCTCGTCCCCCCTGTTCGCAGAATAGTGGAACTAACAGGACGCACAATTATCCCCGTCCGATGAGCATGTTGACAAGTATATTATACTTATAGAGTTAATATAGACAATAAAGACTTAAAATAATAATATAGGTACATACTTAATAATATAGAAAATATAGGTTAAACTTATAACATTATACAAGAATTAGTAAATAATCAAATATTCCAGAAACGGTCTTCAGCTTCATGCAAAAATAACAATTTTGACGCCAGTTTCTCTGTGCTCTATGTGGCACCGTGTTTGGTCACTGTTGGTCGTGTTTCCACTTGTCTTCAAATAATTTGAACTTGGAATAATTATTATTCCCACAGTGGCGGCACCTCGGCAAGTTTAGTTCTTTTATCCTCTCAAAATATACCTAGCCAAATGTCACTTTTTGGAGGCATTTTGGAAAGAACGTAAAGAGCGCACATAGCAAGTACAGGAAAGAGCCAGAAAAGAAAACAGATAAGAACACAGATAACGCATTTCCCTCCCTATCCCTGTTATTCGGTTCAAACAAATCGATGTTTCTTGAATCTGTATAGTAGGTACCTATTATTTTTATCCAAGGATACTAAAAAACTGGATAATATAATAACCGGATAAAAAAGTAATATAGAATAAGAATAACTATTGTATATAATATATACAATAGTTATTCTTATTCTATATTACCTTCTTATTCTAGTTATATTACCTTCTTATTATAATATATACAATAGTTATTCTTATTCTATATTACCTTCTTAGGGCCGGTTCATCAATGGCATTTATTCGACGAATAGCGCCATCTTATTCGGCGAGTAGCCGTATTCTACGAATAGATCTCATATGACTGTTCATCAAGTTGAGTTATTGGGAGAATAGGATGTATTCGGAGTATAAAGTTATTGGACCTTTGAAACCTCCGAACAAGGCTTTATTCGGCGAACAGACGAGTCAAAATGGCGGCACTTTGAGTTCCAATAATGTAATAATTATGCTTATGCCTATTATGTATACGGTTATTTGTATATTATGTAATAAAAAGTAATAAAACATCATGGCTTGAAAGAATATTGGAAAACTTTATTCATTCTTCAACTTCTCCTCCTGTAACAATTTGATGCGAAGATCGGCTTGAGCAGCGAGGAGCTGGCTTTCGATTTGTTCGTTTGCGCGTCCGTTTTTTATTTTCAAGGATAAAAGTGGTGGTTTATTTTCGTTTGGTGGTTAGTTCGTTGCTACGAATAAGTTTTAATTTGAAGGAAGAGAACGAGAACACCATGGACAAAGGTAAGTAAATTGATGTTATCCTGATCGAGTTGCCCTGCTCCGTGTACAATTAATTACCTACTTAATATTTCAATAAATAGGTATTCTGCTTGGCTTTATTCTAGCGAAGCGGCAGAGATCGGCAAATGTTTCAGAGGCTGATTCGAAGCTATGCTTGAACTGGTTCGCCAATTTAACTAAAAGCAGAATACCTATTTATTGAAATATTAAGTAGGTAATTGTACACGGAGCAGGGCGACTCGACCAGGATAACATCAATTTACTTACCTTTGTCCATCGTGTTCTTGTTCTCTTCCTTCAAATTAAAACTTTTTCGTAGCAACCATGGAAGAAGGTTCCCTTCTTCCATGCGTAGCAACGAAGTAACCACCAAACGTAGAAACTAAACAACAAACTACTCAGAATTCACAGAAACTGGAAGGTAACACTATGGTTATAGCACCTTCTCGATACAAAAAAATCGATTCTGACATTATTCGACAAACACTATTATTCGTCGAACAGCGTTATTCCTTGAATTGTTACCCACCGGTTTATACGGCTGATTGATGAACCGGCCCTTATTCTAATATATACCTACCTGTATATTATACAGGTAGGTATATATTATTTGTATTTAAACGACCAAAGAAAAAAGAAGACATTTTGAGAAAAAACATCGATGTCTGGTAAAATACATCGATGTTGAAAAAACATCGAAGAGAATACATCAATGAAAAAACATCGAAGAGAATACATCGATGAAAAAACATCGAAGAGAATACATCGATGAAAAAACATCGAAGAGAATACATCGATGAAAAAATCGATGTTTTTGAAACATCGAAGAGAATACATCGATGAAAAAACATCGAAGAGAATACATCGATGAAAAAACATCGAAGAGAATACATCGATGAAAAAACATCGAAGAGAATACATCGATGAAAAAACATCGAAGAGAATACATCGATGAAAAAATCGATGTTTTTGAAACATCGATACATCGATACCCATCCCTAGTCGGCAGTGTTGCCAGATCCCCCGCCTTCCCGCGTTTCTTCCCCCCTTTTCGACATCCAATCCGCCTTCCGCTTTTTAAAAGGAGGATCGCGCCTTTTTCCCGCCTTTTAGCGATTTTCCGTCAAAATATACACAAATCGCCAAATACGCCAAAAACTATAAAAATGAGGTTATTTTCCATCAGTTGGCAATGCGGCTGTGCGCCGAACGTAGGAAGGCTGTGACTTTTTCTGCTAGTGGATTCTGGAGGATTCTCGCTGTTTCGTTGGCACGCTGGTCTGTATCTAAAGAGCAGCAAAGGGTCGATGCATTTGAAAGGTATGTTGAAGTGTGATTTTATCCAAACGTTATAAGTTTAGTTCATTGTATAGTGCGCAACATCCAAACACCAAATCTTGCGCAAAAACTTAGGCCCATGACTTCCTAACCTGTTTTGGTCTTTCACAAATATCCAGATGGGTCTCACGAGTGATGAGGAAATTGACAATGGGGAAGGCGACTGCCACCTTTCGCCGCTAGGAGCGCCACCGTGATTGGAGACACGATCCGTGCGGAAGAGTCCTTGGAAGTGCTGCGTTTCCCCCTTGTGATTAATTAATTTTAAAGATTTTAAAATGCCCGGCATGTGTGTGGCATTCGGGTGCCTTCGCCGTGGAGAAACCATTGAAAGAAATAAACGATATCACTTTGTTTCTGTAACGTAAAATCTTTACTGTAACCTTTACGATTACGTAAACTGGCAATTTACCTTTCTACAAGATCCGCCTTCTTTCCATTCAAGGGTGCTCCTCTACTTCCCAACTCTTCTTTTAACTGCTTAACGGTCCACTTTGAAATGTCCTCCATTTCAATAAGTAAATAATGAATAAACAATTACCAGGGAATACCCGACCATCCAGCGGGTATTTTTGAACTAGGACTCTGAGAGGTGACGCATGCGCAAGAGTATGTCTCCAATCGCGGTGCTGCCCTCTACGCTCAGCTTTACGTGTCGCCTTCCCCATTGACTGTGCGGCAGGCAAGTCAGCCAACCTTCTGAAAAAGTCCCCAACACGTTCCACTTGGAATTTGTTTTCTCTTCTGCGCTTTGGTAGGGCAGACATTGATAAAAAAAAACACATTTTGACACACCGCTATGCACATTTTAACAGTTTTAACAGGTTTTCAGAAAGTTTTTTCAAAAATACGCCTTTTATTTCGAAATCCCGCCTTATATTTCGAAATCCCGCCTTTTGGAGCTCGCGGCACCGCCTTCTGGTAGTTCGGGTCTGGCAACACTGCTAGTCGGTTGGAGCCGACCAGTGTTGAGTCAACACTGTTGACCGTGACCAGGGAGTTTCGCCGTCCTGTGGTTACTAGCGTTTAGTTATTATTCTAGTGCGTCTCACAGTTATCATAATTATCAATATAGTTCTTTCCGTAATCAGTGCGTTGTAATTATGCATCAAGACCTCAAAGAAGGAGAAGTTAAAGACCAGTATGTACTAGAAAACGGAAGTTATTGTTTTCTTTCTCCCACATCAGAAGTGGGATTGACACTTGCCGCCCACTTGAAAAAAAAAGACTGTCTCAGCCATCGCAGAGTTCACACAGGTATTCAAGTACGAATTATGAAGAGTCAAATAATAGATTTTCAGTGCATAAACAATAATTGTTCATGCAATAATTATTATTCTACGCAAAAGTTCGCAAGAAAGCAGTCAACAACAACAACAACGGGGCGCCGGATGGGCGCGGGGAGGATCCCCCTCAATTCCCGGAAAGACAGGTATACGTTTTCGACCCCCAACAGCTCGGTATGCCTGATTTACACAACTTTTGATTGTTGTGAGACAGAGATGGATGAAAGATTATTATTGTGCCGGTGCAACTCGCCGCCGCTGGGTAGTTCAGGTGGTAGTTCAGGTATCGATTCAGACTAAATGATCGATTATCATATCAAACGATTAACTGAAGAGTTTCCTCTCCCAGTGGGGAGACTCCCACTATGACATGAAAATAAAAATAAAAACACCAGATTTGGCTATCGGCAAGATTTTTGATAACCAACTCGAGGAAGGAGAAACGTTTACTACGCCAATCAAATTATGTCTGCCCTATACTCGAAATTTCATGGAATGAATACTGAATTGTCAGTTCTGATTTCGCCATCGTGCTTTAAAAAAAAAAAAAAAAAATTGCAGCTGAAAAGGAAGTTTTGGATTTCTGGCCCACAATCCACCAGCAATTGGCCACAGACGCCATAGTCATCCGAGTCGCCGCAGTAATCGTCATCTGGTTATGTCAAGACCGACATCACCTACTACATGAAGACATCGCAGAGGAGGCACGTAGTCGGCGAAGAAGGGCGCAGCCAAGGAACGAGTCGGCCTTTGTCTGGCTAATCCTATGGGCTAATTTCATCTTGATCATAACGGTGAGCGTATTATTTACCCATTTGACAGTGGTTCGGAGTTCGCTCTTGGTTATGAGTCTAAATTTGAAATTCTTGGGAACTAAATTTCAGAATCTTGTCACTTTGTCTAGTGAAGTGTTGTTACATTGAACATTTAATTTCATTTAGTTCCAGACAAGTTTTTGAATGTTCTGATAATTATTTGTCGAGAAACACCAATTCCAAGTCGTTATCATAGAAAACAGTGTACTCTTACAGAAATTCTGCGTAGGTTTACCCAAGAGAGTGCAACCGAACTTAATAATGATTCTGGTACTGTACAGCACGTTTTCCCTAGTCCGACCTATTTGCTCACGTTAATTGACAGACAATTTTAAAGTTGGTCAAAATGTTGAGGAACATCCGTCGGTGTTTTCAGCTCTTTGGGAACTGGATCGGCTTGATGTTGCCTCTTCGGGTCCTGGGAATGGATATGATTCGATCAAAACAGAAATTCCTTCTGATAATCGAGCGAGTCTAGTTCAATCTTGTAGAAATTTGAGTAATTTTCATTGAGGGTATCCCCAAAACCCTTGTCAAAACTAGTGAGTTCACCATTTGATTGAAAGGTCTTCAGTTAGTATGATTAGCAATAACCGGATGTACAACCTGACGATAAGTGTCAATGTGAACTAGAACATAATTAGTTTTATTAGCAACGGCCAGAAAAGAATTCGATAAAATCAGATGATTGAAAAATAACTGTTAGTGGCTATCATCAATTACAACAGAAGACAGCCTTCATATCCTACCATGACACTTGGGAAAAGATAGCGAATGAATGAATGAATACGTTTATTTACCTGCATAAAATAGGACCTTGCAGTCCTCTCTACCTTTCTCACAGGATATGAATCATGCAAATGAATGAATCGTACCTACATCAAGAATATGAATCAGGCATTTTGAAAATATTTCTTCATCATGAATATAGAGCATGTCTGCTACAAAAACTTCAACAAAATGAATTAAATTTGCTATTGGATATTCATACCAATATTTAAATAGATACATGACAGTTTCAATCAAGGATAATTACAATTTCACTAATATTTCTACAATATTAGCTAGATACATCGTAATATGATGTCCTTATGAAGTATTATTTTTGTACTACCTAGCAGATCTTTAAATTTATTTTTGAATATTACTATAGACGAGTTTTCTTTTAATGATCATGATACCTACTCATTATGGAGTTGTCTCGCACTAATCCTGAAAGACTGAGCGTAAATGGCTGTTCTGTGCAATGGAACTTGTAATAATTTATCTACTGTTCTAGTGCTTCTACTATGTACATCAGACATATAATCAAATTTATTGTACAGGTAATCAGGAGCTTTATTTTTGAGTATATTGTGCAGAAATACCTCGAGAAGATACTCTGGCATGGAAGGTTCTCCATTCTTCCATTTCAACTAGCCCAACTTTTTATAGTGCGGCGTTACATGCTCAAACAATGGTATTTTTATTGCAAACCTGTGCAGGCATTCTGTGCAACTGGTAATTTATTAAATTGTTCTGCTGTAAAATCCATATACATGATAGTACAGTAGTCAAGTTATTGAAACAGCATTACTTGAACTACTCGTAATTTCACCTTGACATCCGCGGTAGATGATTCGCTAATCTCCTAAGTTGATACAAGCTTGAATAAGTGGATGGACTGAGTGGATGCACACTAAAAATTTAGATGCTAATAATGTAATTCGTGCAAAAAAAAATCAAAAAAACTGAGCAAGAATCTACTCTCAACAGGTAATCATGTAACTTATGTGAATATGTCGCTTGCGACGTACATCCACGGTTGTGTTGGAACTTCTTCCATCAATATACTTTCGTGAGGTTTGTCGTTATGGAACCTTTGGCATGCCGAACAATGTTTGCATAATTCAGCTATGTCATAGTTCATGTTTGGCCAAACACTGTGACGGAATTTCATAAATTGGCGCGGTGGAGGTGAAACTTGATTAGCTCACCGGGAAAATAATCGGGACTAATCGGGACCTCCCACCTCCGAACCATTCATTTCCTTTGTTCCTTTCCGCCGAGATCGTTCTTCACGTAGAAAATCCATTATTTAACCGATTTTACCTATTGTTTTCCCCGTTTTCTTTATTCGTTTCATCCACCTATTTCCGAAGCTGGATATTGACTTTAAATTGTATATTGTCCCGTACCGGTAAGTTCAAGTTTTATGTTGATTACTTTAACTAAATGAGACCGAGTGGTTATGGTTCATACAAGGATCGCATTTATTTTCTTTGATACCGATTGTAATTTATTTTTCCAGTTCTATTATACGGCTACGAAATTCAAGAATATATTTTCATTTTCCCGGACTTCACAAGTGGCGCCCAACGTAAAAGCCTGCCGAAATACCGAGCTGCCGGAATCGTCCCGCATTGCCGAGAGCCTCGATTCAACATCGAAGAAGATCGACCTCCAGTTACCACTAGTTTTATGCTAATTAATATCATTAGCTTCTAGTAACTGTACCGACGAATCGATCAAGTAGGTACCTAAAGCTCTCATTTTTGTTAGATTAGTTGAGTTAATCGTCTCTGAAGCATGGAGACGGAAACCTTATCAGAGTACATGACGCTGCACGACGCACTTGTGTCGGAGCGTGAACTGTTATTTGTCGATTTACAACGCATATACGACAAGAGTAAAACGTTGACGGCAACAGATGTCGCAAGTTTTAGGAGTAGTTATGATCGCCTTGAGAAAATAGATACACGATGTGAAACTTTGAATCAAAAGATGTCTTCTTATAATATCGTAGCAAAAAAAGATCCGAAAAAACTGCATGTTATTGACATCAAGTCCCCTTATGTTCAATTCCTTGATATGATAGATATTATCCGTAGTAAATACTGCGGATTACTAAAGTCAGTTACCTTACCAGTCAATGTTGAATCTGTAAATCCAGCTTCTGACCCTAATACTTCCTCACACCTTCCTCGCATTCCCTTACCTACCTTCTCAGGAAAGATCGATGAGTGGATGAGCTTTTTTTCCTTATTTGAGTCACTCGTCCACTCGGATGCTAAATTGTCTTCCGTCAAGAAACTCCAGTATTTAAAAACAAGTTTAAGGGGTGAAGCCTTATCGGTAATATCATGCTTTCCATTAACTGAGGCCAGTTATGATTTAGCGATTGCAGCCTTAAAGGTCCGGTACGACAATAAACGCATCCTAGCGTCGCATTTTATGTCGAAAATATTGGATTTTAAGCCCATGCGTGATTCTTCTCTCTCTGAATTGCAGAGGTTTCTAACGGTTCATCAAAATAACTGGAATGCCTTGACTTCACTCTCTATTTCAGATACTCTTGATTTTGTACGGCTGCAATTATCCATAAGCCATTTGGATCCGTCGACTCGTCGAGCATTTGAAGACAAATTTTCAGCTAGTTCTATCCCCACATATGAACAATTGATGAGCTTCGTCACCAACCGCACCAGGAGAGAGGAACTAATTGCAGTGGAAGGTAATGCCTACCCTTCTCTTAACAGTCCTAGAGATCCAAACAAAGAGTCCCGTTCCAAGTTTTCCCAAAAGAAAACTTCTTCTGGTAATACCGAATCATTTCCTCTATATTCTCTGAATTTTACCCCAAATGAGTCCACTTCCGAACTTCAACAGTCAGCTGACGGTGCTCAAATTTCTGCAGTTACGGCGGCCCCGGTCGCACGTCCGTCGGAAGCTCCTGTTTGTTGGAACTGCCGAGGTCCACATGTTTTTTCGAAATGCACTCTTCCTAGAAAACAGTTTTGTTATCGATGCGGCCAACCCGACGTAAATGTTTATTCATGTCCGAATTGTGCGCCAAAAAACGAGACAAGGAACGAGTCTCAGGGGTCGGCCTAGTTCCTATGACGTCATCAGATCCTAATGTTCAGAAACACTTCAATCCGTTTCAATTATCTCGATTTACAGCCAACCAGTGGACCTGTAGTCAACCTTCCGTCTTTTCCGTTCCAGAATTTAATTCCTCAAGTGATGAAGAAAACCTTTCGCCCAATACTGTCCAGTTCGCGGCGGAGCTGTCTACCGTTTCTCTATCTCGTCTCGTCCCGTTGCCGTCCGAACTTCTCATGATGTTATTGGAATTTCGCTATTTGTTGGACAACAATTCAGAAGGTAAACAACCTTTACCTATCTCAATACCAGCCTTATATGACTCGGGGTCTGCTCTATCTTTTATTGGTCAAAAAGGTTTATCGATGCTCGAATTTGGTACACCCAGTTACTCGTTGGTAAAAAAACTAGAGCACCCTTTCGTTGTACAAATGGCAAATGGAGCACAAGCCATTATTTCCGACTACTATGATCTGAAATTCCAGATTGGGAACCAGGAGGGTACCTTCCGATTTTACTTTCTGAATACTCTATCCTTTCCAATTATTTTGGGGCTGGATTTCATCGAACATTATCATATTATTACAGATGTGCAGAACCGAGAGTGGTGGTTCTCTGACAGTTTGTCTGGAAGATTCCCTCTGATATCGTCCCGGAAGCCCCACGACATAGTTGATCCTTCAGCCATCGTTTGTTCCGGAATCCGAACTTTAGAACGAGCGGATCAGAAGGTACTCGATTTTATTGTTTCAGAAGGTTTGAAATCCTTAGAAAACTCACCGGGTCTCACTTCGAGGATCACCCATAATATTGATGTTGGTTCTGCAATACCTATTAAGCAGCGATCTTACAATTATTCCCCCAAAGTACTTGCTACTATGCATGTAGAATTAGATAAAATGTTGGTTGATGGAATTGTTGAGAAGAGTAACGCAGCATGGTCTTCTCCTGTTGTGATGGTCGGCAAGAGTGATTCATCTTACAGATTTTGTATCGATTTCCGTAAAGTCAACGCCATAACTAAGAAGGATTCATATCCAATGCCAAACATTAACATGCTGTTAGACTCCCTAAGATCGGCTGTCTATCTGAGTAAGCTTGATCTAAAACAAGCTTTCCATCAAGTCCCGTTAGCGAATGAGACCAGTCGGGATATAACTTCGTTCGTTGTGCCTGGGCGGGGCTTATTTCGCTTTAGGACCATGCCATTTGGGTTAACAAATGCACCGGCAACCTTTCAGAGGTTGGCTGACTCTGTATTCCTTGATTTATACCCCCAAGTTCTGGTCTTCCTCGACGACATAATTCTCGCCACAGAAGATTTTCCCTCTCATTGTTCCCTCCTAAAAGAAGTTTTCCGTCGATTACAGGATTCTGGACTTAGAATAAACGCGGAAAAATGCCAGTTCGGATGCAGCGAAGTCAGCTATTTAGGCTACAGAGTAAACAGAGACGGAATAAGCGTGGATCCAGAGAAAACGCGTGTGGTTACGGAGTACCCACCCCCAAAAGACTTAGTAGGCCTTCGTCGTTTTCTCGGAATGTCAGGTTGGTATCGCCGTTTCATACCGAATTTTTCCGATATCGTCTCTCCACTTACCGACCTATTGAAGAAAAACAAACCATGGGTGTGGGCAGAGAAGCAGGTAGTTGCCTTTGAAAAGTTGAAAAATGCCCTTACCTCTGCACCAATCCTTGCCAGGCCGGATTTTGGTCTTCCATTTTGTTTGCAGTGTGATGCATCAAATTTTGCTATTGGTTGTTCCCTCACCCAAGTACAAAATGGTTCAGAGAGGGTTATATCGTACAGTTCTCGTACTCTCACTCCCGCAGAAAGGAATTACTCGGTTACCGAGAAGGAGTGTTTAGCGGTTATTTTTGGTATCGAGAAAAATCGACAGTATCTTGAAGGTTACGAATTTAAGGTAATAACTGATCATTCTTGCCTTCGCTGGTTGTTGAATCTTGAAAATCCTGCAGGAAGACTAGCTCGATGGGTTCTTCGACTTCAACCTTACCGTTTCAAAATCGAATACCGCAAAGGGAAACTAAATTGTGTCGCGGATGCCCTTTCGCGTATTTCGGGCTGTGGGATTGTTAATACCGTTGACGTTCTCGAACCTGACTCTGACAGTTGTACTAAAGACTCTTGGTACGATCGGAAACTTTACAGGGTTCAAAACTATCCTGATGACCATCCAGACTGGAGGGTAGAAGGGGGTAATTTATTTATTTGCCGTAAGACTTTCTTCAAAGAGGAAATTGAAGACCCTACTGAGGACTGGAAGTTAGTCGTTCCGTGGGTGTTTCGTTCCAGAGTTTTGCAAGAATGTCATAACGATCCTCAAGCTGGACATTTAGGAGTAGCCAAAACGCACTGGCGAATCGGCCGACAGTACTTCTGGCCTGGTATGTACCGTGACGTCGTCCGACATGTTCGTCATTGCGACGTTTGCCAAAGGGTGAAACCCCAAAATTCCACTCCTAAGGGCCACATGTTCCCCAGATACCTCACTTCTCCATGGGAGATTGTCTCAACAGATCTCATGGGACCATTTCCTACGAGCTCCACCGGAAATAAATATTTACTCGTATTCGAGGACTTGTTCACCAAGTGGGTTGAATTGGTTCCCATCCGTGCCGCTACTTCCAATGTCATACTCCAAAAGTTCCGTTCCACCATTCTCAACCGATTTGGTGCCCCATCTACTTTGATTTCAGATAATGCAACCAACTTTGTAAGCTCTTCCGTTCGTTCACTTGCTCAGTCATGTGGTATCAGTCACCAAACCACCCCCTTGTACCACTGCCAAGCTAACCCTACTGAACGAGTTAATAGAAATATTCGACAACTTATTGTGACGTACCTGGACAAGGAGAAACACACCAAATGGGATGTATGGCTAAGTGAGCTACAATTCGCTCTGAACAGCTCGGTACACGGCTCGACCAAATATTCTCCCGCCTTCCTTAATTATGGTAGAGAAATCCAACCCATTGCATCTCACTTCAGAGCGACTACGCAGCCTCATAATGATTTCCCCCGCAGCGCTCCAGACATCGACGGATGGGCAGCACGAATGGGAAAACTCAAAGACATCGTTCACCTAGTTGAGGAAAATCTCTTGAAATCGAGCATGCAGCAAAGCACCCGATACAACCTGCGACGTCGCAACGATACCTTCAAAAAGGGTGATCTCGTCCTACATAGAAACTTCACCTTGTCGTCGGCCGATAACCGGATTGCAGCCAAACTCAACCCCAAGTATGAGGGCCCTTTCACTGTCACGTCAGTTAGCTCAGGAGGTGTTTGTCAACTTTCTGATACAAAAGGGCGTAGCATAGGGAGTTGGCATCCCTCAAAATTGAAAATCTATCGACCACCTCAACCGCTGGAGGGGGGTATGTGACGGAATTTCATAAATTGGCGCGGTGGAGGTGAAACTTGATTAGCTCACCGGGAAAATAATCGGGACCTCTCGGGACTAATCGGGACCTCCCACCTCCGAACCATTCATTTCCTTTGTTCCTTTCCGCCGAGATCGTTCTTCACGTAGAAAATCCATTATTTAACCGATTTTACCTATTGTTTTCCCCGTTTTCTTTATTCGTTTCATCCACCTATTTCCGAAGCTGGATATTGACTTTAAATTGTATATTGTCCCGTACCGGTAAGTTCAAGTTTTATGTTGATTACTTTAACTAAATGAGACCGAGTGGTTATGGTTCATACAAGGATCGCATTTATTTTCTTTGATACCGATTGTAATTTATTTTTCCAGTTCTATTATACGGCTACGAAATTCAAGAATATATTTTCATTTTCCCGGACTTCACAACACATATTTTCTAGCCAGCTGTAAACATGACTCGAGGCTCTTATGGGATCGATGTAGGTCCCGAACAACTGCTTTTCTCATACTACTTGGACTGATTGTTCTGGTTCCTTTGAAGATAAAGTCTTCAATTATTCCCAATTCTTTTCTGAAAGAATGGTACATTTGCAATATAGGTTCTAATTCGTTTATCTTTTTGTTCCATCCTGAGAGTATGTTGTCCTTGAGTTGGATCATCTCAAGATCTTTGTTGTTGAACTCTTGAAGTTTGTTGATGTTCGACTTAGACACTACTTGGATTTCAAAGGATGGCTGTACAACCCCCAGCGTTGTTAGTGGTTGATCAGGGTAGATCTTTTGCTAACAAAAAATTGAAGGAGTTTTGTGCTCTATCCCAGATTGAATTTCATTTCATTGCAATTGGGGCAAGCAGAAGTAATGAGCAGGTATAAAGATGGATGAGAGTTTTGAAACTACTTCTTGGTATGATGATAATACTTCTTGGTAGCAAGCTGTAGGTGATGTGCAGTTAGCCATCAATCCTCAGTTCCCCCATGGACCTCGTGTTTGTTCGAATATCTGGACCTGGGGAACTCGTCATTGCAGGAGTGGAGGTTACTGGAATTTTGGAAGTGTCTTTAGATCAAGATAGAGCACATGCTAGTCGGGAAATGAGGAGGAGTGCTGAGTATGATAAGTCTGTTTTACCAAGGTAAAGCCAAAGTTGTTCCATTGGCAGTTGGTGATTTGGGTTTTCTGAAAAGTGAAGAACAGAACCAGACAAAACTTAATCCAAAATATACAGGATTACCATTAGAATTACCATCACTAGTGAAAACTGGCCGCCGGTAGCCTCGTGGACAAGCGCGTCTGTCCGCAATGCGTAAGATCTTGGGTTCAATACTCGCTGGCGTGAAAGGAATTTTTCACATACTTAGCCGTTGCGGCGGTCACCTGGTGGAAAGCAATGGCAAACTACCACCAGTATCATTTGCCTAGTACAGCCTCTCAACTAGTGCCGTTCGGAACCGGCGATAAACTGTAGGTCCCGTATAACTTGTGAAGACGTGCATCACAGGATTATAATATAATGTGAGAGGTCGCCAACGTCCGAAATTCGGATACGGTTGGTGAAATGTTGGAAAACATGCGAGGTAGAAACCTCATTTGATGTTGGATAACAAAAATGTTGGAAGACATACGAGGCAGAGAACTCATTTGATGTTGGAAAAACAAAAAGGGTTGGAAAAAAAAGTCATATTTTGTGAAAACCAGATCTGTTATTAAAGTATATACCTAGTGTTGATTTGTCAGGAGTGGCCACATTATTAAAGTTGAGTCTTGAGTAAAGATTTCAAACAGTATTGAGGTGCAGGGATCGTGTAAATCTCAAACGGTGCGTTTTCGTGTAGGCAGGGTTGGGTGCTGGCAAATGTACGCTCAAAAGGGGGTTTACTTCGGATGGGGTAACCTCGAGCACAAAGTGCATTCAGTGAGACAAATACCCTGGCCTGATACTTGATACTTTTGATCAGTATGGAACATGCTTTTGTTCCTTGTCCATGATATCCCTTGCTCCCTCAGTCTGTTGTCTATAATTTCTCTTTCTCGTACAGTTTGCCTATGGTTTTGGGTCTTCTTGCCCTGTGGCTATGACATTTCAACCAGTGTGTACCTAACAAGTGATTGAGTCCCTATCAGTAACGGTCAGTTGGACCTGCGTTTGCTATATGCCTGGGATCTTGTTTCTATGTCCCTCCCTGAACGGTGAGCTGGTTCTGCTCTTTGCTAGTTTTGCATGACCCTTGTTAGGGCTTATGTTATCCTCTGGTGAGGACTGTAGCCCACATTTGTATTCTTCGATTATTTGTTTCCCGTCGAATGGTCTTGGTTAAATCGACTAATTGTGTGTACTTGATAAGCGCCCCTGTACCGGTCCAGACAATTGTGTGAATAATGGAACTCATAAACTACCTATAGTTTTCAGCCAAATACTTATTAAGTAGATACTTGTGAATTCGTCCTCAAGATAATTGCGTCGTTCGTCTGTTTAGTTAATGGACAAACTTCGAAGTGTGAAGCCGGACTTTATGGATAGAATCGAACTTGTCGAAGGGGACTGCAGCTTGCCAAACCTTGGAATCAAAGACGACGTGAAAATAATGATGTTGGACAAGATTCATGTCGTCTTCCATGGTGCGGCAACCGTCAACTTTGAAGAACCCCTCAAAAAAGCTACGGCCATCAACGTCTGTGGATCCCGAGATATTGCTAACCTCTGCCAAGAAATGAAGAATCTAACGGTAAATTTTCCTTTCCCTATTTTTTCTTCTCTCGTTGTTTTTTAGACAATCTACACTGCCGACCATAGTAGAACAGCCGTAAGACAAGAATTTTGGCATTTTTGAGGTTTTGATACCTACGGTTGGATTAAGGATAATACGGTGTGAAAGAATTAGCAAAGTTTTCTACAATGCTGCTAGTCAGTTCATAACAGTGAAATTTAGATTTAGTGCCTGATACTGAACATTACCGCCGAACTGGGATCAATTGAAGAAGGAGTGAAAACATGATTTTTTCAACCCATCTGCTCAGACGAGGGCCAACAAGCCAGGGAGTTCTTTCTGTTCTGTGCTAATTACGTTTTCTGTTTAGATCCTTATGAATATCGCTTGCCTCCCCTCAACACCACTTGTAATTTAATTTGTGAGTTTGACCAAGTTCTCTGGTTCAAGTTAGACATTTATGCTGGCGTTATATTTCGAAACGTTCTAGATTAGACCCCTGTCATTTTGGTGCCTTGCACATTGAATTCACTTGTTCGTTGATTGGGAATCATACGAGTATAAACTGTTGTACAATAATAGGACAATATTCATGAGTTCTCTGAATTCATTGGTTCATTCGACGAGGCACAGAGGTGGATCCGCATTATAATTTCTTATAGTGTAGCAAACATTTTTGGTAAGAGAATAGTTCTTATGTTAATGCTCGCGTTAACGCGTAGAAGGTTCGATGCCAGTTTAACCGCCATTTTCAATTCGGCATTACCGTTAAAGCGGCATTAAGTAGTTGGTGAAAGTGGGCATTAGTCTCCATCTGCCTCAGAATTTTCGAATTGAAGGAGCTCCGAATTCATTGCTTTGCGAAGTCTTGAGAATGGGGTGGAAAGATCAACCGGTTCAAAAGAAAGTTGGACGGAAAACGCCGAAGAACGAGTTCTGCGGTTCGAGAGCCACCATAATACGTCCAGGTCGTCCTTCGGAAAGAGACTTCTTTGTTTTTTCTCCTTTTAGAAGTAGATTACTGTCGCGAGTCCAATCCCCGAAGGGAATCCCCCCGGAACCGCTCGTTAGAGTTCTGGGAAAACCTGATTGGAGGTTGCATCTTCGCGAGACCATTAAATGGATTTTGATTTTTGGTTCTTTGTTGAAAATGGGATTTAAAAATTAATATTTTTGGGCCCTAGGTCCCTCCCCCCCACTACCCAAAATTCAAATGGCATTTAGTTCACATTTTAATAAAGTGTTTAATTTTGGTTTATTATCTTCAATAATGAACCATTGGAATCGCCCAAAGAAAAAAAGTTTTGGTTTATTATCTTTGATAACGAACCATTGGAATCGCTCAAAAAAAAATTTTTTAACCCCCCCTCAAAATTTGTTGGTTTACGTTTCAAGATACGTAGATTCAGAAAATCGAATTAAAAAAAACTCTGCAAATTCTTGACACAACGGTTTATTATCTTCTCTGAGCAGATCACCCTAATCCAATTAACGAATTGTTAGATGAAACTCTACCTCATCATCCAAATTAAATTTAAAATACCATACGAATTTCTTTCATATCATACCATACTATAACATACTGTACTACATCATACTGTACTATATCATACCATACTGTACTATACCAAATCATACATACAATAATATACCATACCATACAAACCGAGTGAATATTGCATTGTCATCCAGTTCTGACCCATTTTTAAAATTTCAAGTCAATAGCTTATTATTACAAAATTATTACAAAAAGGTATTATTAAATAATACCTGTATTATTAAATAATTCATCTGTAAAATTGTTTAAATTTTAAACAATTTTACAGATGAGAAACCGAATGAATATTGATGTTGAGGGATGTCGAGGGTCGGTCAATTAAAAAGTCAACAAAAATCACACACACTCGAATGAATATTGCAATGTGGTCAATCCCCGACTCACGGTTAAAATTTCCAGTCTGTAGTTTACGGGAAGATGAAAACAAAGTAGTTTTAATGATGGGCGTCTGGGGGTTGACCGACCTAATACGGCCGTTTTAGACGCGTGTTTCTCCTAAACCTTTGCGCGCTCACTGTGAACGAACGGCTGGTCGTACAAAAATCCAATTGGTCTTAAAAAATCCGTAATTTCTCAGGTCATTCAAAGGTGAACTAAAAATTACGCCGTTTCATGTGAATTTTAAGAGATATGACATTGTCGAAATTTCAAAGTTCGTTTTGAACCCCTTCCCCTTGACCTAGGGTTATGAAAAGTTTCGAGAATCATTGTGGGTCTGGTCCAAACCCAGAAACCAAATTTCGCAATTTTAGCTCAACGCTAACTGGGCAAAGTGCCGCGGACGGTTTCTCGTCTGTAAAATTGTTTAAATAATACCTGTAGCTGTATAATAAGCTGTAGACTTGAAATTTTTAAAATGGGTCAGAACTGGATGACAAAGCAATATTCATACGGTTTGTATGACATGGTATATTAATGAATTTTATGCAATGAATTTTATTTGTGATTTTCCTAGTTCGTTTCAATCTTTCAATCACCACCGCCGTTTGAATCCTCTGAAAACACTGAAAAAAATGTTAGAGTCGGATTATACAGACGGGACCCCAATAACATAAGGTGACATTGATTGTGCCTAACACGAGTCTTCCCCAAAATTCAAGCGATGTAGCTCGTAACACCAACCTTTTTTATTAAATTATTTTTTCAGGCTTTTGTACATGTGTCGACTGCATTTTGCCACTGTCCGAGGAAAGAAATCAAAGAAACGTTCTATGATGCACCATTGACAGCTGACAATCTGATAAAACTGACCGAGTCACTCGATGATGAGCAACTTTCGAAAATTTCATCCACGTAAGTACCCAGTAGATCTTTTTTCGTAGCAAAGTCCTTATAAAATTTGCCAAGTTTCAAACGCATTAAATATGTATTTAATGCGTTTAAAACTTGGCATACGCTTACGTTATGAGCTGGGGATTTTCTTTCTTGAAAATATCTTCTTGCCCAGAGGCAATCAATGACGTTTCCAACTGCCTCTTCAACCTCAATCTGAGCATACCGTGAATTCAATTGCTCATTACTCAGCAAAGAATGCAGTAATTCAAAGTTAATAACGGTGATAGTATTATGTCCACCACTTATGGCACCATTACTTGAAGAATTTACAACCTGTAGGTTTGCCAGCACCATATAGTAGTCAGTAAGGCCACCACTGTAAACAACTCCAAATGTATCACCAGCCTCTCGGCATTTAACAAAAATATGGTCCAAACCAGTCTTGGAATTACCAACACACCTAGTATAATCATTAATACAAGAAATAAACCCATGTTCAGACAAAATATTAAGGTACCTACCTAGAGTTTCATTCATATTTATATTAAGATCGACTCCCAAATAATGCACATCATAGCCAGATTTAGAAGAAACGTGATTGCTCAGAAGCTCGAGGAACATAAATATTATTTGCGTCCCTATCACGAGACTTATTATAAACGGCAGTAATTGCAATTGGAGTTTTGTACGGCCGGCCGTTCGTTCACAGTGAGCGCGCAATGGTTTAGGAGAAACACTAAACACTTCGCGTCTAAAACGGCCGTTAGGTCGGTCAACCCCCCAGCCACCCAACATAAAACTACCTTCTTTTCATCTTCCCGGTGAACTGAGACTGGAAATTTTAACCGCGAGTCGGGAATTGACCACATTGCAATATTCACTCGGGTTTTCATCTGCAAAATTGTTTAAATAAACAATGTGGTATTATATTAATTAATACCTTGGGGTATTAATATTAATACCTTTTTTTAATAATACAAATTAAATTTTGATGATGAGCTATTGAGTTGAAATTTTGAATATAGGTCAGAACTAGATTACAATGCAATATTCACTCGGTTTGTATGACATGGTATGAGTATGGTATGGTATATTACTATATGGTATGATTTGGTATAGTACAGTATGGTATGATATGAAACAAATTCGTATGGTATCTTAAATTTAATTTGGATGATGAGCTGGAGTTTCATCTAACAGTTCGTTAATTAGATTAGGGTGATCTGCATACAGAAGATAATAAACCGTTGTGTCAAGAATTTGCAGTGTTTTCATTAGTTGTTTGTGTTTGAGGGTTGAATGAAATTTAAAATTATTAATGCAAAAATTACATTAAATTGGTGAGTTGGATGTAGGGAAGTGGAAGTAGGAAATGATGGAGGATTTACAGTCCCAGTGTCAATCCCATCAACACTATATATATATATATATATATATATGAACTTGAATGCACGAATAGGAGGATGAAAATTATAGAAAACACTTACTACATTTGGAAAAAGTGGAAATTTTCGCTGTACAGCGTCGTCAGCCCGAGAAGAATCGGGCTGACGACGCTGTACAGCGAAAATTTCCACTTTTTCCAAATGTAGTAAGTAAGTGTTTTCTATAATTTTCATCCTCCTGTTCGTGCATTCAAGTTCATATTTCACGCGAGTGTCTTTAGTTTCACCAATCCATCGTATATATATAACTTATGTACAGCTTACGTAAATCTGCTTACTACTATTGAGATAATATCCTAGCTGACATCAGCATCTCGAGTTTATATAAGGA
This sequence comes from Stenodema calcarata, assembly GCA_963920205.1. Classification (NCBI taxonomy): domain Eukaryota; kingdom Metazoa; phylum Arthropoda; class Insecta; order Hemiptera; family Miridae; genus Stenodema; species Stenodema calcarata. The sequence continues at coordinate 282,143 of OY986056.1, read as the reverse complement.
GCCAGCCCTGCGCGGCAAGGCAGTTGGTGTTTACGCTTCAGACCGTTAGCTTCACAGTTGTCATTCTCTCCTCTGTAACTTGTGATCAAGAATAAAGACCTTTTTTTAAAAAGACATTTTTGGAAGAACCAAATTTAGCTGGTGCAGTCGTTCGGACAACTCAGCGGAATTCATCGATCGATCATCGACGAATTGGCTCGAGACGAAACCTCAACGGTCCCAAGCGAATCACCACTCCTCACAGAAGCCGCCTCCAGGATCTTCGACTGAGAATGACCTACACCGTTCATCTGTGAGTTAAATTTAAGCTATAATAAATCAATAATTTTATTACCGGAGTCTTACAACGACACGCACTTGAGACTACCCAAAATTATTACTCGACGCCCTACAACGACTCGCACTTGGGGCGCCACTATATTCATCTCCTACAACGACTCGCACTTGGGAGAATCTTCAAGAAAATTTCTTCATTTAATTTAACAATAATCATCTCCTCCAACGACTCGCACTTGGGAGAACCAATAATTCGAATACCGAATTAAATCATGAAACTCCTTCAACGACTCGCACTTGGGAGAATCTTCAAGAAACATTTCTTCATTTCAAATATCGCTATAATCATCTCCTTCAACGACTCGCACTTGGGAGTTATTTAAGCGAACATTTAAATCGCCCTTCTTCCGAATCGTACCTTTCGCTCGGTCAAGCTTGCTCGTCGCGCTACTTCCGCCCACGCGAGTCACCTTATCTTCCTTCGTCGAGAACTCCGTTCGACCTTCACTTCCTTCGACCTCCTTAGCTATTAATATTTCAATATATCATAATTGTTATAATCCGTTTATGTTAGTAATAAGCTAATCAATTTTTTTTCTCTCCTGTACAGCAAATCGTCAGATTGAATTTGTTTCAGCCGCTATTCTCCTCTCACTATTTTTCTCAAATCTAAATTGCCAAAATTCCAAAGCTATATAAGAAATACCTTCACGCTAGGGTATTTCCTAAATTTCAATCACCTTTAAGGACAATCTCAGAAAACCAAATGGAAGACTCTCAACAACCTTCCACCTCCCCCGTGGAACATTGGACCGCCGAAAGAATTATCGGCCAACAGCAAAATCAAATAGCAGAATTAACAGGTCTAGTAAAATCATTAATGGTGAACCAGGTCATCCCAGAAACTAATCGCTCCAACCTTTCCAAACAATACGTTGACATGATTCCCCTATTTGACGGCCGACTTGAGGCAGTCAAACCATTCTTAGAAATTACCCAAAAGTTATACGACCAATTTTTTGACGTGACGTCCCCCGAGTCTTTTCATAATTTCGCCCTGATTTCTGCCATCAAATCAAAAATCATATCCCCTGCCGCGGAGCTCATCGCAGCTAGCGATTGCTCCACGTATAAAGAGATTAGAGACGCGATAATAGGAGGATTCGAGGACAAAAGAGACGGTCCTACGCTAACTCTGCATTTGGCACATTTTAGGCAACAGGATCAGGAAGATCCTTTTAAATTTCACGATAGGCTACAAAAACACTTGAGGCTCCTCATTGCCTATACACGAACACATGAAGTAGAGCATGACGCGAACATTCTTATCAACCATTTCCAAAAGCTTGCGCTAAGAGTTTTTCTTATGCACTTAAAGGAACCCCTGGGAGCCAGTTTAAGAGCTCGGAACCCCGAGACTCTAAGTCAAGCCCTAGGACTAATGACCAACGATTATCAAATGCTATCAACCATGAACAGAAAAATAGGATCACACGCGCCTTCACATTTTCCCAGACCAACCTTCCAATCAAGTCCCCGACCGACCAATAATTTCGGTCGACCTTTGAATAACTACAAACCACAGACCTTTCCATCTCCAGGCCCCAGACCTCAAAACTTCAGTAGCAACCTAAAGCCAAATCTCCCTAATCAACCGGTGAACCCTCAGTTCAAACCAAACCTAAAACCAGGTCCTAGTACCGGCGCAAAACCCCCTTCAGGGAACTTCGCCCAGCGTCCCCAACAACGCCCCTGGCAACCCTGGCGGCCTTCGCCCCAGCAAAACCCGAACGTTCAAGGAACTAGAGCCCAGTCTAACATGAGCTGGCAAACCACCCCCAACTACCATCAGATCTCTGAAAATGAACCTGAAACCCCTGATGACCCGTACGAAGGCCCAGAGGACGCAGAAACATACCCTGATGCCGAAGAGTATTTCCAAGAGGATACTCATGAGCAAAATGAAGAAACCCAGGAACAGTGTTTTTTAGGAGAAACGGGCCTAAAAAACCCGAATACACCCTGATGAATTTAGACAAAAAAACAATCCTCGAACTCCCCTACATCATATGCCCAAAATCTAACCTTCGCTTTCTTATTGACACTGGCTCTACTAAATCATACGTAAACTCTACCATAGCTGAACACCTCTTCTCAGACAAGATAAAATCCAACCCTTTCACTGTCCGCACTGCCCACGGATGTACCGAAGGTCGCTTCACGACTTTAATACCCTTAGGACCCCTATTCGACAGAAAACATTTGAATCACCAATTCAGAATTTTTGATTTTCACTCTAAATTCGATTGTCTCATCGGATTGGATATAATTAAAAAAGTTGGTTGCTCTCTCGACTTTGTGAACCATGTACTCACGACTCCCCACGGGACAATAAAACTTCAATACCTAGGCTCAGAGTGTGCCGACCTCCATCTCATAGATGCCCGGTCCGTTCAAAAAATCAAGGTCCGAGTTAACATCGAGCAGGGAGAAGCCATAATCCCTTACACCAAGATTGGCAAATTGGAAATTCCCGAAAGCATAGTAAAAATCAAAGACTTTGAAGCCACCGTAAGCATTTCGAACCCCGAACCTAAAGTCACTAAATTTGCCCAAATTGCCCCTCTCAAAGTAGACACTCTCTCACCCCCGACTCACACACAAACAGCACAAGATTTAAATCACTTTTGGGACGAAACGTTCAAATTCAACCTACAAGACCTCAAAATGAACCACATGAATGAGAACGAGAAAAGAGCAATTTCCGAGTTAGTACAGAAATTCCCTGACATCTTTAGCTACGAACATCAACCACTAACTCACACTACTGAAATCCAACACTACATACAAACCCATCACGAAATACCGATTTATACCAGGAACTACCGTTTCCCTGAAGCCTACCGCCACGAAGTAGACTGGCAAGTACAAGAAATGTTGGATCAAGGAATCGTAACTCATTCCACGAGTCCTTACAACGCTCCAATTTTTCTCGTACCCAAAAAGGCAATCCCTGGTAGCCCTCCTAACGCTCCACCTCGTTGCCGCCTAGTTGTTGACTACCGCGGACTGAACGACGTAACAATTCCCGACAAATACCCATTACCGCCAATAACCGAACTCCTTGACAAATTAGGCAGAAGTCAATATTTTTCCGTGATAGATCTTCGTGCAGGTTTCCATCAAATACCTATGGAAAAGAGTTCACAAGCAAAAACCGCCTTCAGCACCCCCTCATATCATTTAGAATTTAAAAGAATGCCATTCGGATTACGAAACGCCCCCAGCACGTTCCAACGATTAATGGACAACATAATGCGATCAGCTGGCCATTACTCATGCGTATATATGGACGATGTGATAGTGTTTAGCGCCTCCCTTGAGGAACACATTAAACACCTTCACGAAGTATTTAGACGCTTGAGAAATGCTAACCTGAAAGCGCAACTAGCTAAGTGCGACTTTTTTCGAAAGGAAGTCGCCTACTTAGGGCATGTAATCACCGATCATGGAGTAAAACCTAACGCGGAAAAAATTAATTGCGTTCTAAATTTCCCTATTCCCAAAACTCCAACTCAAATCAAATCCTTCCTAGGACTCCTAGGATACTACCGTCGCTTTATTCCAGACTTTGCGGGAGTAACCAAACCAATGACCCGCTGCCTTAAAAAGGGTTACAAAATTGATATTACAGACCCTGACTACATTGCCTGTTTCGAACGATGCAAGCAATTACTGACTAACGAACCCATACTGAAATACCCGGACTTTAACAAAGAATTTCGATTAACCACCGACGCCTCTCACGTTGCTATCGGAGCCGTACTATCCCAAATAACAGACGGACAAGACTTACCTATTGCATATGCTAGCCGTACCCTGAATGACACAGAGAGACGACTATCCACTATAGAACGCGAATTGCTAGCCATAGTCTGGGGAATTCACCATTTCAGACCCTACTTACCTATTCGGACGACGATTCAAAGTCCTTAGTGACCACCGACCACTACAATGGCTCCACTCCATCAAGGAACCAAGTTCAAAACTGTTTAAATGGAAAACCCGTTTAGCAGCCTATGACTTTGAAATCCTATACAAGAAAGGCTCCGCGAACTCTAACGCAGACGCCCTATCTAGGATAGAACTGTTGAACCTTTCCGAAGACGAAACGATCTTTCCCGACGACCCTGACTTCACCGTAGAAGATTTATTTTCAGAACTGACCTCTGACGAACTGGAAATAATAAACCAACTCCCGCTGTTAGATTCAAATCGAGATTCAAATTCAGTAGCAGTAAACCACTCTGAATGCGAATCTGACCAAGACCAAACTATTCACTCGAACGCAATAGGCAACACTTCCACTACCATACCCATCAGAGATAGTCCAGTAAACAAATTGAGACACCAAATCATTGCTAAATTTTCCAACCTTCCAGTTGCTAACCCAGTCAACATCAAAAGACTTTTCAACAACCGAACACGAATCACCGTACAAATTTCAAAAACACAACCTGAACAAGACATTACTAAATTTGTTAAAGAACATCTGATTCCCAAAGTTAAATATGGTATTTATTTCGAAGACGACCTCTACGAAATATTCACCCGAGTCCTCATGAAAGTTTTCACCAATAGTCAACTCAGCCTCTCAAAATATTCATCCCTCCTTACAGACATATTCGAGTTAGAGCAACAAACGGACATCATACGTAAATACCACGAGGGTATAACCAATCATCGCGGTATTGACGAAACGCACAAACATCTCATGCGGACTTATTACTGGCCCGATATGAGACAGTCCATACAAAGATACATCAACAATTGCGACGTGTGCGTCAGGGCCAAATACGACCGTGCCCCGCTCAAACTGAAATACAATGTAACCCCCACAGCATCTAAACCACTAGAAACCGTCTTTATTGACACAGTTACTTTCGACAAAACGAAATTTCTAACCGTCGTAGATCAATTTTCAAAATTTGCACAGGCTTATCCACTAAAATCTTCAAACGCACTCGATATAATGGACGCTCTCCTGAATCACTGTACACACCACGGCATACCTAAAACGATTTCCCTCGACAATGCCCCGGAATTTCAATCCTCAGTGATTAGAGAATTCGCGCTATTACATGGTATCAACTTACACTACGTGTCCTCCCAACACCCGGAATCGCAAGGAATTGTCGAACGATTCCACGGAACCTTGCTCGAACACATTCGCCTCCTTGGCGAGCGAACAGAGTTCAAAAAGGACAGTATTCGTACCAAAGTTATTCACGCACTTCTCGCATACAACAACTCCATCCATTCCGCACTCGGGAAGTACACACCCTTTGAAATTCTTTACGGCCACATCCGACAGAACACACTTCTTGACCTATCTACGGACCAAACACTCGTAAATAACTATCTCGAAAAACACAGGGAACGCATGACACATTTATACTCACAAACAAGAGAACAACTGGAAACCACCAAACAGAAACACATAGACAAACAAAATTTAAAACGTGAAGAACTTCCACCAATACCTGAAGAAGTCTTCGTAAACACAGTTCAGAAACAATCGAAAACTAAGCCCCTATGTAACAAGGAGAAGATAGTAAAAATTAATTCAGACCTGAAGATAGCCGAAATTGAACCCAGGCATCACAACACGGTTCCCAAAATCCACCTTTCGAACATAAGACGACCCAAAAAGTTCACGCCTAACGTCACCAATGCTTGGGACGAAAGTGCCAACAAGCTGGAAATCCTTGTGAAAAAGTTTAACCTCAACATATCCCGAGGAGACTTGATTAGCCTTAAGGGATCAAATTGGGTAAATGACAACATTATTAACTTCTATTTCGAACTCCTACAAGAAAGAAGTAACACTAGATCTGAACCCTCCATCTTCTGTTTTAATACCTTCTTATATGTTTCCTTTGCCAACCGAGGCTACGAAACCGTAAAGAACTACAGTAGAAAGACTGACATTCGAGAGAGACATAGTCCTAATTCCAATTTTCGAACTAAACCACTGGAGACTAATTGTAGTCCGCCCTAAAATTAAAGAAATTAACTACCTAGACTCCCTCAACCTAGATGGCTCCAAAATTCTCACCCGCATTCAAAATTACCTCTCACATGAACACCAAGCCAAAAAAGGATCTGCCCTAGACTTCTCAACATGGAAAATAGGACAGAACCGAAACATTCCTCAACAACCAGGAACCCACGAATGTGGAGTATTCGTCATGTACTTTGCGAACAAAATCTCCAAACGAGAACCAATAGGGACTGACAGACCAGACATTCCCTCACTAAGACACGAAATTTGCCTAGAAATTTTGAAGCAAACCCTAGTATAGCATGACTGACTGACTCACTAACAATTTCAGGATACTGGTATCGGCCTGTTACCTACCGATCATCAACGGACTGGAAATCGAGGATGTCACACAAAACCTCGGACTCCTACCCGTACGTCTAGGACCCGCTAAACGAATACACTACTACCACACTATAACCCACTACTACAAATTGGAAGGATTACTCGATCAAGTTAACGCAATCCGCGCTCACTACAACGAAATCCTAAAAATTACCGAAACGGATACTGAAGTCCAAAAAATAATCCACCCAAGAACACAAATAATTGAACACATGCTAAAGACAGCCGAAGAACGAATCTTTGAATCTATTTTACCACACGAGGTAAACGAGGTTTACTTAACGGCTTAGGCTCAGTTGTAAAATTCATTACTGGAAACCTCGACGCTAACGACGAGGAGAAGTATAACCGGATCATCCAACACCTCCAAAATAACCAAGAAACATTTTCGGAACAAATCAATCACCATTACTCCATAAATAACCAATTAATTAACGACCTAAATACCACCATTGACAATATAAATTACAACCATAACATCTTAGCCGCTGAAATTAATAGCCTCAAAGAATTAAGCTCTTTTGCTACCCACGTAAAGCAGGTCGAAAATGCCCTCGAACATAACCAGTTATTACTACAGATCATCCTAGACATCACCCAAGACATAGAGAACTCAATAACATTTTGTAAATTGAAGAAGCTCCACCCTAGCATAATAAAGCCTCAGCTCTTGCGTACCACCCTTGGATATCTTGCTCCACATTACAATAATCGTTTACCAGATTTCGATGGAGAATCGCTCTGGGAAATTCAAAATCATATCAGAGTCGCCGTCCTCGACGTCCCAATCGTATATCCCGAAGATCACGACCTAATCTTTCTACAACCATTACCGACTGTAGTAGAGGACATTTACGCAACTATTTCTCCCTCAACCAAATACGTTCTAAAATCAAAGACGAACTCCAACCTAATTTTTGCAAACGACGCCTGCGAACCTGGTCAAAAGTACTACATTTGCCCCAACAACCTGCAACTGTCCAACGAATACGAGTGTGAATCGGACATTCTCCTGAAAGGAATAAATGGGAATTGCGACCTAATCCAACTTAAAATGAAACAGAACCACATAGAATTTTTAGACGAAGCCAAACGGTACATCTTCCTTTTCCCTTATGAAGACAAAATAAAAATAATAAACCATGGAAATATTGAATTCCGAAACCTCCAAGGCATCTTCCTAGTCTCACCAGGGAATAGTACGATTGAATATCGAAACCAAACCTTGACTACCCCTTCGACCCGAACTATACATATCCCGTCATTGGTAAAATTCGTTAAATCACCCTGGGATTCTAACCGAAAACCCTCATCAGAAGTCAAACTAAAAAGCCTCAGACACTTAGTGCCCCCGTCAGTCCCCATTCTTTCAAATAAACAATTAGTTCTGCAGTACCTAACGCCAAGCATCTGGATCATTGTACTTTACCTGGTAATTATTGTCATTATCTTCTACGTAGCCAAGGCGTATGCCGAATACAAACGAGGAATTCGTTCTAATAACGAAAACTAAATGCAAACTCGAAATTCAATTTGACGCCAAGCTATTACGCTTATACTATTATGATTATTATTATACTTATTATGATTGTTATTGTATTACTTTATCGCAGGCCTTCCCAAACTGTGGTCCGCGGACCCCCTAGGGGTCCGTCAACCCTAAGTGGGGGGGTCCGCAGCAAATGTAAATTTTGAAGCAAATTATACCTACAGCATAATCTCGGTAGTCCTGCGCTGTTGGTTTTCCGAGAAGTCCGGTCGTTGATCCGTTTTCAGTTTCGAAAAAGCCAAACAGTCTATCATCAGTTGAATATGAATGTTAGATAGACCTCACTTCAGACTCGACCATGAAATCTGCCTTCAATAATGATACCTACCCCCATTTTTGGCTCCGCATGGAAAATATAAAATTTCAACCCCTCGTAGAGAAAGCCAAACGTGCTCTTCTTCCATTTGCCTCAACCTACTTGTGCGAATCCGGGTTTTCTATCTATGCTGCTACCAAATCCAAATACCGAAGCTGCCTTGATGCTGAACCTGACATCCGCCTCCAGCTATGCAAAATTGAACCCGACCTTTCAAAATTGTGCCAGCTGAAACAACCACACTCTTCCCATTAGTTCATCTGACTCAACGTTACCATTTTGCTCAATTCAATTTTTTGTTTCTTACTTTGCACATTCTGTAAATAAAAAGTACGTAAATAAAGTTGAGTAGGTACGTTTTACCTAATGCTTATTTTCATGATGTTATCCCTTTCTCCACCAACTAATATTTGGAACAGTTGGCTAATTGATGAAATTGATTTTTCCCCCTATCCATATTCAGGTACTTAAGTACCTGATCTAACACCAACTTGAATGACAGGGGTCCGCACTTGAAATTTTTCCGTGAAAGGGGTCCGCTAGTTAAGTAGTTTGGGAAGCACTGCTTTATCGTATTGTATTATTATCATATTGTATTATTATCGTATTATTATGTATTATTGTATTATTCATTGTTGTTTTTCCTTTGCACTAAATTGTAACACTACTAGTTGTACTATCGCATTGTACTTGTTCACGTATTAATTCACAATATTCACTAATTGTCAATAGCGTCTTCCCCAAATTCAATCTTGGGGGGGAGTACTTATGTACAGCTTACTACTACTGAGATAATATCCTAGCTGACATCAGCATCTCGAGTTTATATAAGGAGCCAGCCCTGCGCGGCAAGGCAGTTGGTGTTTACGCTTCAGACCGTTAGCTTCACAGTTGTCATTCTCTCCTCTGTAACTTGTGATCAAGAATAAAGACCTTTTTTTAAAAAGACATTTTTGGAAGAACCAAATTTAGCTTATATATATATATAAGATTGCGGGTAAAGATGACCAACACTAGTCGTTGTTATCATTCGGTTTTATTACGACGTTTCGATCGTGGAACACTTGGAATGTTGGGGAAAAGTGTTTTAAATTAAGAACGAGACTGATGGAGAAACTTCGATATAATGAACTGGAAAACTGAGAACAGGTTACAGCTATGAAGAAGGTTTTCCTCAGGGGTGCCACGACCACAGCAACAAATATCTTTGTTCTAGTGTCTATCAAAATGTTCGTTGACTCAAAATATCAACACGACCCCTTCAAAGAACATCGTCTACAGAACACTAGCTAACAAACAAGTAGAAAAACATGTAAGATATTGTAAATATTATATTGTTGTTGCTATTATATATTCTAATGCAATTAATATATAAGATATAATATGTGAGAACTAGAATACAATTCACATGAACTTACAATGAACTAGAATACATAGCATCTTTAACTTCAAGACATTAAATAGGTACAGAACATTAGAAAAAGAATTTGTTTATAAAGAACTTATGCTTCGAGGAAGGCAACGACTTAGTTAAAATATCAGCCAACATATCATTTGATGGCAGATGTTTAACGACAATATTTTTCTTTCTGACATGATCCTTAATAAAATGGAATCTAATGTCTATGTGCTTTGTGCGGTTACTGACTACATCATTTTTGCTGGTATTAATTGCACCTGTATTATCACAGAAAACTTTCATCGTCAAGAACTTCATACAAGGAAAAATTTCACCAATTAATGATCGAAACCATAGCACTTCTTGAATGCAAAAAGCTAATGACATATATTCTGCATCTACAGTGCTAAGAGCAACAGTTGGCTGTTTCTTAGAAAACCAAGAAATCAATGAACCATTGTAGGCAACACACATACCTGAAACAGATCGTCTATCAGTCAACACATTTCCCCAGTCACTGTCACAAAATGCTACAAGTTCGGGATTTTTTTCAGACTTCCTGAAACACAATTTTTTCCGCACAGTTCCCTTCAGGTAGCGAAAAACCCGTTTCACGGCTTTCCAATGCTGTGGCTGGTAACAATGGTTGAATCTTGAGAGGGTGTTGACTGCATAACATATGTCTGGCCTTGACACTTGTGACAGGTAGAGTAGGCATCCCACAGCTTCTTGATATGGCACTTTTTGATCATACGGTTTTGCTCCTTCTTCGACCTTTAGGTATTTCAGGTCGACTTTTTTTTTTTTTTTTTTTTTTTTTTTTTTTATTGGCATTGTTCAAAACATACAGCCACATAAGTACCATAATATAAATTAAACTAAATTATACATCTTAATTATTTAACTTAATTATCTTTATAAATTGAACAGGAAACAAAAATTAAAGCCTTATACAATTTACCTCGAGAAAATTAAAAAGTTCCTTGTACACCTGAACATTTCCTTTCAACATACATTCAAAATTAAACGGGGAGGTCAAAATACGACTTAATTTTCTAAATAACCTATCTCTAGACTCCGCATATTTTGTACATTCCATTACAATGTGCTCTATATCCCCGTCGCCTCCACAATACTCACACCTCCCATCATCATCCCTATCCCGCAACAATCCTATCCTAACGTTGTACTGGGGACATAGTGCATGTCTGCTCCTATGCCGACACAGTACCCTCACAAATTTCCTCTCTGACGTTACATTTCTGAACCAAGGTTTCCTTAGTATTTTAGGGTGTATACTCTTAAACAGCATTCCTTTTTCGCTTTTTTCATATCGCCGTTGCCATTCAGAGAAATGTGTCCTTTCGAACGAGGGATAAAAATCTTCTTTCGGCAAAAAGGCCGCATAAATTTCCCCAGCTAACGCTGCCATCTTAGCTGCCTTGTCCGCTCGTTCATTATATCGCAGACCATTGTGTGCCCTCACCCACACGAACTCAATCTGAACTCCTCTCCTTCTACAGGTAGCCACTGCCTGAACAATGCGTGCCACTAAATGGTTTCCAAATTTTGCCAATTGGGGACTTGAGATGGCTCTAAGCACGCTCTCTGAATCCGTGCAAATTGCTACTACAGGTAGCACCGTGGTAGACTCAAGAATATAGCCAAGAGATAGCTCGATCGCCAACGCCTCCGCAGTGAAAATGCTCGCCGCCCCGGGCAGCCGGACTCTTCTTTCCACGTCGTGTTGTACATCTACAAAAGCACAGCCAACCAAATCCCCGGTCTTCGAACCGTCCGTAAAAATGAGACCACACTCCCTCCAGCGCCGGTATATATAATCCCTAAATTGCTCCGTCACTGTTATGCGATCAAACAACGGTTTAAAGTAGTGAATTGCTATGGACGTGTACAAAATGTGATAGTCCATGGAGAAAGCAACATTTCCTGGGCTCGTAAACAGTTCGGAACACTGGGAATAACTGTGTATGAGGCCATTCACGATGGGTGGTATCACCCTCCCTATCCATCTAGCATCAAACATAATCTGGTCTGCTAGTTTAACAATGTTGTTCGTGACCACACTTTGTTGAGATCTAAGACGCGTCACGTATCTATCTGCCAACATTTGTCTCCTCAAATCTAGGGGCATCTCGCCAGTTTCGGCCAGTAATACATCAATCGGCGTCGACTTTAAATACCCAATACACTGGCGTACGCATTTGTATTGCAAGCGATCCAGTGCCTTCAAAGTAGTAATGCATGATTGTCCGAAAAAAACCGACCCATAATCTACAATGGCTCTCACAGTAGCCCTGTAGAACATAATCGCGACGTTTGGATCTGCCCCCCAATCCAGGTTGGTTACAACTTTTAAAACATTAAAGTATTTCTCGCATTTGCCTACAACGTATTGGACGTGATCATACCACGTCAGGGTCCTGTCCAACCACAATCCCAAGAATTTGAATTTCCTATGGACCGGAATGGGAGTTCCGCCGATCTCTACCATTCGATCTATCCCCAGGTTTCGTTTTTTGGTATAAGGTACAATCACTGTCTTACCGTATGATATTTGAAGTCCTTTGTCATCACACCACGCTTTAAATCGACCCATGAAATCACTAAGAATTTCGATTCCGGAGTCCATATTTCTGCATTCAGTAAATACACAAATATCATCGGCATATTGCACAATTTGACAAGTCTCGGGAACAACCAGCACCAAATCCGCCACATACACAGCGTACAATAAAGGACTTAAAATTCCCCCTTGTGGTAACCCTCGACTGGAATACCGAGGTCCCACATTCTGATCACCTACTCGCAGGAAAAGTCTCCGATTGGTTAATAAGACGATAATATTGTTCACGAACCGCGACGGTACCCCCATTCCTAACAAAGTATTCATCAAGTTCCTAAGTATCACCGAGTCGTATGCAGAGGAAATATCAATATACATACAAAGTGTGATGCCCCTAGAAGACAATGATCGATGAATGCTGCTTACCACTGTTGATATACCATCGTATGTGGATCTGTTTTTCCGAAACCCAAACTGGGACGTTGGCAATTTAGAATTTTGCTCTACCCACCACTCCAGTCTATTCTTCATCATCCTTTCAAAGGTCTTCCTAATACAAGAGGACAATGATATGAGTCGAAAAGCAGAATTTTCCGTTGGTGACTTGCCCGGTTTTAGTAGCGGTATTAACAAATATTCGCTCCACTCCTCTGGAAATTCACTATCCCGCCAACATCGATTGAAAATTGCGAGCAGTGCAACTTTATAGGATTCAGGTAGGTGGCACATAATTGGGTAATCAAAATGATCCATCCCAGGGGCTGTATTTACGCCCAGTTTTTGCGCTGTATTGAGTTCAGCGAGTGAAAAGTTACTATCAAGCGTCTCATCATCCCTGCTATTGCCCAGATCAGCTGAAAGAGACTCGTTCACATATGGTGGGGCATAATTGTTAAATAATTCTTCACTCCATTCTCCAGCTCTTACTATTTGCCTGTGTTCACTATTCCCATTTTTAATTCTTTTTATTTGAGTCCAAATATCTTTCAGAGGAGTCTGTCGGTTTAGATTGGAGCAATACTGCTGCCAAGACTTCTGCTTGCTGTCAAAAACGGTTTTTTTTAAATATTTCATCCGCTTCCACATATTCTAGGTAATTTTCTCTGTTGCCCACTAGTGAATAAGAAACCGCTGCAGCTTTCCTTCGTCTGAGAGCCTGTGAGCACTCAGTATTCCACCATACCGCAGATTTACGAAAGGATAAGACAGTATTAATCTTAGGGATACGACGTTCACAAACTGCCGCTATAGCCTCACATATCTCCATGTAATTTTCAGCAGGTTGCGTCCTATTCAAAACCGAGTGGAAATCATCCCAATCCACGTCAACGGTTTTCCATTTCCTTGTGGTGTTCAGTTCCCTATGCCGTACTTCCCACTGATCGGATTGGAAGAAAATTGGGTAGTGATTGGATCCCAGTGGATCATCATGAACCCTCCAAGTGATGCTACTACTTATGTTAGGAGAGGCCAAAGTAATGTCAACAGCAGAATCATTTATAGTTCGTACATTACGAACGAGTGTGGGTGATCCCGAATTTAGGTACACCAAATTAGCTGCATCCATCGCCCCCAAGAAATCCCTTCCTTTATCATTTGTAACTGACGACCCAAAACATACGTGATGTAGATTAAAATCCCCCCCGATAATTTTCGGGTTAGGCACTGAGTCAAAAAATCTTTGCCATTGTTCGAGAGACACGCGACGTGAGCCGTCATTATAAACCGCAACAAAATTTATCGGTAATGATCTATTCGGAAATTTAACCTCAGCCCCAACACATTGCACTCCATCTATTTTGCGAATGGTGTTAGTGATATCCTTGTATTCTAGCACATATTTTAGCAGCAAACATGCTCCGCCATATCCGTCGTCCCTATCTGCTCTCAAAACATTGTATTCACGGAAATTCACCGCTCTCCCAGGAGTAAACCATGTTTCAGATAACATACCAATTGACACACTCTCTGACAATAATAAATGCTGCAGAACATCTCGTTTTGAGATCACAGATCTCGCGTTCCACTGGATACATTTAAGAATTACCATGTATGTATACAGATAATTCGAATCAACCAAATAGGTATGACATTAATAGTAGAGATGTGATGATATAGGTAAATTGACAAATAGGTACCTACACTAGAAAATTGGTACATCAAAAAATAGGCACATGATAGGCATAATCTGAAAACCAGGTACATTGAAAATAGGTAGGAACCTACTCCGAAAAACAGGTACATAAGATAAATAAAAATATTGAAAAAAAAAAAAAAAAAACATTTTTTTTTTTTTTTTTCTTCTCCCTTCCCTTCCCTTTTTTTTCTTCCCTCCTTTTTCTTCTCCTTCCTTCCTTCCTTTTTTTCCCTTCCTTCTCTTCCTTTCCATGCACCCACTTTGAAAACAGTTTATAAAGTAGGTGTTGGCGTTCGAAATGCAATAATAGTAAACATTACAACAGTAATTATTTACTGATGCTTATGATCATGCTAGCGACTATGCTTTCAATCTATCCCGTACTATTTCACGCAATAAAGATTCATCTATATTGTCAGATAACATACCCTTAACCTTCTGAATAACTGCCACAATCACATCCGTCATTGTTTCCATGTCCTGTGATAGGTTCCTAGCTGAACTAGTGTCAGCAGAGATAGTTTGTGGTGTGGAATGCTGGTTGTGCGATATCCTTCCTCCAGGACGATTCTTCAGTATTGGTTCGGTTATGAGAGCATCCCTGACGTCAGCAGCTACCACCTTGGTCGTCAAATCATTCTCCATTTCTCTGCCTCGCCTCTTGCCACCCCGGACGCCAGTATTATATGATCTTAATGGGGTTGCATCCTTCGATAAACTTGGGAAGGCTGTGATACTATTCAACGGCGGAACAGCCTTAGCATACGTGTTCCCGGAGACGAAGTTTTTGGCATCGAAGTATGAAATGTTATTAGTCCCCATCATTTGCTTAATCGCCTGTTCTTTCTGATATTGCGGACAAACACTACGATTTGAAGATAAATGGTTCAAACCACAATGAACACATCGGGGGTCGGCAGCCAAACAAGCATCGGCATTATGACCTTCCCCACATTTGACACACCGTGCAGCTCCTTTACACTGGTCCTTATAGTGACCGTACCTCCAACACTGACCACATTGGATGACTCGTTGTATATATGGGACCACTTCACATCTAACGTGCAGTAATATTACAGAAGTCGGGAGACTCTGACCACGAATAGTTACAGCAACCGACTGAGTGGCAACATAGACTGTGTTATTAGTTTTAGGATCGTTAACTTTACGATTCATGCGTTTAATTTCGAGTATATCCAATGGATTACCCCGAATATCCCTCATATACGTCTTCATGTCATCTTCCGTAAGAGATGTGTCCACTCCTCTTACGATAAATTTCCTTTTAATTAAATATGTAGGGACATACGCCTTGAATCCTTTTTCTTTCATCACTTGAGACCCTATAAGTTTGTTTGCTGTCATGTAGTTTGTCACCTCTACCCGAATTTTATTTCTTCCGATCTTATGAATACTTGAAATATGCACCGAAATCTCTGGATGATGTGAATGCAACAGTTTACCCACAGCCATGGGGTGCATGCGAGAAATACCGGATAATTCTGCTTTTTCACTTTCAACAATAACTTGAAAAGGGCCCACATCGTCAAAATTATACAATGTTTGTGGTACCTTGGATGCGTCTATCCTTGATTGGCGAGTATTAACGTTAATATTAGTATTAACGCTTGTGCCATTGATTTCATCGTCATCCATACTGATATCCGGAGGTTTGTCCTTCTCCAATTCAACGTTATTCATTGCAAGCGTGTTATCGGATGAAACTGACGCTCAGTGAACAAGAAAAAAGTCTGACTCACCTAGCCAGTTATCGGTGCTTATGAGATAAGATGACCAGATAAGCGATTGAAAGCCGGAGGTCCGAACGGGTCGAGAGCTCGAGCAAGACTGTAGGTCGACTTCTAAAGGGGTAGAGACAGGATTGCAATTTCTCATTCCAAACTTCTCTAGAGTGGCTGTGATGTATTCCGTTTGATCAATCCATAGAGTATGGGCTGCACGGTCCCGAGTAATATTCATACCGAGGAATTTTGAAATTTCACCTAGATCTTTCATCTCGAAGTGCTTCTTTAACCCCTTCTTAATTTTCTCTTCCATCTGACAATCATTTGAGAAGAGCAGTACATCGTCAACCCAGATAGCTAAGATAGTTAGCTTTTCATCTGCGTTGTATGAAAAAACACATGGATCAGCACGAGAGCGACGAAGACCAAAACTTTCCAAAACCGATGAAATCTTCTCGTAAAAACATCTCCCAGCCTGCTTTAGACCATATACCGCTCTATGGAGTCTCCAAACCTTTCCTTTTTCAGAGAGTAGATTGTGGGGTGGTGTTACATAGATCTCCTCCTCAAGATTTCCGTACAGAAAAGCTGTGCAAACATCATGGTGACATACGTTTAAATTTTTTCAGCTGCTAGGGAGAGCAGATAACGTAGAGACGCATAGCGTACCACTGGAGAAAACGTCTCGTGGTAGTCCCGTCCAGCCGCCTGAGAACAACCTCTAACAACGAGACGCGCCTTGAACTTCCTAGGTCCCCCAACGTGCTCTTTTATTCTATATACCCATCTTGTCGACAGCGGCTTCTTGCCTGCAGGTAGATCTACGATTGAAAAAGTTTTGTTCTTTTTCAAGGAGTAGAACTCCTCATCCATCGCATTTTTCCAACTAGCTGCATCAGGGCTTGCAGCAGCCTGCTCATATGTCACAGGCTCGTCGAAATCCAAAGGACCATGGGCATAGTAGGTAACATAATCAGGAAAAATTCTTGGCTTAGGCTTCCGTTTTGATTTCTCGACTGTAGTATCATCATCTCCTTCGATGTTATTGTCGTTTGGCGTTGAGCCCCCGACTGTAGTAGTATCATCATCTCCTTTGATGCTATTTTCGTCCCAACCTAGAAAATCATCATCATCATCACTTGGTAGAGGCACATCAGATGGATGAACGTCTTTTGTTTGCTCATTCCGATTTTCAACCTTCACTTCCTGTTCCTGAGTATCGGTTTTTTCCTCCTCTTCTTCAACAGGAGTTTGAATGATTTGTTGAACCTCGCCACTGCTTGATGGTACCAACATATTGGATCCCTCTACAAATATCACATCACGGCTGACGATTGTCTGCCTTGTAGTTGGGTTAATGAAACGATATGCTTTGTAGTCTTCTGGGTAGCCAACAAAAATATGTTTTTCAGATTTCTCGTCCCATTTCTTTCTTCTTTTTTTTGGGACTTGCACCCAGGCCTCGCACCCAAACACTCGCAGGTTTGACAAATCTGGTTTTTCTCCAGTCCAGAGCTCATAGGGTGTCTTTCCGCCGAGGGCACGTGATGGCGAACGATTATATAGATATGCCGATGCCGTGACCACAAAACCCCAGTAGTTCTTCTTTAATTCAGCATCTGCTAACATAGACCGCCCCTTCTCAACTAGTGTCCTCTGAACTCTTTCTGCCCGACCGTTCGATTGTGGTGTGTACCTCGTAGACTTCTGATGGATTACACCCTTTTGTTTGAAGAAACTGTCAAGCTGAGAATTGCAAAATTCGGTTCCACCATCACTGCGAAAAATTTTCAATTTTTGACCTGTTTGATTTTCCACTAAGGCACAATAATCTTTTATCTTCTCAGGCACCTGACTCTTTTCTCTGATGGTATACACGTGAACATATCGGGAATGATCGTCCAGACAAGTGAGCATATATTTAGCTCCACCGATTGACGCAGTTTCCATACAGCATAAATCACTGTGTACCAAACCCAAAACTCGATCGGCTATTTTTTCACTATTTCTGAATGGGGTACGTGCATGTTTCCCACGAATGCAAACATCACAAATTTTTGACAATTTTGTGTCTCCAGTGATCCCCAGCGCATTTTCTTTCAGATACTCTATACCTTTCTGATTTAAATGGCCTAAACGACGATGCCATAAATCTGAGCTGGATGTTGCTAGAAAACTAGATGAATGTGTTGATACAACATTCAGGCGGAATATAGAGTTCTCGAGCGTTGCTGTCGCGAAAAGAACACCATCAGTACCATAAATCTTAGCTCCATCTCCAGAAAAAACGACCTTATTACCGCTCTGAACCATCCGGCTCACTGATAATAAATTAGCCGCAGCACTAGGTATATACAATGTATCTTTCACGTCAATGTCAAATAGATTTCCGCCAGCTTCAACTCGAAGTTCAACCCTGCCTTGCTTTTTTACTAACATATTGGTGTTGTCAGCTGTGGCTACAGTGGCGACATCGCTAGGCTTAACATCTAGCAGATAATTTTCAAACCTCGTAATATGGCTTGAGGATCCACTTTCTAGGTACCAACACTCGGCAGACGACGGAACACCAGCAAGAAAAACTCGCCTATTTCCCGAATCGCCATTTCCGGAAAACCTCCTTCCGTCTCGATCACCCCGATGTGGCTTGACTCCTTTTTCGGACGAATTTCTATCCTTGGTAGAAACAGTACATTTATTAGCGTAATGGCCGTACTGTTTACATTTAAAACATTTGACACGCTGCTTATTACCTTTGTTGATAAGGAGAGCAGATTCATTATTAGTAGAAGGGCTCAGAACGTCCTGAAGAATACACGTTTTCACTAAATCAGCCGTGATTTGCACACCGGAATTTTCCAAACCCATTATCATTGGGCGATAGTCCCGCGGTAGACCTGCTAACAGCAGAGATCCCAACCACTCGTCAGTAACAATAAATTCCAGATCATTGAGCTTCTGAGCCGTAGTGATTATCTTCTCACAATACTCTGACGGTGTATCGAAGTCAACTAGCTTGCAAGAACTGAGATCCTGCAGCAACATGACTCTGCGCAAAAGTCCCGAGTCATCAAATGCTTTTTGCAACGAATCCCAGGCAACTTTTGCCGAAGTAGCCGTCCGAATATACGAATGGAGAGATTTATCCACGCAGAGAGTAATCCGGGCCAACGCAGCTTCATCCTTATCCGGATTTACGTCTATAAACCGACCATTTTCCGCCTTAGTTTTGAACTTTATCACATCGTTCCACAACTTTTCGATGCGCAAAGCGGCACTCATCTCCACTTTCCAGGAGCCGTAATTGTCCCTGCCTTTGAGCTTTTCAACTTGGTTAAAGACCATGCTCATTTTGACGAGAAAAAAACTCAAAAAGAACCGACGGAAAAATACCCGAGATGAAAAATAACACGTGCACACGTTTTCCCGACTTGTCGATAAAAAACACACGACCGTCGCGTTCAAGCTATTTGGCGAACTCCGAAAAACAATTGCGCGCAAAACAAACCAAAATTAAAGGCCCATAACCACTTGGAATGTTGGGGAAAAGTGTTTTAAATTAAGAACGAGACTGATGGAGAAACTTCGATATAATGAACTGGAAAACTGAGAACAGGTTACAGCTATCATAGCTGAGCTATGAAGAAGGTTTTCCTCAGGGGTGCCACGACCACAGCAACAAATATCTTTGTTCAAGTGTCTATCAAAATGTTCGTTGACTCAAAATATCAACAGGAACACGATCCTAATCATGTATCATGATAATTGTCCGATCGCGACACAGTCGTGACACAGTCGCGACACAGTCGGACTGTGTCGCGATCGGACAATTATCATGATACATGATTAGGATCGTGTTCCACGATCGAAACGTCGTAATAAAACCGAATGATAACAACGACTAGTGTTGGTCATCTTTACCCGCAATCTACTGTTTCCTAGTCAAAACAACCTCCACAAGTTCGGGTTCTGGCCGAGCAAGCACGGGTGCTCCAATGATGAAGTGTCCTGGGGATAAGTATTCAAACCCATCTCTAGGGTCATTTGATGGCTCGCTCAACGGTCTCGAATTCATAACTGCTTCCACTCGTGCCAACAGCGGTGAGAATTCTTCTAGAGTAAGAGGATGGTGAGATATGAGACGTTTAAGGTGGTATTTACATGGCTTCACCGCCGCCTCCCAAAGTCCTCCAAACGTCGGTGCATAAGGGGGGTTAAAATCCCACTTGATCAATTGTCTCTGAAGGTGATCGTGAATTGCATCCTGAGACGATTGCAAAAATTCATGAACTCCTGTCATCTCCCTGGCGGCACCCACGAAATTGGTTCCGTTATCAGAATAAATGTTCTGCGGTAGACCTATCAAGGGCTGCAAGAAAGGCCGGAGTGCTAAGCTCGGTGACGAGCTCTATGTGTGCAGCTTTAACACTCATACACACAAAAATGCAAACATAACATTTGGTGGATCTTGCATTTCGCCGCTTATTCTCCTTCAAAAGGAACGGTCCAGCAAAGTCCGTTCCAACGTTTAGGAATGCTCGAACTTGGGCAAATCAAGAAGCTGGTAAGTCCGACATAATTGGTTGCAAGGTGGGGGCATTGTGTTTGTAACACGTCAAACATTTCCCTATTCTTTGGGACAGCAGACTTCTGATAGAAATGATCCAAAACTGCCTCCTAATGAGTGATTGAGTAAGTTGAATTCCACCGTGCAGTGACAAGTTATGAAAATGATCACACAGCAGCAAACTAAGATGACAATTCTTTGGAAGTATCCATGGGTGTTTTGAGGCTGCAGGAAGAGGGGCGTTTCTAAGACGTCCACCAGCTCTAAGTAAACCATTCTCTAAAAAAGAGCATTGAATACAATCCGCAGACTAGTTGTGGAGCTTTGTTTGTGAACTACATGATGCGTCATTATGTAGTCTGCATTTACTGATGCCAGACGAATGTGACCTAAATCAACATATTCCTTGACACAATATGTTTGGAGATGACTAGTTCGTGAGATACGTGCCTCCAAATTATAAAGCCTCCGCAAAGCTAGCTCCCTGGTTGAACCCAATGTTGGAGTCGCTCGAAATGGAAATCGAACTCCATATCGACCACTTGGTTCTCTGTAGTGATTAGAAGCAAAATGAGATTCACAAAACAAAGAGTCAGGGTCTTCCAAGGATGTTTCAGGTATGACGACATTTTCAAGTTCCCAAAATCTTTTTAGTCAGTGTCTGAGGAACAAACAAGTAATGATGTTGTGGTGAGGTTTCCCTGATTCACAGGAGCAGAACCGATGAGTACCCATCCTAAAACTGTGAGGAATGCTGAAGGTTCGCCCTTGATCAGGGAGGCTCCTGAAACGTGTAAGTCGGAAAACATGGATGCGGCTAAAAGGACATCTATCTCTCCGGGACAATCAAATTCCGGATCTGCTAGGATCAATGAGTTGATTCTTGGATTTATATTATGCAATATATGGGTAGGTCGGCTGTGATCCTGGGAAGAACTACTGCCTTGAATGAGATGAGAGGGTTTTGATTGTGATGAGGTCTGATAGTGCATGACACCACTCCTGATATGGTTGATACTCTTGAGTTTCCTATGCCACTTATATTGAGGTTTGTGCTAGACGGAACGAAACCCAATTTGTGTGATAGAGACGTTGTTATAAAATTAACTTGTGAGGCGGTGTCCAGAATAGCTCATACTTTATGCCAATTACCTTTCACGTCTCTCATCAAAACTCTAACGGTTCCCAACAAAACGATCGATTTCATAGGGCCAGATTCTGCAAAGCTACATGAAAGAACTTGCGGTGAATAGGTATTAGACGATTGTATGACAGCAGAGGGCTAGGATCCCTCTGCATCGTGAAGGAGGGAATTGTGCTGAGACGATGCACATTTATCACAGGACTTATTGGATTTGCATTCCGCGTGCTTGTGGTTGCAAAACATGCTAAACAACGATTAGGTTGGAGTATGAGTTGCTTCCGTTGCGGAGGTGCTAATTTTAGCAGGTCGTTGCATTGATATAGCATGACATGCTTCACACATTGTGTGAAGAGGATTTACAAGATGGGCATGGATACTTAGGTTTGAAACCTTGGAGAGATTTGAACTGCGGTACTTTAGAAACGCTGGATTGAGCTTGAATGTAAGTAGACGTATCTGCTGATGATCCTTGAGTAGAAATAAAATTTATTTCTACTTCTATCTATTTAATGCTTTCTGATAATTAGATTTTGAAGTTGACTTCTGATTATAGTCAGTAGAATTGTTTCTCTTTATTAGTAGACCTTGTTTCACCAACAAGTTCCAAAACTCGACAATGTCCTTCCAAAAACTCAACTAAGTCCTTGTAGGTAGGAATAGTCTCTTCGTGGGATGATTCAAATTTCTGGCGGGTATCAGAATCCAAAACCAAGGGTACCACTACACTATGAGGGGCTAGTCCTATTTACAATAAAATTTTTTTCAATTTCAATTTTCAATTTCAAAAATCGAAGCGCCATTGACAATATAATGAAATCTGATAAATTTGGCATTTTCAACTCCTCTAGTGCTTTGACACTACCGTCGAAGGTATTGAAGATTGATTTCAACTAGCTTTTAGCGTTCGTTGGTTAGCTCAAACAAAGCTCGAGTCAACGAAGTCACCATCAGTTTCAGGGATAACAAATAAAACAGTATTCTCAACGGTTGGCTGAGCTACATAATAATATTATGTATATTACTGTTATTAACGGTTATTAACTGTTATTAACTTACAGAATGTAGAAATCAACAAATGAGATTCCCTTGGGCGAATAGTGATCCACTTCTTGACGACTAGCAAAGCGTTCACGCGTTGCACGTGAGATATTAAATTTCTCTTGGAATTCACTTTTACTATGATGAGTAAATACGAAGCTAAAAACCACCAGTCAATGCATTCAAAATAATATATTATAACGTCAGGCAACGTTTTGATATCATTCTTATCGAACATGGAAGAAAGCATGGAGGAATGAAACTCCCTTCTTCCTTGACAAGGAACGATTCAACGATCGATTGTTTTCGGCGTTCAACTTGATTCGATATTTTGGCCACCGCCCGGAATGACTCCTATCTCCGAACACAGGGTGCCTTCCCCCACCCCAGGAAGCGCCTATACCTTCAACATTGAGACTGGGGCACTTCTGGTCGATCCGATAATCGACTTTTTTAATCGATAAATCGAAACAAAATGCGTTGAGGACACGACTTTTATGGAAGTCAGACGAAATAGCCGCCCGCCTGCAAGAGCTCAGTGGAAGTGGGTAGTCATGGAAGAAGGGAGATCTCCCTTCTTCCATGGTGGGTAGTAGTAGGTAAGATTTGTTTCTCCTTGTTCTATGTTTTTTCTGTTTTCCTTTGCAAATTTTTGGGTGGGGCGAGGGCCAAGGTGGCCTTATGGACGAGCCGCCACTGCCCGCTGATCGTTGTATCGCTTAGTTAATTTGTTGTACGCTAACATATAATTTCGATGATCTAGCGGTATGGCTTTGATGAGATAACGAGCTTCCCCCTCCAAGAACTATTCCAGATAATAAAACTTTTCTATCTCCGATAATGTCGATTTATGTACCTACTACATTATCATATAAACTTATGAATGCTGGAAATTCTTGAATTTTACCACTGAATTTGGGTATCGACAATTTAAGTAATCGCAATCTTTCTTGAGTACTGAGTTGTGTTGAGGTACCAGGTACCTCTAGACCAGTAGGTGCTACTGGTCTAGATTCTGTATCTTGATCTTTCCATGCCGAAACCTTAGATTTGACGGAGAAGTACATATTTTCATATGCCCTGGTACTAGTGTCAGGTGGGGTAGATGAAACAGACTTATCACTTATGTAAATCTGTTCTATCTCCTCACATAATTCTTCATATCGCCACAAATCTTGAAAATATTGATCAAATCTCGCTGAAACCAACCCCTTTGATTCCTGTTTGGAAAGTAGTTTGTATCCTTCGGAATAAACGCTGCCTTTTGTTTAGGGCCATTTCGAAACGTTGAGCAGGAGTTCCCATTATTTGTTGAATAAATATAACTAGATACGATGAACAAGGTAAGTAATGTGCGTCTTAGTATTAATTATGAACACAATAGTGTAATAGTTTGAATAAACAGCGAATAATATACATGAAAATACTTGAAAAGACTGAAAGTCTTAATATAAATTATGAGAACAAGAGAGTAATAGTTTAAATAAACATTTTAATAGGTTGCAAATATATTAAATGAAAGAACTAATTTCATCAAGAAAAAAGATAGCGCGATCTCGTGATACGAACGCAAATCAGGAAGAAGTCACCAAAATATTAGTGCAGTGCCAGGTTTGAACTCGGACTTGTAGCTATATATCAGTGAACAACAATCGTTTGGATTGCTGACTGAGCCACCAAGATTCAAGATAGTTTATTAGCAGAAGTATTTACAGTTTAGTACATGTAGTCGTAATATTAGATTTTTACAATACCGGCCTATTGGCCTCAAATGTTTATTAGACTTAATAATATGGTTTTAATGCCAGGAATATTTAAATTTATAAAAAATACATATATGCTTAAAAGGGAAAATAATTATACAAAAACTCTTTGACAGGAGGAGCGATCTAAAAATTATATACATTTAACAGTATTTACAATTTATACAAATTTATATACATATTTACAAGGTAATTTACATTATTTACAATATTTACAAATTAACAACGAGTGAGCTCAGGGCCGTCTTAAATGTTGAAGGTTTAATATTATTTTAAGTGAAAACAATCACGAAAGAGAAAAAAGGATTTTATTTTATGTAGGGAACGAGTAGTGAACAGCACAAGATGTAAGTAATGGCGTCTGACAAGATAGCCCCAATGGAGGGAAGAAGACAGTGCTGCCAACATTACTACAAATTAATACTTCAACACACTCCCCTTCAATTAATACTTCAACACACCACGCAGTGGAAGCGTGCTGGGCCCATAACCTGTTGAAGGTTTAATATTATTTTAAGTGAAAACAATCACGAAAGAGAAAAAAGGATTTTATTTTATGTAGGGAACGAGTAGTGAACAGCACAAGATGTAAGTAAGTAATGGCGTCTGACAAGATAGCCCCAATGGAGGGAAGAAGACAGTACTGCCAACATTAGTACAAATTAATACTTCAACATTAAATTGGATCCCCAATGGGGTTTGTGGGGTTGAGTACGAAGTTTGTCAGTGAATTTGTTTTTCATTTTGGTTATGAATGTGTCTAACGTTTCTATGTTGTATGTTTTGTGTAGGGTGCTGATGTTGCAGCGACGTGATGTATGCGTGGCGAGGCGGATGCATTTGTTTTGTGTGACTTGTAGTTTGTGTAGTAGTGAGGGTGATGCAGTGTGCCAGATTTGGGATGCGTAGGTTATGGAGGAGCGGATTAGGGCTTTGCACATGAGGAGTTTGGTATCTTTGGAGAGGGAGTTAGATTTGAAAAGATGGAAATAACGCCCGAGTTTTCTTCTGGCCGTGGAATTAGCTTGTGCTCATTCCACGCCAGTCTTTTATCGAGGTGGAGGCCGAGATATTTGACGGAGTTGGAGAAGGGGATGGGATTTGAGCGGATAGTTATGTGGGAAGGGAGGTTTCGTTTATGGGTGAAGATTATGCCCTCTGTCTTGGCCGCGTTAAATTTTATTTTCCACTGCTCCAGTCGGGAAATGATGAGGTGGGCGGCGTTTTGGAGTCGACGGCAGGCTTTTGCTGGGGATGGGGATGAGGAATAAAGGGCTAGGTCGTCAGCAAAACCTGGAATTTCGTGGAAGACGTGGGAAATGTATATGTTGAATAGGAGGGGAGAGAGGACAGACTCTTGTGGGACCCCAGTAGGGATTGTGATTGGGGGGGGGGGGGGAGATGAGGAGTTGTTAATCTCAACGAGGATATGTCTGTGGGAGGGGTAGGAAAGGATAATTTTACAGAAGCAGGAAGGGATTTGAAGGTCAATTACTTTGGATATAAGGCCCTCGATCCAGACGGAATCGAAGGCCTTTTCGCTGTCCAGGAGAAGCAGAGCGGTCGAGTTCTTCCCCTCGATGTTTTGGGTGATACCATCCACCACTCTTGCGAGTTGGTGGACGGTAGCGTGGTGGCTCTTGAAACCCATCTGGGTATCAGGTACTATACTCAACCGCTCCACCTCAGCCTGTAGGCGGCGGATAATAATTTTTTCGTATATTTTGGATAGGGTGGGAAGGAGGCTGATGGGGCGGTAGATGGCAGGATCTGAAGGTTTCTTATTGGGTTTTAGGATCGGGATGACGGAGGCGATTTTCCAAGGAGATGGGAAGTAATCAAGTCGGAGGCATGCATTTAGGATTTTGCTTATGAGGACAATTGATTTTTGGGGGAGGTTTTTCAATGCTATATTTTGAATTTTATCGTGACCAGGAGTTTTATTGTTTTTTAATTTGGAGGAGAACTGAACTGGACCAACTAACTTATTGTCCGAATCTTTCCAGCATAATGGCGGATTGGCCCAACACGTACGCGTTCACCAAGGCTGTGGCGGAGGACGCAATCAAGAAATGCGCTTCTGGACTTCCCGCTTGCCTGTTTAGACCTGCAATTGGTGAGGAATGCTGAATAGCTTAGCACTAATCTATCTATACTATAATAATATTATATATTATATTATAATATATTATATTATAATAAAATCGTGTCTGTCTGTCTGTCTGTTTGTCTCATCATCAATTGATAACGGCTGAACGTAGAAAGTTGCGGCTGGTACCATTTGACGCATAATTTATCTGGGAAGGTTTATGAAAAATCCGCGTTTAAATCTGTCCATCAGTTGAAACGCTATGAATGAAATACTACTAAAAAACGTGTTATAATCACTTCTATGAGGACGTTTATGCCTATAAATTTTGAACGGTTGAACGTAAATCCGATTGTAAGTAGTCTCTGGATTCAGCTGGACGAGTAGTTTCAAGTGGTACTTCAATCAGGATGTTAGAGGGAGGGGGCGGGGTGCAGGTTGTGAGAGGGGGGGTCTACCGGCATTCAAAACTACTTGACCAGTTGGAGTGCAACTTTGGGAATTTGTTGTATGAACATTGAGGAATGTTTCTGAACAGGTAGGGTGGATCAATAGTATGGGGGGGGGGGGGTTAAGGCAGTTAGGGTAGGGTGAAGGTGGGTATTACCGGGATTTCAAAACTACTTGGCCGATCTGAAATAAACTTCGGGAATATGTTGAGTGAACATTGGGGAAGGTTTCTGACCAATTTAGGAGGGGGGTACAGGTTGGGTGTGGTGGGTGGGGTGGGGGGGGCAGAGAAGTGAATAAAGGGGGTGTCTGTTCTACCGTTGCGAAGCGCGGGTACAGCTCGTAAGTAATAAAAGTCGGTTTAATATTTACGTTTTTCAATCTCCCGTTTTTTTGCATTAAAATATAGCTATATATTATAATATATAGCTCATGTAATATAATATATTACTCATATTATTAATATGAATAATATGTATATGAGTAATAATAAAAAATATATATATTATATTCTATATTATTTATTAGTGGTATTTATTACTATAATAGCAATAAATACCACTGTAATAAATAATAAATACATTAGGTATATACGAGGGTGAATCAAATAAACGAGACCTTTTTTTTGTAATTTATTTTTATTTTAAACGAAAACAAGAATATAGTTTATTTTTCTACATAATCTTCAGATTTGGAAACACATTTTTCCCAGCGGATAGGCAGCTTTCCAATTCCTTCCACGTAGAAAGATGCAGGTCGTGTCTGCAGCCAATTGCGCACGTAGGCTTCAACCTCAGCATCACTGTCGAATCTTTGGCCTCCCAAAGCTTTCTTGAGAGGGCCAAACACATGGAAGTCACAGGGTGACAGGTCTGGACTGTAAGGAGGGTGTTCCAATGTTTCCCACCCCAGTTGCTTCAATTTTTTTTAGTCAAGGCTGCTGTATGGGGGCGAACATTGTCATGGAGAAGAACCACTTCCCTGATCGATAGGTCTCGTCTTTTGCTGCGATATGCAAGTCGGACCTCACTCAAAACGTCGCAGTAGTAGGCCGCATTAATTGTCCTTCGCTCGTGCAAAAAATCGAGATACAGCAATCTCTAATAATTCTGTACCTAGCAGAGTACTACGCAGTTGTTGACTTACTGAAAATAATTGTATTAGCACATTCAAGAACAAAATTATGACTGCGGGGAATTTGGGTTGTCGAGTAATAAACAACAGGTGATTTATGATCCTGCAATAGTGGAGTCGTTCTTTCACAATCCACGCTGGTAAAAAAAAAAAAAAAAAAAAAAAACGGTAGCCAAAACCTTGCCAGCCGACAAACGTGACTTGGCTTTCACTTGTCCAGGTTCTCCTCGTTTTCTCCACTCCATACTCGCTTGTTTAGACTCTGGAGTGTAGTGGTGCACCCATGTTTCATCACAGGTGATAATGTGTTTGAGAAATTGGTCTCTTGTTCCTGAAATCGTGCAAGAAGACGCCCACACACCTGAACACGATGCAATTTCTGGACAGCTGTGAGAAGGCGAGGAACCCACCTGGCGCACACCTTATGGTACCCTAGCTCCTCTGTGAGTATGGAGTAAGTGCTCCCATAACTTATCCCGACCTCACTTGCAATTTCAGAAGTGGTACGACGTCTGTCATCTTCAATAAGCCGTCGAACACTGCTGATGTTGTCCGCTGTAATGCTGGTGCGAGGTCTGCGGTCATGGCTCTCATTTTCAACACGATCATGACCCTCCAAGAACTGTTTATGCCATGCAAACACTCTGGCTCGCGACAGTGTCTCTTCCCCAGACTGGGCAGTCAATCTCCTCAAGATTTCGGCCGGTTTTACGCCTTCTGCGGTGAGAAACTTGATTATAACGCGTTGCGCAATAGCAGTTCCTTCCACCAAATTTTATTAAGAGTATGTTTTCATTCCTGTGTACAGGGGTATGTCCACTTGACCTATATGTCCCACTAATCTATATGGTACTAATCAGTTGATTAGGGGATGTTTTTATTCCGCAACCCCGTCCACTTGATCTATATGTCCAACTATAAAGTTCCATCAATGTAAACAACCGAAGCTCTCGCGAGTGCTGTCAAATTCGTCAAACATGAAAATACAACCAGTCCGCTGTCGGTGTCGTTGGTGAGCACAAATTCCTCTTCGTTTACAGTTTTCAGGTTCAAAACTCGAATAGCTGTTTGCACCTCTTGTAGGCTCTTGTAGCAAGGTTGGTTGAGATTTCCGTCGAGAGTTGTACATATTCCGTTTGATGTTTGATAAGTCCGAGATCTGAGGAACTAAAATAATGATAACAGTTTATTTACTCACTGAGAGACGATTACGGTTACCAAGTACAATACAGCGTTCACAGGTTGTTGACTACTCACGTCCAATGTTTGATCATCAGAGTCGTAGAACTTTCGATGGTGGCTCGGACAATTGTTCCACTGCTTTCCTCTTCGCCGAACCATTTAGCACTTGCACTTGGAGCTGTTTATCTGATAAAGACGGGTGGTTATGCTTATTATTTTTCTCCGAAATGAAATAATTCGCTCCAGATATTATGACGCCTGCGGTACACGTTTTCTAAGCCAGCAAAACAAAGTGATGTGAACTCAATTTTCCTTCATTCAATGTCAAATAT
Source organism: Stenodema calcarata (assembly GCA_963920205.1). Taxonomy (NCBI): domain Eukaryota; kingdom Metazoa; phylum Arthropoda; class Insecta; order Hemiptera; family Miridae; genus Stenodema; species Stenodema calcarata. The sequence goes on along the minus strand of OY986056.1, from coordinate 251,990 downwards.
GGTTGAGAACCATCAATACAATAAAAATCTTACCTCCAACTGGTTTCACCCGTCGCCAAATCCCGGCCTGTTCTATATATAGAACATATAATATATATAGAATATATATGGATGCGTTGAATGACCAAGTACTAGTCGTTGGTTGTGAAGGTCTTTATTACACGATGTTTCCGCCCAGGAACTGGGCCCTATTCATGTGGACATATGATGAGATGAAGTAAATGTCACACAGGGGATTTTGACAGGGGATAGCACACAGTAACAACAGTTCCTGGGCGGAAACGTCGTGTAATAAAGACCTTCACAACCAACGACTAGTACTTGGTCATTCAACGCATCCATATACTTCCACTAGTCATCAGGATCATAACACTATAGAATATAATATATTCTATATATTATATAGAATATATAATATATAATATAATTCTATATAGAATATATAATATATTCATTCACCAGTCCCCAAATCCAGAACATATATTATATGTTCTGGATTTGGGGACTGGTTAAACCAGTTGGAGGTAAGATTTTTATTTATTATATGAATCGACTTCAATTAAATTGAATCCACGCTGGCTCACAATAACATTTGCACATGCCATCTTAGAAACTGGAAACGTTCACCGGTAACCGTTCACTTGGAGAACTGATAGACCACTGGGGCCGCGCGCAGATTACAACTCGCATCGAGGAAGGATTAGAAGGATTCGCGCAGTTTACATTTAGATAAGACAACTTTCGCGCGCAACTTACATCCGCCCGTTTCAAGATACCGTCGGCATACAGGAGAAACTCATTTTTGTCGAAATTCGGATTAATGTGCTACCACCTACTTTAATTGTTTCATGCTCTTTTGAATGGCGTCGTCGGTTTTCGTCTCTGGGTATCCGTTTCCATGGAAAACACGTTATATCATATTTTGTCGAATTTATACTGTAGAAATTAACTAAGTGACTTCCTGCGGTTTGGAAGTACAGCAAATTTTTGACGAACCACACTTGCTAAGGGCAGATAACTACCAGGGGCCGCCGGTGGTTTATTCGCTGTTGATGAAAGCGCTCAATTTCACTTGAATACAATGATACGTCCAATAGGATCCTTAGTGTCGTCAAACCAAAGACCACATGGAGCAATTATTCTATCTCAGACAGGAAACATTATCAGAAACACGCTAACGAAATGCCACAACATTTATCACTCATTGCTTTGCGAAACTGCAGAAATTGTACAGGAAATTGGAAATTGTACAATAACGGGTGGATGATGAAACATGAATGGCCTAATATTCGAGTAACTTTGAATATCACGCAGGCCTCCTGTAGTACTGTGATGATGTAGGTACAGACACTCTAATACTTATTACAAAACAACTATAACATGTGTTAGTAAAAAAAGACTGCAATTCTGTTCTCTTAGTCCTTAGTGCAAATCTTTACTCTCAGTCCTGTTTTGTTTAATAAAGCCAATATTACTCTTGGTTTAGACTTTCCTATTTCACTATAATTTATTAAACAAAACAAATTCGGTGCTCTGTGCTAAAATCGTGGACATGGAGAAATACTTCAAACCCGAGCGCCTCTCATTGGACCCTAACGAACCTCAAGCTGGACGCCAATGGACGCATTGGAAAACGACATTCGAGAATTTCCTAGACGAAATCGCCGCTGCAGACGAAGACAAGTTGAAGTTACTTCACAACTTCGTAAGTTATTCAGTATACGAATACGTTTCAGAAACTACCACCTACCAGGGTGCAATTGATATTCTTGATAGGCTATACATCAAGCCAGTCAATGAGGTTTTCGCTCGTCACCAGTTGGCCATTAGGAAACAGGAGATGAGTGAGAATATTGAACAATATTTACGAAAATTGCACGAATTGAGTAAGCCTTGCAGCTTCACGGATGTGTCAGCTGATACGTATAAAAAGGAATATATCCGGGATGCTTTCATTAGAGGACTTTTGTCCCCGACCATACGCCAACGCTTACTTGAAAACTCTAAACTTACCTTAGATGATGCGTTCACTCAGGCACTAACACTCGAGTCTGCTGAGGTACAAGCTAGTTCGTATACTGTAGGCGCTTGTAATTCTGTGTTTACCCCTCCCGTAACAACAGGGACGCATGACAGTGTCAAAACAGATTCTGTCCACCAAATCTCAGCTATTCGTACAGATAAGTGCTTTTTTTGTGGAAGGGCTCGTCATCCTCGGAGCAGGTGTCCAGCCAAAGAAGACACATGCAACAATTGCAATAAGACAGGGCATTGGGCAGCAGTGTGCAAATCTTCCAAGCAGTCCAATCAAATGAATTCTGGAAAACCAGACAAGACCTCGAGCTCTGTGTCTGTTATGGCATCTCTCATTGCTTCTACTCAGCCATGCCTTTCAAAAGCCACGTTCCCAGTAACACTGAACAATAAACCACTCCAAGCACTTATAGATACTGGCAGCTCCGACAGCTTCATTTCTAGCGAGGTTGTGAAGGCCCACAATATCAAACGGTTCCCCACGTCTCACGCTATTTCTATGGCTGCCACTACTCACACATCCACCACTCAAGGCCACTGCAGGGTTAATCTTGTACTAGACGAACATCAATATTCTGACGTCAAGTTACTCATTCTTGAAAACTTGTGTACTGATGTTGTAGTGGGCCATGACATTCTCAAGGAACACACTTCAGTGGAGTTGAAGTTTGGCGGGAAAAGGCCTCCTCTAAGTATATGTAGCCTACTTTGTGCCAAAGTCTATTCTCCTCGACTTTTTGGGAACTTACCCACCTATGTAAAGCCTATTGCTGTCAAATCGCGACGCTACTCAGACGAGAATATTAAATTCATACGCGCAGAAGTCAAACGTCTCCTTTCAGAAGACATAATAGAGCCAAGTTGCTCTCCTTGGAGAGCTCAAGTGGTAGTGGTCGATCAGGGTGATAGGAAGAGATTAGTGGTCGACTATTCCCAAACTGTGAACAAGTTTACCCAGCTAGATGCCTATCCACTGCCAAACATAGAAGCTTTTGTTGCCAACATCGCTCGTTACAACGTCTACAGTGCAATCGACTTAAAAAGTGCCTACCACCAGATTCCCATCTGCGAAGCGGACAAACCATACACTGCCTTTGAGGCTGATGGAAAACTTTTTCAGTACACTCGAATACCGTTTGGTGTAACTAATGGAGTGGCTTGTTTTCAGCGAATCTTAGACCAGCTGATCGAATCTGAAGACCTTCATGATACTTTTGCCTATCTTGATGACGTGACCATATGTGGTCGAAATCAAGCGGAACATGACGAGAATTTGAAACGTTTTATGGCAGTGGTTGAAAAGTACAACCTAACTCTCAACACTGATAAAAGTAAATTTTCTCTCCTTTCAATTCCTGTTCTGGGGTATATTGTAGAGAACATGACCATGCGCCCGGATCCTGAGCGCATGACATCATTGATGGAGTTTCCTATCCCTAAGGACAAAGCAAGTCTTCGTAGAGCTCTGGGTATGCTGTCTTACTATGCCAAATGGATACCCAGATTTTCTGAAAAGATCCGTTCTCTCACTGGTATTGAACGCTTTCCACTAAACCAAGAAGCTGTGGCGGCGTTCAACCAAATGAAGAGTGAAATTGCTGGAGCCAGCATTTCTGCTGTGGATGAAACTGTACCATTTACTGTGGAAACAGATGCATCCTACACTTCAATCGCTGCTATACTTTCTCAAGCTGGAAGACCCGTCGCTTTCCATTCAAGAACACTCTCTCCATGTGAAACTCGCCTACCATCGCTTGAAAAAGAAGCACTCGCCATTTACGACGCCCTCAAGAAATGGCAACATTATTTACTGGGGCGGCGATTTCAGCTCATAACGGATCAGGCGTCCGTGTCATACATGTTCAATCAAAAACACAATGGAAAAATAAGGAATGAAAAGATTTTGAGATGGCGATTAGAATTGGCCCCATTCACATACGACATTGTTTACAGACCTGGACGAGAAAATGAGGCCGCTGACGCTTTTTCACGCGTTTCTTCTTCAATTACTACCACGTATGACAGTGAGAAATTGCGGAAGATACATAATGATATTGGGCACCCAGGCGTCACCAGAATGTACCACCTCATACGAAGTAAAAATCTCCCATTTTCAATCCAGGAAGTGAAACAAATCATATCAAGTTGCCCTATATGTTCAGAAATCAAACCTCGATTTTACCAAAAGCCACTGGGAACTCTCATTCACGCCACTGCTCCGTTAGAGCGTCTCAACCTCGACTTCAAAGGTCCGATACCCTCAATCACCAGGAACAAGTTCATACTCACCATTGTCGATGAGTTTTCCCGATTTCCTTTTGCGATTCCTTGCCCTGACACCTCAGCTGCCTCAGTAATTCAGGCTCTCACCAATTTGTTCTCCATCTTTGGAATGCCGAGCTACATTCACACAGACCAAGGCACAGGCTTTATGTCTAAAGAGTTGAAGGAGTTCCTGAATTCCCAAGGTATTGCTACTAGCCGCTCCTCTCCTTACAACCCTAGGGGAAACTCGCAAGTGGAACGTTATAATGGAATAATTTGGAAAACCGTTTCGTTGATACTCCGCACTAAAAATCTCAAAATAGAAAACTGGGAATCCGTCATACCGGAAGCATTACACTCCATTCGGTCCTTACTTTGTACAGCCACCAACGCAACACCCCATGACCGAATGTTTAAGCACTCGCGCCGCTCGTTCTATGGAACTTCTCAGCCCAACTGGCTTATGAACCCCGGACCCGTCCTCATCCGAAGGCAGAACCGACTTAATAAATATGAACCTTTAGTGGAACAAGCTCACTTGGTAGAAGCGAACCCAGATTATGCCACCATCAGATATCCTGATGGAAAGGAAACCCTGATATCAGTACGTCATTTGGCAGCTCCACCTGAAGTTCTAGTTCCCAGTTCCGACAATGCCTCAGCTCCGGCCACCCAAGCCATGCCTCATGACATTTCTTCCCTTGGGCCCTCAGAGCTAAGTGAAGCCTCAACTCCCCCAACACCAGCCAGACCATCAGCTCCAACGCCCCTTGTTCTGCAAGTGAACACACCATTTCCTCGTCGTTCCTCAAGGAACAGAAGACAACCGGCACATTTGAGCGATTATGAGCTGAATTAAAAAGAAGGGGTGAATGTGATGATGTAGGTACAGACACTCTAATACTTATTACAAAACAACTATAACATGTGTTAGTAAAAAAAGACTGCAATTCTGTTCTCTTAGTCCTTAGTGCAAATCTTTACTCTCAGTCCTGTTTTGTTTAATAAAGCCAATATTACTCTTGGTTTAGACTTTCCTATTTCACTATAAGTACTTACATGTATTATAGGTACATATATTATAATACATACATGTATTATAATACTGCGCTAAGAAGCTATGTAACTAAGATTATCTAGGAACGCGGTAGCGTTTCGCCCCGCCAAGCAAAGAAGTTGAGAAAACGAACGGTGCCGAGTGTATGTTTACCGGGCGTCACGAAACGCGTTTTCGAGGTATCCATATCTCGGCTCCTATTTGACCGATCAACTTGAAAATTAGTGTGGGTCTTCTTTGAGTGGATATTAGAAAGCCCTGAAAGTTTCAAATCGATAGGTCTAAAGGGAGCCGAGCTACATAACTTCAAAAACCCGGTTTTTCGGCCTTAAGGTGCAAATTCCTAGACGCGACTGCGGCTCACGATTGGCCGCGTTGCACTCCTTCAATGTATTCTTACGGAACCACATTCCTAGGCGCGTTTCCCGGCCGTACGACTCAATGCGGCTGACGGCTGATGAGCGCGTCTGCGACTTTACTGGTAGGGTGAGCAGTCCAGCCGCACGCCGTGTGCGACTGAGGTATGCAAACCCGCTCGAGAATTTTGTTTTGCACACAAAGCGACAGAAAATGGGATTCACATTTTCTGTACTGTGACAATAATCAAAGGAAACACGCACACTCACATACCCTACTGTTGTTTACAACTCGCGTCCCATTGTTGTCCCCGTTTTATTATTATTATAATAAATATAATAAATAAATATAATATTATTATTGCTCATGGCCAAGTTTTCCCCAAGCGAAGAGGAAACTCTTCTTCACTTAATATCAAGTTTACCCATAATATTTGACGGTCAACATCCTGACTATAAGGACGCAAACAAGAAAGAGAAGGAATGAGACAAGATAGCAGAGGTTATGAAGAAAGAAAGTAAGGGTTTTTACTTATTAATTTTTATAAAATAGGTACATTCACATGTACCTATTTATTTATTTTTTATTATTGACTAACTCTTTGGCGTTTGTAGGAGACGAATCGAGAAATCTGGAACGATTTTAGAAACAACTGCTTTCAAATTCTTGTTTCTTGCCACGGTACTGCTCCCTCTCCACTGAAATACTGGGCGTATTTATCACGCACAGCAAAGCCCTCAAATTGTCGAAACCCTCCGACCCTGTTGAAATCGGAGAAATATTCTGGTTGAGCTTCTTGTGGGTAACTACGTGATACGGCTCCTCATAATCCTCCAAGTAGGCGCCCCTCAGCATGTTGTGAAGGCAGCATGTGACCAAAATCACGAGGTCAGCTACTTCTGGCACAACTGAGATATACGAGTAATATATCCTCCAAACTTGACTCAAAAGCGCAAATGCGTTTTCGCTTACCCGTCTGGCTCTGCATAATCGGTAGTTGAAGATGGCTTTTACCTCATCCGCTCTCGCAGCGGCTCTATTGAAAGGTTCCATTACATGTTTTTAAGGGCGAAACGCTTCATCGACCGAAAATCGTGAGCCGCAGTCGCAGTCGTGAGTCGCGTCTAGGAATGTTACAAGTTTGCGGCGTCCGACTGCGTCTGTCGACCGAAAATCGTGAGCCGCAGTCGCAGTCGTGAGTCGCGTCTAGGAATTTGCACCTTTAGATTGTTCTTCTCCTTCTCCTTGTTCAGACAGGCAAGGCTGGAGCCTCTCCACGTTCACCGATCGACTTGAAATTTTGCACAGAGCTTCATTTAACCTTGAGACAGAGCCTTATAATATATTTTCTAAAACTTTTTTGGGTTAGGATAATGGGTTAAATCTTATATTATAAGATTTAACCCATTATCCCAACCCAAAAAATTTTTAGAAACAAAAAAACAGAAACTTTAGGAAAATTCTGTCCACTTTGACGAGTACAGCCTGGGTAAAAGGACCAATCGACTTGAATTTTTTTACATACCTTCTTTATAGCATGGCTCAGTGCCATTTGAACGAAATAGGCCATTATCTCAACACAAAAAAAAAAAAAAATTAGGGACAAAACAACTGAAATTTAGGGTAATTTAGGCTAATTATGGCCATATCTCGGCTCCTAGTAGACCGATCAACTTGAAATTTTGTATGGATCTTTTTGGTGTGAATAATAGAAAGCCCTGAAAGTTACAAGTCGCTAGGTCTAAAGGGAGCCGAGTTATATAACTTCAAAAACCAATTACCATGTTTTTCTACTTTTTTCAGTCGGTCAAGGCTACAGCCTCTCCACCTTCGCCGATTGACTTGAAATTTTGCACGGAGCTTCGTTTCAAGTGTAGCAAGTGCGTAGGGCGAGAAAGTGGATATCATAACTTTTTCCGGCCTCTGAAGAATGATATTTGCGAGGCGGGGTGATTTTTACACGGAGTGTTTTTCGGGGGGATAACAACTACGCTTGCAGACCCACCAACAAATTAAAGTAACTATGTCGACAAAGATCATACAACCGGCTATGTGATGAATACAAAATACAAAATTATTGCGTTTTATTGTAGTTAATTTAAAAAATAACTCAATTAATATTAATTGTTAAAATGAGTTACTCTGAGGTATTTCGATGGGAAAACATCCAAAAATGGCAAAGAGAAATAAAAGTCGTACAATATCAAATTTTTATCCAGCAGAAATTCATTAAGTCAAGTGCCTTTTTCAGAAAAATAGTAATTTCACTACATTTAGTACATCTTACATGATTCAGATATGTCGTGGTATAAATAAAACATCATGAGGACCACTGGCTCAAACTAGGTTTCTTTAGTTATTTCCGAGCCAAAGCAATCTAACTTCTAAAATCAGAAGAACTTCAAACTCACATTTCTCGAAACTGTGTTTTATGACTTAGTTAGTTTCTCCTGTAAGCCGTAGATTCAGAAGTTCGAAAAAAAAAAAAAAAATGCAAATTCTTGACAACGGTTTATTATCTTCTTTGTACAGATCACCCTTCGGTATAGTTTTTAGTTTACTTTTACATAGAGTTTATTTTTTAGAATTTTTTGAGATCATCCGCAGCTTAGTACGATCAACTATTCGTTCACAACGAGGGCTCAAAGGTTGAGCCGATATGAACCTGTCAACACGATCGAGAATCAAACGGTTGAAATACAGGTCAATGTTCATAGTAAGGAGCTGTTTGGAACATCATAATATGATATTATATTATGGTTTTAGTGATGTCGAGTTTTTTGCTCTAAGGTACCTACGTTTCGTGCTACGGAATGAAGGTAATTTCGAATGTTTGTTGGTAGGTACCTACTTCTTCTATAGAAAAATTATTGCCGACGTAATATTAAAAACCCCAGAATTATATCGGTGCATTTTATTAAATAATTTTGTAATTAAAACATCATTTCTATCATTCAGGTTCTGCACAAAGGAACCCAGTCGATTCCAACAGCCGGATATCGTATTAATTAATCATAATTAATAATAATTATTATTAATAATAAATACAAATTATAATACCTAACAATAAATAATAATTTTCACTAGGTAGGTACTTGATAAAATTATTAATAATTAGTGATAATTCATAATAATCATTAATCTAACATTTAGGATCTAGACATTTAGACCTAGTGATCTAGACAGAAGGGTGATCTGTACAAAGAAGATAATGAACCGTTGTGTCAAGAATTTGCAGAGTTTTTTTTTTCTCTGTTATACGGAGCTCTGGGTGGAATTCTGGCTTTTCCCCCAAAAATCATGCACTCGCGAACAGTCAAAGAGGCCCTATATATATTTCAAAGAGTGTTTCACCTCGCGCAAATTATAAAACAGAACTGCCAAAACTTGGTGATTTGAAGGAAGTTTCGAGCCCACGATTTGGTGATTCACGGCTCCAACCAGAAAAATATTTCACTACGTAAGGTAGACATGATAATTTGCAAGAAAATGGTAAAAACGAACTGTGCTTGAATAGTAACTGAAAAGGTGATGAATAGACGGAGCATACATATGGGAAGCGAAATGCCTGTCCCGACCGGCGCCTCCTATTGAGCATGGAACCTTCGTCAAATATTCTAAAATTTCTTAAAATCATTGGTAAGAATACGAAGCGTGAATTAATCGAAGACAACAAACTTTCGGTTGTGTGACCTACATTTTAGGCGCATTTTCACCGAGAAAACTCAATTTCAAGTGGCTCAAACATTTCTTCCGCCGGCTATTCGCACCTTATCGGGGTCAAATTTTTACCAAAGCTTCAGTAGACCATTCTGAACAATTGATAAAAATTTGAACTCAATCGGGGGATAACGAGATGCTGGAGAAACGTTGGAGTTTTCGCGAAGAGGTGACACTTCAGCGGTTCTGGTATTATGAACTTTGGTGGATATGCGGCACGTGTTAGCGTTGTCCGAGGGTGCTCAATTTTTGTGTGTGGTACATTGGTGCCAAATGGAAAAATATGGAGGGGTAAGAACCCCAAATATAAAAAGTCGAAAAATAAGGGACACCCTACCGGGCATCTTCCACTTAGAATACTGTCTTTTACCAATCAAGTTGAACACAAAATTAGAACGACTGACGATATCCCCATTTACGCAAGAAACTACAGATTCCCGGAAATCTGTCGAAAGGAAGTAGACAGACAGGTCCAAGAAATGCTCGATCAAGGGATTGTCAAACATAGTGAAAGCTCTTGGAACGCTCCGATATGGATCGTCTCCCAAGAAAGCTGACGCTAGTGGAAACCCCAAATTTCGTATGGTTATCGATTACCGAAAACTAAACGAAAAGACAATTGAACACAAGTACCATCTACCGCAGATATCGGAACTACTTGACAAGTTGGGCCGATGTCAGTACTTCACCATCATTGACCCTCCAAAGTAAATTAAAGTAAACTAACTTGATGGGCCAAGCTCAGTTGTTATGTTATGTTTCTAATAAAGAAAGTTTTGAAATTGACCCTCCAAAGACGAAAATTATTTACCACAAAAAAAAATAACTTTTTCTCGTATTTCTTGACTCTCTAGCTTTAGTTTGAGCCCATAAAAATACTTGAAAAAATCTGTGACGATTCAGTGAGGAGTGGGAGGGTGTGCCATATACGGCACACTCGTCGTCTGTGGGGTCAAAATTTCACTGGATCGATTTAATAAAGAATTAAACGCAGTATACTTTTATATCATATAATAATTATATGATATTTGAATTTTACTTAAGATGTTCTTCATGGACATCATGTTCTTTAATGGAGATGTTTGACATAAAACCAATTATTTCTTAGAAAATTCGCTCTTATTTTACATTTCGCTCTATTGCAGTGGTTTCAACAATCAGAGATCCGATCGAAGGGTGGATCGACAACCTTTACGGCCCCTCTGGGATCATCGCAGGGTGCGGTGCTGGGCTGATTCGAGTTGTAAAAGTAGATCCTTGCGTCAGAGCTGAACTGGTTCCTGCCGATATGTGCGTCAACGGAATGATGGCAGCAGCATACAAAACCAGTCTACTTGGGTATACACTTACACATTTAGCCGGATCGGTAGTGGAATAACTGTTCTATTAAATGTTCCTCGATATTCTCAGAAAAAAAACGAGAAATGGATGTGCAAGTAGACATGTGACTAAAAGACCCTGTTTTGCAAAGAATAGTTGAACCATTTAGGTTTACCTTTCTATGCAAAACGGGTGGGTTGCAACTCCAAATATCCATAAGTCCATAACAATAATCCAAAGTAGGTATCAACTCCGCTTGTTTCCATTTCACTAATGCGATAGATGTCCGACAGTTCACCTGTTTATTGTTGCTTTAGTTGTGGTGAACCCTTCTGAAGAGACTTCCTTTTTGGTTCATTATCGAAGATAATAAACCAAAAAATACTCAAGTGGTTAAGGTGAAAAAGTGAGTAAGTATGCGAAGACGAGAAAAAAAAATATTTAATGTATAAAATATTGTACCTACTGATGAGTAGTCGTTACTTGGGTATATTACGTTAACATACTCGAGCAAGTTGGATACAATGCCGATCGCCTTTTTTCTGTGATACCACTTGCATACGTTACTTTCAGATCGACCAATGATATTCCGATCTACAACTTCACACCATCTAAGGATAATCCACAAACCTTTGGAGAGTTCTACAAGAGGACTAATCGTGTGGGAGCTATGATGCCTCCGATGCAGGCTGTGTGGTACCTCACTTTGACCGAGATCGCTTCCCCTTTCTGGTTCACGATATTCAGTTTTCTCATACACACTCTTCCCGCAATGATCATCGACGCAGTGCTGATTATTTTACAGAAAAAGCCTCAGTAAGTTCAATATGGTTTTGCCATTCCCTTATACGAAATGAGTTTTTCAGAAAAATGTTGACGAGAATAACCATCCACCAGTAAGAGTAATGCACGATTTTTATATCTTACAACAATCAAAATTGCCAATACAATCATGACCGTGAAGTGGAAAGCAGTCGATAACAAGATTTCTTATAACACCATCAATGTTGATGGTGTACATTGATGTTTAATCTAGCAGTGCAATTAGTTTGTATCTATGATAATATAACAGGTACAAACTAATTGTACATAAAGTATTTATTAACATAATACGTATAGTACATAATCAAAAAATCAAATCAACTCCTAGAGAAAAGAATTCATAATGTAAGTAGAAAAACATATCAACTGGAGTAAATTTGGCACTTAAGTAGGTCGAGGGGTAAGAATTACAAATTTTAGATCTAAATTTAAGTCGCATACTGACTTTATTTCCACCTCAGATGATATTAAAGTAGCTCAGAATAGAGTACACGAATGCATGGAAAGTAATTTTAAGGGCAGATAAGGGAAGAAATTTATTTCAAAATTTAAATTTAAGGATGATGGATTTTGCATTTATTTGATTCATCAGGTGTTGGAATGTGAGCTTTTTGAGTACATATACAGAATTAGTTGTTTTAATTGCTAATGGTAACTTTTCGAAAACCGAGGGGGTGAGCCAAGGCAACTGCCTAGTGTAGAAGTCATTGCTTGGGCGTGCTAATGATAAAATGCTTTGTGCGTTCAATCTGGTAGGTCTCACATCACTTCTCTTCTTGGATACGACGATGGAGGGACTTATGCACGTGTAAAGCCACTCTCGTATCTTCTCCTTCCCGTTTACAGCTTCTAAATATTTCCCATGCATGAGATTCAGATATAGTGCCAAATCATTCGATAGTTTAACAATCTTTTTAATAGCCCCCGTTATTTGCGTAGTCTGCTGCTTACCAATCTTATTGTCAGAGAGCAGACAGTATTCATCTTTTGCTCAATTTCACCAATATCTGTCACAGTTTGGCGAGTGTATTCTCCAAGACACCTTGACCTCCTGAGCGGTCATGATGGGTATTATACATAAATGAGTAATAATGGTATAAATGGGTCATGATGGGTATTTTATATATATATGGGTAATATATTACATCGTCAACGCTGCGATCCGAACCCGCGAAACTGCCTCGTCAAATACCGGGCGCCGATCACTATTGTTTCAGAAACACTGACACTGCTCAAAACCGAGTTGTTTCCACGTCAAGAACTGAGAGAGAACTGAGTAAACCGTTAAAATTCAAATTAGGTAGGTACCTATCAATTTATCATAATAATATCATTAATAATAATATTATTATTTCGATATGCCATGAATTTTATCTTGTGCCTACTTACGTCACAATAATTTATAACAAGAAGTACCGACCAACAAATATTTGAAATAAGCTTCTTTCCGTAGACTCAAAAACCATCTCAGAACAAGACTCTCGATATACCTACACATTGTGATTTTTATGTGGTAAATTAAGATGATAATCTTGGGAGGTAAGGGTTGAAAGGCCACAATTTGAGATAAGTTGATCTTGATGAACTCAAGGAGTGGGGGCTCTCTTGCCTGGTGGGAATGGGATGTGAGGTAGGTGGCTTAAGCAATAGGCAAAAGTTGAATATGACACAATTTATTCAAATTAAATAAGAAACAATGTCATGGCCTCAAATGAGAAAAACGAAATGAAATGTGAGAGGATGAAGATGATTGCTGAAGATGATGGGCCACCAGGTTGCCGTTGAATTGTAAATACTGTGGTCAACAAACCATTACAGTTCGTTGAATGAATACGTGTAAAATTATTAACGCTTCTGTGTGCTATAGGGCACTGAAAATCTACAGAAAAATCCACAAATTCTTGGAGGTGCTTGCGTACTTCGCCACCAGACAGTGGGATTTCCATGACACGAATCTTCAAGCGCTACTGAACGGGTTGAATAAGACGGATCGGCAACTTTTCGATTTCGACATGAAGAGACTGAATTGGGATGAGATGGCGTTGGCCAATTCGAGAGGTATCAGAAAGTTTATCATGAAGGAAAGTGAATCGAACATCCCTGCAGGATTAAAGAAGATGTTCTTGTGAGTACTTCATAATTCTTACATTACTTACAGGTAAGCATATTGAAAGAAGAAAATTTCTTAATGATGCCGTGATCAGTATTTAGTATTCATCTTATGTATTATACATAAGATGAATACTAAATACTGATCACGGCAGTATAATAGTATAATACTAGTACGTAGATTCTAGTGTCTGCAGATCTACAGATATAATATATCTGTATTAATATTATTGAGCTAAGAAGTGATGACGTCGTATGTTTCAGTGACCACCTTATGAATGCTATATTAACCTCTGTATAGAATTTAGGGAGAATTAGTTAGGATACTCTACGACATGTGGATCGCACCCTAATTTTCATGGTACCTAGTATAGGAATAGGATCTACATTGTATTTTCATGGTATTTTAGGAATAGGATCTAGGATCTATATTGTAATTGCCTCCTAGATTTGAAAAGTCAAATATTGTCATGGCGGTGGCACGGCAGGGGGAAGGGGGCCGGGGAGAGGCACCATGCTGTGTCAGCAGCCCTCGACATCCGTTGTCACAGCCAACGTGGCCAGCAGTCGTTACCCTACAGTCGAGTCCAGTAGACGCGTCCTCACCGCAGTCCCGGTCCTTCCCAACTTTAACAGTCAGTGAGTTCAGCCAGAAGTTCATATTTCACGCGAGTGTCTTTAGTTTCACCAATCCGTCGTATATATATATAAGTTAATTATATTAAATATAAATTACAGTTTTCTTGATACCACTCGAGTTTTAAAAAACGATCTATTTGGTTCCACAATACACAACACAATCACTAAGAGAAATACTTTTTTTTTCTTTTCTTTTAAATATAATAGAACTTTATTGCAAAAAAAAAACTCTGCAAATTCTTGACACAACGGTTCATTATCTTCTTTGTACAGATCACCCTTCTGTCTAGATCACTAGGTCTAAATGTCTAGATCCTAAATGTTAGATTAATTATTAATATCAATTATCTGTAATTATTAACAATTTTATCAAGTACCTAGTGAAAATTATTATAATTTATTGTTAGGTATTAATAATTCGTATTTACTATTAATAATAATAATTATTAATTATGATTAATTAATACGATATAATTCTGGGGTTTTTAATACTACGTCGGTAATAATTGTTCTATAAAAGAAGTAAGTACCTACCAACAAACATTCGAAATTACCTTCATTTCCGTAGCACGAAACGCACCTCAGAACAACAAACTCGACATCACTTAAGCCATATGATGTTCCAAAGAGCTCGTTAGTATGAAAATGGACCTGTATTTCAACAGTTTGATTCACGATCCTGTAGTGAGGCACAATCTTTGAGCCTTCATTGTGAACGAACGGCTGGTCGTACGAAGCTGCGGATGGTCTTAAAAAATTCTACGGAACAAACTCTATCTAAATATGAAATAAAAAACATACCGTTCTATATGAATTTTTCGAGATATGAAATTTTCAAAATTTCAAAATTCGTTTTGAACCCCTTCCCCTTGACCTAGGGTTATGAAAAGTTTCGAGGACCATTGTGGGGTTGGTCGAAACCCATAAAAAAAATTTCGTAATTTTAACTCAACGCTAACTGGGCAAAGTGGCGCGGACGGCGTACGGCGGACGGACGGATTTTTTTTTATTCGATTTTCTGAATCTACGTATCTTGAAACGTAAACCAACAAATTTTGAGGGGGGGTTAAAAAAATTTTTTCTTTGGGCGATTCCAATGGTTCATTATCGAAGATAATAAACCAAAAGCATTACAGTTGGAATAATTTTATAACAACAACGGGTAACATGGCACATGAGAGGGAGGTGTAGTCCATTGACTTACTCCCATTACAAAAAGTATATATAAGCAGTTGTAATGGTGACTAGAAAAGAGAAGAGAAGACTAGGGTGATCTAGGCATTAGGGTTGGGCATTGACGAGGAGGTCGGTATGGCGCTTTCTCTTTAGTCTTGGACGATCAGGGGGAATTGCGACCAGGATATCAGATGCAAGAGGGTTTGGGTGATGAAGGAGCCGTTGGTGGAATCGGGAGTACGAGGCATAGAGTACGTTTTTCACCGGTGGTATGTCAGTATCTTTGTGCAGGTTGGTGTTTCGGATATACCATTGCGCATTGGTAATTATACTCAGTGCTCTGTTTTGAAACGTTTGCACTCTCCGAACTTGTGAATCAGATGCACCACCCCAGATCTGACAACCGTACTCCCAAATAGGCCGTATGAGAGTTAGGTAAATGAGCCGCTTGGTGTCCAGGGTGAGAGGAGAGAGTCTGCCAAGGAGGGGAAATACTTGTTACAAAACGGAGAGCAACTTGCCTGGAGGCCGACGCAGGGCTTATAAGATAGACGGTGCTTGCCTAAGCAAGAAGGAGGCAAGCTGATATGTAACGCCTCCCCCCTTAGAATCAAATTTCGGGGAAAATCCGTAATAAACAATTATACAATTCAGAATTCTAAGATCATATTATGTTGGCGTTATATAATGCAAAGGAATATATGGAACAATTATACAATTCAGAATTCTAAGATCATATGCTAGCGTTACGCAAAGGTGTAGGAGTCATAAACTGTACAATTAATTCCTTATGCGTGTAAACGGGTTTTGCCGGAGGGCTTAAGTTTTTCAAGCTTAACTTTATTTCTGCCCAAGGTTGAACGTTTGTGTCGTTCGGTGATTTCATGAATTGGACGAAAGTGGGTTTATGGAGAGTGGAGATAGAGGGCGCGATTAATGACTGGTTGTGGTATACAACCGCGCTAGCGCCTGGTGAGACAAGGTAGATTCCAGAAAGTTTCCGAAATTCTATATTTCCTTGTGTAATGATTTTAATTTGGTCTTCTTGAGGAAAGGCAAAAATGTAGCGTTTAGCTTCTTCTAGGAGTTCAATATGATTCTCGGATAATTTTAACTGAATAAGGTCGCATCGTCCATTTACACCTTTTAAGAGGATATCTAATTCGCAATGGTATTCTGTGGACAGCTGAATGTTATTTGGGCACAAGTAAAGTTTAAGGCCTGGTTCACAAACATGATTAGAAAATAGTATCTCAGAATTAGTTCGAGATTTCAGGGCATACTTTGTGGAAGGAATTACTGTAACGTAACTGTCGGAATGGGTTGCAGAAGTAGCAAGTCGTAGGAATCAGTTTGGAGTATGGGTTCGTCTAAGAAATAAACTATCTCGTTAGTGCCGATGAAACACTTAATCTTAATGTGACTCTTGATTTCCCACAGATATTCACCTTCAATGGTCAGGCAGTTGATTACCAAAGAATGTTTTTAATTTACGGAGGGATGACAATAGTACTTGAGGTTTGACGATGCTGGGATGCAACTTTCCTAGTTTGCAAAAAGTGACAGAATTGTCAATATCTTGGATTAAGTCTAGTAGGAACTGGATGAGCAGTTGGTTGTGCTCGAGAGCATCTTCAACCTGTTTCACGTGAGTAGAGAAGGAGCTTAGTTCTTTTAGGTGGTTAATTTCTTTTGCTAGAACATCCTGGTTGAAATTGATAGTGTCAATGGTGGAATTCAATTCCTCAGTTAATCTATCGTTAATCGTATAGTGGTGGTGAATTTGTTGGGACAGAATCTCCTGATTTGTTTGGAGATGTCGAATGATTTTATTATATTTCTCCTCGTCACTGGCGTCCATATTCCCGGTTACGAATTTTATGATGGAGCCTAATCCGTTTAGAAGTCCGCGCTTGAGGCGCCGGGGTAGAATCGATTCGAGAAACTTTTCTTCCGCTAGGGTCAACATGTGGTTTATTAACTGTACTCTGGGGTAGACTATTTTCTGGACTCCGACGTCGTGTTTGATGATGTTTGTGATTTCATCGATATGGGTTCTGAGTTGGTGACTTGGTCGAGTATACCGTCAAGTTGGTAGTAGTGGGTGATGGTAGCTTATTCGTTTAGCAGGGCCGAGTCGTATGGGTAGAATTCCTAGGTTGGAGGATATGTCTTCTATCTCTATAGTTTGTGTAAGTTGATAGTTCAGTATGTTGAGACATGTCCACAGTACTATCCGGTAAGTGGTCATCTGAAAAGGTCAAAGGCTTGAGGAGCTTGAAGTAGGTACTTTGTGGCGAATTGTATGGTTTATGAGGAATTGGGGCACTAAGGACTATTCCGGGTTCTGGAGTATCAGGAGGCATTGGTAGTGCTTTCCTGGGTAATTTAGTAGTGAATTTTGGTGCGAAGGGTGATGATGGTTCGGGAGTGTCAGGAGGCACGGGTAATGCTTTCCTAGGTAATCTAGTAGTGTGTGTTGGTGCAGGGGGTGATGATAGTGAGGACTCAGTTGACAGTACCTTTCTGGGGATCCTAAAGAGGTCTTTGGCATGCCTTTTTGGAATGGGAGTAGCAGAACTAGTGATGGATGGTTGTGACGAGACTGAAGGTCTTGGTCTTTTTGCTGTCTTACATGAGAGTGTAGGTAAATTTGTTTCGTCTGGGACGGAATAAAAAGTGGCGGTTTGTGGAGAAGAGTATAGTTGCACTGCTGAGGGCATTGGTGGCGTAAGGACCATATCTTCCGATGGTGCGTAGCTGGAGGAGCTACTTGATTCTGGTGCTTTACGGGGTCGTTTTATATTGGAGATGTGAATTTTGGGTTGAGTATTACCGTGGCGCGGCTGTATTAAAGCCGTGCCCCTCGTTTGGTTGGTCGATACTAGGTGTTCTGCGTTGTAAATGGGTTTTGTTTTGTTTTGAAGTTTTTTTTTTTTTTTTTTAATATTTTTATTTGGCATAAGATTGCTCCATACAGCCATTAAACGTATATACATGAGTTACATATTATCAACTAAACATCATACCCAATTGTATTAAAAAAAACAGTTCACTTTCGCGTAGGTGTCCGGCTCGACTATTATTGTAGTGTAATTAAATGGGCAGAGTAATAGCTCGCTAAGTTCGGCAAATAATGTCTCCCGCTGCCTTTCAAATTTTTTGCACACCAGTAACACATGCCCTAAGTTGTCAACTTCACCGCACACATCGCACTGGTCCGACTGTTCCTGTCCAATCTTATGGAGATATGCTTTGCATATGCCATGGCCCGTCCGTAGCCTGGATATAGTCGAGTAGAATTTCTTGACTTGTCCCGCTGTCTCAGATCTCCATGGTCTACCACTAATAATTGGGAACATGGATCTATAAGTTCCACCTGCAGGATAATGATCGTGATACTCCTGCCATCTTCTCGTCATTGCTTTCTTGAAGTGGGAGTACATATCCGTGTATGGTAACAATGTGTTGCATTCGTCCTCACAGTAGCACCCCAGTTTCGCTGCCCGATCAACCTTTTCATTGCCCTTGACTCCGATGTGCGCCTTCACCCAAACAAATTTCACCCTTACACCCTTACCACTCAGCCCAAAGATGCGTAACTTCAATTGAATAAGTAGGGATGAGGACTTAGTTAAGGCTTTTGGATTTTGAAGGTTCTGTAGTACGCTCCTGGAATCCGAGACAATCAGTACAGTTGTGGGTGGAACCTCCATTTGCTCGACGTACTCCAAGGCTTTATCAATGGCAATTAGCTCTGTTGTAAATACAGATGCCATATTGTTAACTTTGAATGACTTAACGACTTCAGCATATAAATCATACATCGCGCAACCGGCGGCACCATTAACTTTCGAGCCATCTGTGTATATGACTTTACACTGTGGTCCTTGGCGATCAAACAACTCCTGCAGGACATGTTCCACTTCGTGGTGACCTGTTGATCCTGTGAAGTTCGGAAATATGACGTGTATTCGCTTCATTAAGGCCCAATAATCTATATGATACATGGGTGGCCTGCTTTCTGATGACACAAATGACATGAGTTGAGAAGTTTCAACGAAAATTTCGGTGAGCGGTGGAGCTACTTTCTTCTGCCAGTATCTTTCCGTTAGGACATTCACGCTTAGGCACGCAATTTTGTTATATAAGGACGGGTGCCTTGCGTACAGACGAGCAATGTATCTGCTTCCCAACATCATCCGTCTCGCTTTTAATGGGGGTTCTCCACTTTCTGCATGTAGTGCGTTCAGAGGAGTAGACGGAAGTAAGCCCATGATTAATCTCAGACACCGGTTCTGAACTCTATCCAGTTTGCTGAGCGACGTCAGACAAGCGCTTCCGTACAAATGAGAGCCATAGTCGATCAAGCTACGCACAGTTGCTCTATAAAAAATCAAGGCCACATCTGGGTCCGCTCCCCACCGTACTCGAGTAATGTACAAGTTGTCTTGTATAGTACAAGTTGTCTTGTATAGTCAAGTATAGTACAAGTTGTCTTGTATAGTCAAGTATAGTACAAGTTGTCTTGTCTTTACGTACACGGTAGGTGGTAGTTCGGGTGTATTTTCCCTAGTGGTGTTCCTCTTTTCCAGGGTTCTTTCTTTCAGTTGGACAGCATGATCTCTCAGGGTAGTGTAAAGTGTCGAAGAATGGATTTTGCCAGATTGAATCACAACAGACACAAGTTTTATGAGTTAATAATGATGTTTTAATATAGAGAAACGCGAGAGCTGTATAGCGATCAGAACAAGTGTACACAGTAAGCAACTTGACTCGGGCGGTAGCGAGCAAAGACATATCATTGGCTGGGTAGCCTATCAGAACATCGTTACAAGACGGCGCCTTAATTCAAACAATGTATAGGTACAAAATTACTCCCAACATCCCTCCTTAATTTTTAGGAATTAGTACCATATAATAAAATATCATACAACATACGTAATGTTTTAAAATTGTACAGTATCAGTAACAGGAACAAAAATTTCAAATTCAGTAACATAATCACTCAAGAAACAAAATTTGTTATACAATTTTTAATATTTCAAAGTTATCAATATTATTCAATTATTCATCTTAATTAACCATCATTCTTTTAAAATTTACGAATTTGTTTGGACCCAAAGCTTTAGTTAGCAAATCAGCAATTTGTTTGTCACTAGGACAGTACTGGATGTGAATTAGTTTCCTATCAACAATTTCTTTTATGTAGTGAAACCTGACGTCTATATGTTTGCTTTTGCGACTAAAGTTTCCTTTTCTAATTAAACTGATAGCACTTTGGTTATCCACGTTTAGAGTCGCTTTAATTTCTCTGCACATGAGTTCTTCCAACAAGTTCTTTAGATAAACCAACTCTTTGCAACATTCAGCTGCGGCTATATATTCACTTTCGGTGCTCGACGTAGCAACGATTGGTTGTTTCCTTGAACCCCAGCTGATTGGTCCTCCACAGAAAAATATTATGTATCCAGAAGTACTTTTTCTGGTTTCTGTATCTCCTGCGTAGTCTGAGTCACAATAAGCGATGAGTTCGTCGGGAGATTCACGGCTGAAGTTTACTCCAACATCGACACTTCCTTTTAGATATTTCAGCGTTCTTTTCAGGTTTATCAGATCGTCGTGTGTTGGATTTTCGACTCGGCGGCTGCTCATACCCACAGCGTAGGCCAAATCTGGTCGAGTTTTCGTTGTGAGGTATAGAAGACTTCCAACTACTTCTCGAAATGGAAAATCGACGCGCTGTTCGTTTTTTGGGGTATGACCGTCAACTTTCTGGAATGGAGTTGATACTGGTTTAGCTTTGTCCATACCATATTTTTTTAGTAGTTGTTTCGAGTATTCAGTCTGAGAGAGCTTGACTGAATTTATGGAGTTTTCGAACTCTAGGCCTAGAAATGTTTTTGGATCACTGATGACAGTCATTTCGAACTCTTTATTAAGTTGGCTCAGCAGGGTCTTCATTTTATTTTCGTCGTCTGAGGCAAGAATCCCGTCATCAACATGTATGGCCAATATCAGAGTTGCATCCTTATTTTTGAAAACGCAAGGCTCATTTTTGAGTGCTTCTAATCCATTTTTCTTTAGGAACTCTGTAAATCTCTGATTCCATTTCAGTGGTGCCTGTTTTAGGCCGTACAAGGCTCTTTCGAGTTGACAGATTTGTCCAGTGTTTTTGTAGCCTTCAGGCAGCTCCATGAAGATTGGTTCGTCCAACTTTCCATATAGAAACGCCGTTTTTACGTCGAATTTCTTGGATTTGAAACCGTTCTTCACGATCAACGCCTGTACTAGTCTTAGAGCGTCACTACCCACTACAGGGCTGAAGGTTTCTTCACTGTAGTCTAGCCTTTGTTCGCATCCTCGAACGACTAGTCTGGCCTTATACTTTCCATTATCTTTTATCCTGAAAACCCATCGATTTGTCAAGATTCTTCGTTTTCCGGCACTTTCCCGATCTACTAGTCTCCATGTGTTATTCTTCTTGAGAGATTTCTTTTCCTCCTCAATGGCTGCGGTCCATTGTTGTCTCTCAGAACCTGAAGCAGCTTCTTTGAAAGTAAGCAGGACATAATCTTGTAGTTTTTCTGGGACGTTCTTCTTCCTTTTTCCTCTTCCCATTTCTTCATTTTGTTCTGTTTCAGCTTCTACGTAGATTGACTCGTCGTCTTCATTTTCTTGGTCTTCATCGAGGTTTTCTTCATCATCCATCTCATCAGGATTGTTTCCATCTTCAGTGTCTTCTTGGATCTCTCTTTCTGCGTCGTCGTCTTCCACCAGTGTATTCTCGTCATCTTCAATTGTATTTTCTTTTTTTCCCTCTGATCCATATATATTGTCGATTTTCACCACAATTTTAACATTTTCATATTCATCTTTTGTTTTTCTTGGTGGAAGATCGTCTTCAAATACGACATCTCGAGCGTAGATTATTTTTCGTGCATTTTCATCCCATAGTCGATATCCGTTAGGTTGATAGCCGACGTGGACATATCTCTTGCTTCGAGAGTCGAGTTTTTTCAACCTTGTAAGAACTTTAGCGTAGGCAACGCATCCAAACAGGTGAATTTTGCTGTAATCCGCTCCTTTTCCAAACCACATTTCGTACGGGGTTCTTCCTTCTGATAGAGCATCTGTCGGGCAACGATTCAAAATGTAGCACGCAACTCGAGCTGCCTCTCCCCACATTTCAGATGGTAGTTCAGAATCAAAGAGCAGGGCTCTCGTTTTGTCCATGATGGAGCGGTTTACTCTTTCAGCCTTGGCATTGAGCTGTGGAGTGTGACTTATAGTAAAATCCATCACTATTCCTTTGGATTTGGCCCAATTTAGCAAATTGATGCTGACATATTCGCCTCCACAGTCACAACGGATTTTTGATACAGGGAGATTCCATTTTGCTTCTACTTCTGCAACATAGTCTTTCAAACATTGTGCAGTTTCATTTTTCTTTCTGAGCAAATGAATTTGCAGAAAATGAGTGTAGTCGTCTAAGCATGTCAGAATGTATTTATAGCCATCCCAGGTAAGTTTTTCGACTTCGCAAATGTCGGTATGAATAATCTCCAAAGGACGTACAGCACGCGTTCTTATGGATGAGAAGGGTAAACGTGACTGCTTGGACTTGACACAAATTTCGCAAATACGGTTAGCGTGTTCAAAATCCTTGGATGTGAGTCCAAGAGTATTTTCTCCGTTTAGTTTTTTTAGATTTTTGAAACTGAGATGTGCCATTGCGCGGTGCCAAAATACGTCATTTTTCTTGAAGATTTTGTAGCACTGCTTTTCGGTTTTTGAGGTATTATAATCAGGCAAAAGATTTAGTAAATACAGACCGTTAGTCTGTCTTTCACCTTCGAGGGTGTGTTGTTCTTTCGATATTTTTACTTTGTTTTTAGTGAACAACACCTCACCTCCATGAGCTGTGATTGCTCCAACCGATATAAGGTTGCTGTCAAGATCAGGTACGAGAAGGACATCTGAGAAAACGCAATCTTCTGTGCCTAAAGTACCGACACCAGTAGTTGACAGCGACTGATCTTTTTTCGCAACCCTCACGTTGTCATTTTCAGATTTTAAATTTGATAGCAGTGAACTATTTTTCACCATGTGATGAGACGAACCACTGTCTACGTAAAATGGGACGTGTTTTGTTGAGGTTTGGTCCTGAGCACGGACAAAATACGCAACCTTTTTATCGTTTTGTTTCTTCTGACGATTTTCGTGTTGCGAGCGGAAGAAACAGTTTTCCCATTTGTGATTGGTTTTCTTGCAATACTTGCAAGCGACGAGCGAATGGTCTTTTTTCGACTGTATTCCGCTCTTGCCGAACTTTTTCTGTGATTTTTCCGACTTGAACGCAACCAGGTCATCTTTTTTATTTTGAGAACCGAGTTTGTTTTCTTCAGCGTACAGTCGAGTCACGAGGTTATCTAGTGTACGATCGTCTTTTCCGGTGGAACTCCAAGCAGTTGTAAAATGTTTGTAGCTTGGCGGAAGGATCGATAAAATTTTCGACATGACCATTGAATCCGTGATTTTAGTGTCTTCATCAATCGTGTTTATCCGAAATGCAATGTTTTGAAGATCGCTTATATTGTGGGGCATGTCATGGGAATCTTCGAACCCAAAACCAAAGAATTTTTCAAGTAGCTCATTGAGCTGATCTTCGTTTTTCCGGTCGAATATCTTACACAGTTTATCAAACATAGCATTCGAAGTTTCGCAGTTCAGGATATGGGTTAGATTAGTTTTATTAATCGAAGCCATAATAGCCCTTTTTGCGCGAGCATCATTACGGATAAAATCGCGTTTTTGTTTGTCGTCTGCGAGATCTTCTTGTTTGACCCCAATCAACGCGACATCGTCTATTCCTAGTGATTGAAACAGTACTGTGATTTGTAGTTTCCACAACTGGAAGTTTTCGGCTCCAATGAGCTTGTCAATGTGTGAAACATCGTCTGATTGACTAGCCATATTGGGTTTTATATTATTTTACTCACCGAACTGTTGAGCTGAAAAGAAGCCACGTGAAAACACAAACTTCACTGAGTTTTATATTCACTGTTTTTAGAGAATCAATCTGGTTTTTAGCATACTGGGTGTCATAACCTGTCGAAGAATGGATTTTGCCAGATTGAATCACAACAGACACAAGTTTTATGAGTTAATAATGATGTTTTAATATAGAGAAACGCGAGAGCTGTATAGCGATCAGAACAAGTGTACACAGTAAGCAACTTGACTCGGGCGGTAGCGAGCAAAGACATATCATTGGCTGGGTAGCCTATCAGAACATCGTTACAAGACGGCGCCTTAATTCAAACAATGTATAGGTACAAAATTACTCCCAACATAAAGGGCCTTCATTTTTTCTCGGTGTTTATTGAGGTAGTCGTTAGTAAGACGCTGGTCCAAATTTAATTTGAGGAGAGTATCTCCTGAGATGTGACCTTGTATTACCTCGAAAGGAGTAAGGGAGGTGGCTGAGTGCACACTGTTGTTATATGCAATGAGGGCATACTGGATTTTTGTCTCAATATCATCCTTCTTAAATTCGTCCCTGAGGTTAAGGAGTCTCATGTGTTCAATGATAGTCGAATGAAACCTTTCTACAGCTCCATTAGACTCTGGATGTTGGCTTGATGCAAAGTGGATATTGATATTATGATTTGACAATAATTCTCTGACCAGAGACGAATTAAATTCGGCTCCGTTGTCCGAGATTATCTGTTCTGGAACCCCATGGTGAGTGAAGTATTTTAGGAGGGCTCTAACAGTGTCTAGACTGGTGTTGGTAGGGACGACGTACATTTGTGCGTACTTTGAAAACGGGTCGAAGATTGACAGAAACTTGGTGCGTTCTAAATTGATTTTATCTATGTGAAGTCTTTCAAAGGGCCGTGAAATCAAAGGGCCCTTTATCGGGTTTCTTTCATATTTCGTTCGGAGACATACCTAAGTCACAGCGATTAACGAAATTTTGAACAGAAATTTTTTGATTTGGCCAGAAATAGTTGCGTTTCAGATGTTCGTACGTTTCTGGTATACCGCGATGGTTTGTCTTTCCAAGGTGGTAGGACCTGATTAGTTCTTCTACATCTTCTTCCGCTTCTATGTCTTCAAGCAATTTAGAGAATTTAGTGAATTTAACTTCGGTACCCTGAAAGTTCCTGGCAATAATGGTCGCGAATCTTTGACAGTTTTCACATGATTTACTGCCTTATCTTTATGGGGAATAGTTGCAGGAATATTTGCAGGAATAGTTGCAGGAATAGTTGCAGGAATAGTTACATGAATAGTTACTGTCTGAGCGGAGGTTGACGGGGCTTCGACATCAATTGATTGAATGTCAATTTCTTGATTTTGTTGACGAGATTGACTGAAGGTAGCCAAGATTTCTGAAATAGCACGGTCTTCCTCTTCTGTAGTTAGTTGGTCAAGTGGTAAGTTGGTTGTCAGGGGATCGAAAAGGTCTAGACCTTTTCATAGATATGGGAACATTTGCTAACAAGTCTTGAATTTCTATCGGAGATCTGGGGCTAGGTGTGTCGGATTCTAAATTGTTGAGCTCTATTCTAGTGAGAGCATCAGCAACATAATGTGATTTTCCGGGTTTGTAGTGTATGTCGAAATTGAAGTCGCTAAGTTTTAGTCTCCAGCGGTAAAGTTTAGAATTTGGGTCTCTCAAGGCGAAAAGCCATTGGAGTGGTTTGTGATCTGTAAAAAGTTGGAATTTCTGGCCATACACGTAGGGTCGAAATGTTATTAGGGCGTGTATTACTGCAATCAATCAATCAATCATTTTTATTTGCTAGGATCGCACGTAGTACATAAGCAACGTCAAAAATCTTACAAAAATAGCAACGGTAAATTAAAATTGTGAGCAACAATAAAATACAGTCAAAACGGGTACAAAAGGAACAAAAAGTGTCGATAAAACTAAAATACAATAATAGAGTTAATTTTCGTCAGGAACTCCTCAAAATCATATGGAGCCAATCTGGTGAGGTACCTGATCATTTGGGCCCTAAAAGTACCAAGGGGAGCATTTCGTATATTTGTGGGGAGGGCATTAAAGAATTTAATTCCCCACCAGGTGGCACCATTACGAGTAGCAGCCAGTCGATGGAACGGAAGACAGAGATTTTTCTTATTGCGAGTTGAATAACCGTGAACAGGAGTGTGGAAAGACTCCATATTTCTCATTATGTAGCACAGGCTTTCCAGGATGTAAGCAGCAGGGACCGTTAAAATTTCTAATTCTTTATATGCAGATCTGCAATCCTCCTGTTAACGCATACCAGCGACGACTCGCACAGCCTTTCTTTGGCAAGAAAAAATCGTGGAGGAGGCAGCAGAATGCCCCCAACTAAGGATGGCATAAAGAGCTCTACTCTGAAAGCAGGCATGAAAAGCCGCCAGAACGGACAGGCGCCTCAAAAGGAAGGTGTAGCTATTGAGACACTTCCGGAGGTGCGCACAGTGAGGCCGCCAGCCGAGCTTTGGGTCAAGAACGACACCAAGAAATTTGATGTCTTCTGGATTCTTGTCGAGAGTAGACAAATCCCTCATACCAAACTTCATGACCCTGGTTTTTTCGGCATTTACCGAAAGCCTGTTCATTGTAAACCAGTCGGTAACCGCACTGAAGGCAGCCACTTCAGAGTCACACAGCGTTGAGAGCGATGGACTTTTTAAAATTAGTGAGGTGTCGTCAGCAAAAAGAATTGACTGCATTTCTAGACACAGTGGCAAATCATTTATGAAAATGAGGAACAATATTGGTCCCAAAACGGATCCCTGTGGTACGCCAAACTCAACATGCAAGGAGCGTGACAACTCATTGTTGTGTCGTACAGCCTGCGTTCTACCAGAGAGGTAGCTATCAACCATAGAAATCGCAATGTCAGAAAAATTATATTTACGGAGCTTTTCCAGAAGAAGTGGATGGGAGATACAATCGAAACACTTTGCGACATCCACAAAAGTTGCAGAAGAGTATTCACCAGCCTCGAATGCAGTTGCCACAAAATCAGTTAATTTTTGAATGGCGTCGAAGGTGGATCTACCAAGGCGAAAACCAAACTGCGAAACACTAAAAAGCTTGTTTTTCTCAAAAAATTCATTTATATCAAACTTCAGGGATTTTTCAAACACTTTTGATAAAGCAGGGAGTTTAGATATGGGCCTGTGATTAGAGGCTAAATCACGTTCACCACCCTTGAATAAGGGAACCACCTCTGCAACCTTAAGTACCGACGGAAATTTCCCGACGTCGATTGATTCGTTAATAAGATGGGTGAGAGGGAAAACCAAAGCCAGTGCCCCCTGCTTCAGCATACTGGTCGATATCCCATAAGCATCGAAGCCATTTGATTTTTTCAGACTCGAGATAATCTTCATGACGTTGTGTGGTTCAACATTGGCAAATTTGAATTTCGTAGCTGGAGGCTGGATATGAAAAGCCAGAGGGTCGTTAGTACTTACTTTAAGTTTGCTTACAATGTGTACAGGAACATTTACAAAAAAAGAGTTGAAAGCATCGGCAGAAATCTTGTCGGAAGCAGACTTTGTCCCTTTTTCACCTTTCCTGTTTTCGTTAATTGCATCCCACATGGCTTTCACAGGGTTTCCAGATGCAAAAATATGCTTCTCGCGATCAATCTCCTTAGCTCGTTTGATTTTAATCCTATATTCCGATTTTAGCTGCTGAAAATTCTTTTTCACTAAGGGTTCATCAGACATTTTACAATCGACGTACAGAGAACTCAGTCGGTCCCTCATAGCCCTGAGTTCAACATTAAACCAACCCTTAGACTTGGTTCTATTCGTATAATGTTTCTTAACAATTTTATTTGGAAAAACCGAAGAGGCCAGGTTCGAGATCAGCTCAACAAAACCAGTCCAACGGATATCAACATCAATGAGAGGGTCAAAAACAAAACCCCAATCAGTCATGAAAAGATGATACTCAAAAATTTCGAGTTTTTTGCGTGTAATTGGGCGGATCGTGAGTTTACTATCAGAGGATGACTCAGTTCGAAGATCAAAATTATATAAACCGAAAAGGGCCTTATGGTCAGAAAAGAAAACATCCTCTATAACCAGGGTGGAGGACTGTGCAGGAAGATAATTTATGAAAATATTGTCAATGCACCTCCGCAATCCGGTAGGCTTGTCATTCTGGGGGAAAAAACTGAAAGTACTAAATACGCCGACCAACCGACTGAACTTGGATGTGTCCTCAAGGGCGCAGACATTAAAATCCCCAATAAACATCACATGCGTGTTCCTGAACACTAGCTGCAAAATATTATTGATAATTGACAAGAAGTTGTCAAAATTTCCGCTAGGAGAGCGATAAATAGATATTATAATTAAGTTTACATATTCCAATCTAAGGGCACTAATTTCACAATCACGGGAGACAGAAAGCAGATTCAAGTGGTCGAGAGGGGTGCATTTTTTGTTGGACTTAATTAACAGCATTGAACCGCCGTGTTCAAGAGTAGGCTTGCAGAAAGCAGCCCCCACAGTATAATCCTCAAGATTAATGAATCTCATTTCCGACGAATCCACCCAATGCTCGTTTATACTGATAACATCTACATCTAAGTTTACAGATTTTAGATAACAGTCAAGAAAATTCAATTTATTACGCATAGAGCAAATATTCAGATGTAAAACTGTAAATTGGTACTTTGTATTGAGAGTTGAGGAAGCAGTTTTACTCAAGGTGGTCGATACAGACACATCCTCCGGAATTTGGTGGCCACCTGGAGTGCACGGTCCCAAATCTCCAATATTCGATGACGATAGGTCCAGGCGTCAGGATGACTCGATCTCAGAAGGTCCGCCCACGCACAGCGCAGAAGTAGAGACTAGAGGGGCGGCTACAATATGCCGAATCCTGCCACAAAGTATCCTACGTGCTGTCACCGTGTAATAGGGATCCTGATTCTTAGATGCAATCATGCTCCTTTGGATCTGGTTCAAACCAATGAGGCTCACAAAGCCGAATTTAGAGGATAACCAGGATAAAAATTTATTCAAGTGATGAATTTCGACATTCACACAGGACAACGGAGACAGCAAATAGTTAAATGGGACATTCAAAATTATCAGCCGGGTACGGGTTCCAACCAGCGAGGTGCAGAGCTTCAGCAGCGCGTGCTTGAAGGATTTCAACTCGTTGTAGGCCACATCAACGGAACCAGCGGATAATACTAGGAAATCAGGCTGTGCATGAAAATTTCCCCAGCTTTCAATCAGGGCGGGTAATGTAGCGTCCGTCATTCTGTATGCGGTAGATGTGTACTTGCTAGGAAGAACTGAAGCCAGCTCATCACCCATACCGAAAAGAAAAGAGTCGCCTAGGAGAACAACATTTGGCTCCTTAGTGTCTCTGGTCATTCTAGATGCGCTGATCCGCCAGGGGGGGAGGGATCAGGTTTGCTGAGCTCCATAGTGCAACCCATGACGTCGACTAGGTTCTTGTTTAGACTCATGATGACAGAGTCTATTTGATGACACTTTATGGTCAGTGTTTCAATCACTCGTGCATGATTTGCCAAGCTGGAAGCGATTTCGTTGTTTGCCTCAACAAGTAATTCCTGTGACAAGGTTTCAACATTTCCACCCACATATGCCGGCATAGAGACGGGAGGGCGCAGTTCATCAAGTTCAAGACGAACGGAGGCAAGTTCCGATTTCAGTTCATCATTTCGGGACGCTAATTCCGATAGATGAGTATCAGATTCAATCAATTTATGGGATAATTTCTGTTCCTGGGTAATGTAAGCATCCCTATGCAACTTCCAAGAAACACATGCATCTTCATGCTCAGTTTGAACATTATCATATTTAACACGTAGTGAGATTATTTCCTGTTTTAACTCATTCATTCTGTCATTATAATCATCACTATTTGTAAGGAGAGGAGAGGCCAAATTTTCAGCCATAGGTAGAGGTGGTCGCGAAGATGGTTCAACAAGCTCTGAATCGCATAGAGGACCAATGTCGACAGCACCCGAAGGGGTTGACCGATCATCTTCGGCTACTGCTGTAAGCGAAACCTGGGTTAACAATTTACTCTCTAAAATTCGAATCCTTCTCTTATAAGTAACTACATCGGCCTTTAGTTGTGTTTTTCTTCGCTGTTACTTCCTTGAATATCGCTGTGTTTTTCTTCCGCTGTTATATCGCTTGAAGTTCCTTTTCGCTGGTACTGTAACGTTTTTCGGTATCAGTTAGAGTTTTACTGGTATAAGCTATTGGTAGATCGGCACCGTCAAAATCTTGACTCAACACTGCACCGGTGGCGACATCACTAGAGTCACATGTTATCCTGAAGGGTTTTTGGAAGTTTGGGTATTTTAAAATTGGGTCATTGCAAAGGATGGTTTTACAGGTTTCAAAACTTTTGATGAATTCGGGATTTGTTGAAGTGACCTTTCCGTTTTTCTTAAGAGCGGATGTAAGTGGTTTGGCTAATGTGGCGAATCCTTTAATGAATCTACGATAGTAACCAAGAAGGCCCAGAAATCGTTTGATTTCTGTGCGAGTCTGGGGTATCGGGAATTTCTCAATGGCTTTGATCTTATCGGGATTCGGTTTGACTCCTTTAGGTGTTACCAGGTGGCCTAAATACGCTAATTCCTTTTTCAAGAACTCTGTCTTGTCGGGTTGGATTTTCAAATTATCAAGCCTGAGGCGGTCACAGATCTTCCTAAGCCTATCCACATGTTCTTGCAAGCTGGTGGAGTATATAAGAATGTCATCGACGTAAACTAATGACCATAATGAGAGCTACTATTTGAGTCCTGATTGTGAGCCGCAGGTGCAGTCTCAGCCAAGGGCCAGTGCTCAGCCTCGCTGACATGTTCTGGATTGTAGTTCTGTGCCAATTGTCTCATCTACATTCTCACATTATGGATTGATGAATGATTTGATTGTTGCCATTTCATGGTGTTGTGCTTGGGTTTGCCATGGTTGATCACCATGCGCTATGTGATTTTCTACGTTGCCACTCAGAGCTATCACCATACTTGCGTGTACTGATTATGTTATTCATTCATGGATTGTGATTCTCAGCTGCCACTTTCATGGCTCCGTTATCATTGCTTGCCCACTGTTCTTGTTGAGTTTTTCATTATTTTTATTGAGTCTGCACGTCTCCCACTATTGAGATTGAGATTTTTTTTGTGGTATTGCTACTGATTACTAGTCTCTGCTACCAACTGCTGCTGTGTGTAGCTCTGTTACATGCTACTTTACTTGTCACTAAAACTTTTCTTGGCCACTGTTGTTGTCAGTATGGCGGAGTGAGGTTTCCTACGGATGCTACTGGGTTTCATACATCTTTTTCAGGCATGGTGTCCGGGACATCCACCAGTTTCAGGATGGCCGTTACGGGGAAGAGCCCACAGGTAGCGCCCTGATCGACAGCTCCCCATCCCCACCACCGCCTTTCACCCCCGAGACATGGGTAGTCGTTCATCAGCATAACTCGAGTAGAGAGTTTTAGAGTTAAAAAGTTGAAGTGGTCAGCCGACCCACTAATTTGTAGATCCTAGATCCTATTCCTAACATAACATGCAAATTTGGGTGCAATCCATAATATGGACTGGATATTATGTCTTAGAGACCCTAACAGATTCTCTCTAAATTCTATAATGAGGTTGCTACTAATATTCATAAGGTGGTCACTATATATATATAGATATATATGTGTTTAAGTATGTTTCACTCCGGGCGATAACTCTTGATAAAAAGTTCAAATTTGCACTAAAATCCGTCTTAGCAATCTAAAGGCTAGAATGTAGGCAGAATCGGGCCAATCTAAGGGGAGATTGTGGGGAGTTTTAGGGGGAGAAAATTACCCATAAATTCCAAAATGAGACAGTCTGACAAGTAAATAAAATCAAATAAAATCAAAACACTCTTTATTGTCATGGCTGGACGCCAATACAATGCATGGGCCAGGCCCACATTATAATAATATAAATATTATATATTATATTATATTTATATATAATATATACCCTCATTCGAATACCACGTATCAGAATTTATTTTACTTTTCAGGAGCCCTCTCCTGTCCCTAATAATGCATTATAATAAAAGCTTTAAAAAAAAAAAGCACCATTCGATTGGGCGTTTATTCTACTTTCAGGAGCCCTCACAAAAAACCTAATACATTATATTAAAAAAAGAAAATACTGTAGGGGCCATTAAAAACAGAATTTGGCTGAAATTGATGATACGTGGTATTAGAATGAGGGTATTGTATATTATACAATATGCTGTAAGTACTTAAAAGAAAAAAAATAAATAAATTTCCTTTGCACTGGGCGCCGCTGCCGTGGTACAAGTACTAAGTAGATCGAAATTGATTAGCTACCTTAAATTATGGCTTTTATATTATAAAAACATTTTTTTTCTTTCTAATAATACCTAACACAAGATGACAAATTCTAGTTCTAGTTCCACCTACAACAGTATATTCACACCTCAAAACCCACTTCTCAAGTACCCTAACTTTAAATTTCCTTTTGGACAGGTATGCTAAAAAGAACAGACATACCATTTTTGTCTCCCCGTTACTTTCCCCTGACATCAAGTCATCTAATAAATGCTGGTAGCTCAATCGCTTTGTAAAGTAGTCTCGGGATTAGTCAACGAAACAATTGCGTCGGGAAATCGGTGTTTTATTTGGAAATATTATTGGTAAAACATAGGAAATTGGGGAACGCGAAGTTACACTGGGATGAGCAGTAGACTGACTGAATAGACGTTCGGGGGGGAGACAAACATGGCCGTCACATGACGACATTAATATTTTGGAAATATAATTGGTATATTCAAGTGTTGCCCTTTTTCTCAGCATGTTACCCCAACTGGCATTTATAATTCGGTAAATAATATTCGGAAATTATTGTGTGTCGGGGAAATCGTGTAATTGTCTTTATTTGGTAAATATTGCAAATGAAGGTAAGTTTTATGGAGTCGGTGTGGAGAAAGTCGGTATGGAGGAAGTTGTGTTGAGTAGGATGGAGAACTCCATGGTAGGTGGAAAGACGCTAGTAGCGGGAATAATGGGAACTAGGGAAGTATGGGGCAGTCTCTGAACTGAGGTCTCCAGAGGTGAGCTCTGGGGCCGAACACGCTTCAATCCGAAGTATCTAAGTCTAACATTTTTAAATTCCGAACATTCACAGAAAACGTGATACAGAGACTCTTTTTTGTTCTGATTACACAGAATACACGTTTCCCGCTGATCGATTTGATACCCTTCACCTCTCACCCATCCTTTCAGTACATGCTGATTCGCCAGTCTCAGTTGCGCCAATATTCTTTTCTCGAGCATGCTGGTATCGGCGTTTAGGTACTGTTCGACATGGGAGCATCTGGACTTGAATCTACAATATATTATATTATTAAGCTGATATACGTCGAATTGTACACTCTTCCGAGGTCCTCGTACCGCATTTTCGTTTGGTAACAGCTTACCATATTTTTTCTTTCTTTCATTAACTCCTTACAGTCCATTCTCTCCCATGCACCACCAAAACCAATACTGCGCATGATCTCTTTGACTTGTGCGGCCCAATTGTATTTGCTCCTGCTCGTTCCTCTATTCAGCGTGGCTACAAGTTGGTTGAAGCAAACCTTTGGAAATCTATTGGGAGGCATTTTTAAAATTTCAATCAACCAGCCCAGTATCCGATCAAATACCTTGACGCACAATCTGTCTCTGCCCACCTCAATTCGGATCATGTACCCAGGGGTGGTCACTGGCAACATCACGGCGCTTTTTATGCATTTGGTCTGGACTATTTCTATTTCATCAACGTACCTGAGGCTCCAAATCTCTGCGTTGTACGCAGAGTGCGCAGTGGCGGCTCGTCCATAAGGCCACCTTGGCCCTCGCCCCACCCAAAAATTTGCAAAGGAAAACAGAAAAAACATAGAACAAGGAGAAAAAAATCTTACCTACTACTATCCACCATGGAAGAAGGGAGATCTCCCTTCTTCCATGACTACCCACTTCCACTGAGCTCTTGCAGGCGGGCGGCTATTTCGTCTGACTTCGATAGCAGTACACTGTGTCACAGTGACGGTGATAAAAGTCGTGTCCTCAACGCATTTTGTTTCGATTTATTGATTAAAAAAGTCGATTATCGGATCGACCAGAAGTGCCCTAGTGCCAATGTTGAAGGGATAGGCGCTTCCTGGGGTGGGGGAAGGCAACCAGTGTTCCGCAATAGGAGCCATTCCGGGCGGTGGCCAAAATATCGAATCAACTTGAACGCCGAAAACAATCGATCGTTGAATCGTTCCTTGTCAAGGAAGAAGGGAGTTTCATTCTTCCATGCTTTCTTCCATGTTTGATAAGAATGATATCAAAACGTTGCCTGACGTTATAATATTATTTTAAATGCATTGACTGGTGGTTTTTAGCTTCGTATTTACTCATCATAGTAAAAGTGAATTATTGTCTCCATAATATTAATCAACTAAACATTGAAATTTAATATCTCACGTGCAACGCGTGAACGCTTTGCTAGTCGTCAAGACTGAAGTGGATCACTATTCGCCCAAGGGAATCTCATTTGTTGATTTCTACATTCTGTAAGACTTACAGTGTAAGTTAATAACAGTTAATAACCGTTAATAACAGTAATATACATAATATTATTATGTAGCTCAGCCAACCGTTGAGAATACTGTTTTATTTGTTATCCCTGAAATTGATGGTGACTTCGTTGACTCGAGCTTTGTTTGAGCTAACCAACGAACTCTAAAAGCTAGTTGAAATCAATCTTGCTGTTCTGTGATCGTTCAAAATGTTTTGATACGATTGGATAAGAAAACGTATGTGCAATCTGGGCATAAGAGGACATTTTTAGAGGGGGTTTTCAAGGTACCACTCGGCTAGGAAGCAGATGGTCGCGATTGCTAATTTTTTAAAAACCCCAGTAATAGAAACTCCAATAATATAATTTTTTGACTACCTTTATAATGTACTCTTTGAATAGTACTCGTACAGTCACAATTTCTCTTTTATTCTTCCTATCATTTTGAAGATAATTATTTGGGTGGGTAGGTGGGATTGCCTTGCAGCCACCTCCTCGTCGGTAATCCTGGATACTGGTCAGTAACCTTCCCTCTCCTCAAGAGAACTCTTTGGAGAACGATGTTTCCTGACTTGCTAAGAGCTGGATACCACTAATTATGAAGCAGTTTAGCTGTAAGGGTAGTTTGAGTTTAGTTCCTATAGTGAGTACCTAATAGGTAGGTATGTACCTAAATATTGCCCTGGTGCCCCACCAGTTTCTGAGCCCCTGAGAGTGCGTCCTCAATACGGCTCATGGGGTCCCATTTTTGACTTTTGCCCTTTACTAATATTTGCCTAGCGCTCCCCCAAGCAGTTATAGCCTTTGATTTAAAACTCCTTGCCGCCCTGGAGAACACCCCGGATGAACCAGTCTGACAAGTAACACACCATTTTAAAGGATTTCTTATGCTGAACACGATGGTGAATTGCGGTATCTCATTCCGTTCTCAAACTTGAGCATTTTGAAGATGAAGAAATCTGGTTAATACTTGAGATGTTCTTCAAGGTTAGTCTGTTCTAATCTGATAGCGGAATGAGATATCGCAATTCTGACTTCACGGTCGTGTTCAACATTGAAGAATCTATACGCTGAGGGGGGCTTAAGGAGTTTTGGGTTGTGTGGGGGGGGGGGGGGGGGGGGATCCATAAATCCTCAAAATGAAACAGTCTCACAAGTGACACCTCACTTTGAAGGGTTTTTTACGCTGAACCCAATGGTGAATTCAGAATTGGATATCTTCTTCCGTCCAAAACTGGAGCACTTTGAAGATGAA
Organism: Stenodema calcarata; assembly: GCA_963920205.1. NCBI lineage: Eukaryota > Metazoa > Arthropoda > Insecta > Hemiptera > Miridae > Stenodema > Stenodema calcarata. The sequence goes on along the minus strand of OY986056.1, from coordinate 215,596 downwards.
GAAACGTGGTTGATAATGAGATGCTCTAAGAAAATTCGCTCGAATAATTTATCTCATATATTTATAAGTATGATGTGTTTCGGTAGTGGTCAGCCGACCCACTAATTTGTAGTTTACACTGGGGTTGTCTGTCATGCTAAACGTCTTTAATCTCAACACTCAACCAATTGCTTTGTGTTTCAGCCTGCACATCCTCCACAGAATCGTCCAGCTCATTTGCTTAAGCCTCGTCGTATGGTTAACGACATCCGTCTTATCTCCAGTAATCCTTACTTTGGTGCAGTGATATTCCTATCACTGACATCCAACGCCTACCTACCGTTAACATACTTCTAAAGCTTTACTCCAGACACTGGTAGGGCATCTTGCCTAGCGGTCACCCGCTCTAAAACAAAGAAAGAGGAAATCGCTTACCGGACCAGGGACTTGTCAAATTAGAACCCGTGGTTATTGCTTTTATGAATACTTCGTTGTGAAAATGTGATATGTAATACCTAATTTATTTTCAAACGCGTAGTAAAACTAGTATTGATATTATGCCCCTTATCATATCATTATAATTAGGTTGACACTATAGTTCAAAGTTGATTGATTTTTATCTATAAAATAACGTCTATGTAGTTTGTAGCAATTATTATTGCTGGCTACATCACCGAGTAGAGTCCCGAGTTATTTCATGAGTAGATTTGAAGAGTTCTTCTGGTGCATGTAATAATTATGTATGTACACCCTTCTAATATAGGTGATAGGTACTCATTATTATTACCTAGTTATTTTGGTTTTTGATTACAAATCGAGTGATGAAAGTGTTTTGTGATACAAAATTGTCTAAAGGTTCTTACGTAGAATTTATTCATGATGGAAACCCCCTTTGAAGTCATCACGTGTGCTCATGATACGTGCGCGAAGCAAGGGAATGTGCATTCACCAACTTTTTAAATTGATCCCTGGCATACCATTCAACTGGCATACCATACATACAATTTAACTTAACCCTTACACTTATACACAAGCCAAGGTGCCTGCTTACAGCATTGAAGAGCATATTCAGAAGTAGGTACTTACCACAGTGAACATCCCACACGGAAAGTATATCTAGTCTAAGATATTCCAATTAATCTAGCCTAGATACTCATCAAGTTATTAAGTGTAGGCCTTCAATTATTGTGAATGCTATCGTGACGCCCATCCCATGATTTAAGATAAATTATTGTCATTATTACTGTTCCTTCTTGTTCAAATCGCTCAGCAAGCTTGGAAGAGCAGGGAGTTGTCCTAGGAAGACCAGGGAGTTGTGTATTGTTGAAAATTAATTTTGTTTTTATTATTGCAATAGCCGTATTGTTGAAAATACATTTTTATTATTTTGTATAGTTTCATTCATTTTTTCCTATGTGTAATTAGTTATGTTATGTGGCCGATTATTTTTTTGGTGTTCACTGAACACTAAACTTGAAAAATTTTCATTAGAGTGAGATAAACATTTAATGCTCAATTAATGTTTATTCTCACTCTAATAATCGAAATATTTAGTATAATTTAATTGGACGTCACTGACAATTGTCAGTGACGTCCAATTGTCAAACTTGCAAGCAGTTTGGCTTAGAGCACGTCATGGCCAGAGATAAAACTAACCACCGAACCAATACGATGAATATCGTAGGTAAATGTCCAATCTTGGACATTATACTCTTGAGTATAATTTGTGGTATAACAAAATCGATTTCTTCATTTATTTATGTCACCTTTTTCTGCTACCACATCGCCCAGTAGCCAATGCACCCAGCTACGGCAAGCATTTTCCAGAGCTTTGTCCTGTAAACCATCGATCATTTCCTCGCATGTCACTTGCCGTTCTTTCATGTAATCCACGTATATGTTCGGTAGATCGATGATGTCATAAAGCTGTCGGACCGTATCCATCTTTTCGGGGTCATCAGAACCGTAGCACTCCTGAACACACCCATAAGTGAAATGAGAACTATAGCATAATGAAATTTAGTCGTTTAGCAATTTTTTGAAGAAAAGGAAGCTATTGTTCTCGGTCCAACATTTTTAAAGCTCGAATTTCCGAAAATATTTTATTACGAAATCGGTTTCAGACCATACTGAATCCACTGCCAAAAGACACCAAAAATTGTACAGGGTGTCCCACGTAAGGGCGGACATCCCGCCGGGGGTGAATTCTACAACTAGTTTTTGACTAAAAATGTCCTATGACACATATTTTTTTACTCCACTTACAACCCGCCTTTTGGTTTATTATCTTCGATAATGAACCATTGGAATCGCCCAAAGAAAAAAATTTTTTAACTTCCCCTCAAAATTTGTTGGTTTACGTTTCAAGATACGTAGATTCAGAAAATCGAATAAAAAAAACTCTGCAAATTCTTGACACAACGGTTCATTATCTTCTTTGTACAGATCACCCTTCTGTCTAGATCACTAGGTCTAAATGTCTAGATCCTAAATGTTAGATTAATTATTATTATCAATTTTATCAAGTAGGTACCTAGTGAAAATTATTATAATTTATTGTTTGGTATTAATAATTCGTATTTATTATTAATTATGATTAATTAATACGATATAATTCTGGGGTTTTTAATACTACGTCGGTAATAATTTTTTTATAAAAGAAGTACCTACCAACAAACATTCGAAATTACCTTCATTTCCGTAGCACGAAACGCACCTCAGAACAATAAACTCGACATCACTTAAGCCATAACATCATATTATGATGTTCCAAAGAGCTTGTTAGTATGAAATCGGACCTGTATTTCAACAGTTTGATTCACGATCGTGTTGTGAGGCACAATCTTTGAGCCGTCATTGTGAACGAACGGCTGGTCGTACAGAGCTGCGGATGGTCTTAAAAAATTCTACGGAACAAACTCTATCTAAATATGAAATAGAAAACATACCGTTTGATGGGAATTTTTCGAGATATGGAATTTTCAAAATTTCAAAATTCGTTTTGAACCCCTTCCTCTTGACCTAGGGTTATGAAAAGTTTCGAGGATCATTGTGGGGCTGGTCCAAACCCAGAAACCTAATTTCGTAATTTTAACTCAACGCTAACTGGGCAAAGTGGCGCGTACGGCGGACGGACGGATTTTGGTTTATTATCTTCGATAATGAACCATTGGAATCGCCCAAAGAAAAAATTTTTTTAACCCCCCCCTCAAAATTTGTTGGTTTACGTTTCAAGATACGTCGATTCAGAAAATCGAATAAAAAAAAATCCGTTTTCTGAGGTGCGTTTCGTGCTACGGAAATGAAGGTAATTTCGAATGTTTGTTGGTAGGTACTCGTACTTCTTTTATAGAAAAATTATTACCGACGTAGTATTAAAAACCCCAGAATTATATCGTATTAATTAATCATAATTAATAATAAATATTATTAATAATAAATACGAATGATTAGTACCTAACAATAAATTATAATCATTTTCACTAGGTACTTGATAAAATTATTAATAATTAGTGATAATTGATAATAATAATTAATCTAACATTTAGACCTAGTGATCTAGACAGAAGGTTGATCTGTACAAAGAAGATAATGAACCGTTGTGTCAAGAATTACGTCACGAAGAGGGACACAACTTCCTTATTTTTCAAAGTAATCTAAAATCTGAGGATACTGTTAGAATGAACATTAACTTCCCTGGGGGGGGGGGGGGGGGGTTCACAGGCATCCAAAACTACTTGACCAGTTAGATTGCAACTTTGGGAATTTTTTGTGTGAACATTGAGGAATGTTTCTAAACAGGTAGGGTGGGTCAATAGTATGGGGGGGGGGGTTACCGGCAATCCAAAAACTATTTGACGAATTGAAGTGAAACTTTGAACTTTTGTTGTGTGAACATTGGGGAAGGTTAAAGGGGGTGTCTGTCCTAAAGGGGGTGCGTGTTCTACCGTTGCGAAGCGCGGGTACACAGCTAGTATGAAATAAAAAACATACCGTTCTAAGTATATGAATTTTTCGAGATATGAGAATTTCAAAATTCGTTTTGAACCCCTTCCCATTGACCTAGGGTTATGAAAAGTTTCGAGGACCATTGTGGGGTTGGTCGGAACCCATGAAAAAAATTTCGGTTGGTTCATTATCTTCGATAATGAACCATTGGAATCGCCCAAAGAAAAACTTTTTTTAACCCCATGTGAAAATATTTTGGTTTACGTTTCTAGATAGGTACGTAGATTCAGAAAATCGAATTAAAAAAAATCCGTCTGTACGCCGTGCGCGGCACTTTGCCCAGCGTTGAGTTAAAATTACGAAATTTTTTTTTATGGGTTCCGACCAACCACACAATGGTCCTCGAAACTTTTGATAACCCTAGGTCAAGGGGAAGGGGTTCAAAACGAATTTTGAAAATTCCAAATCTCGAAAAATTCATATAGAACGGTACCTACGTTTTTATTTCATATTTAGATAGAGTTTATTCCTAAGAATTTTTTAAGGCCATCCGCAGCTTTGTACGACCTGCCGTTCGTTCACAATGACGGCTCAAAGGTTGAGCCTCACAACACGATCGTGAATCAAACGGTTGAAATCAGTGTTGCCAGATGAAATATCTCAAAATCCCTACAATAGTATCAAAAAAATCCCTACATCCCTACGAGCTTCAAGAAAAATCCCTACAAAAATCCCTACGCTTTCAGAAAGTCGAAAATCTCTATTTACCGTCTCAAGAAAAGGAAAAATACAAAAATACTGACACCATTTTCAAACGACTTAAATATTCATTTATGAAAACTTTGAGATCAATAGCAACAGAACAACGAAATCACTTAGGTTGACAATTCAAGTAGGTAGATAACACATTTTATCGTAATATAAGGTAACAAATAAAGGTAAAGGAAGAATCAAATCATGGACGAACGAAGTGGTCTCACTAGAATAAATGTAGGAACTAGATGCAAAGTTTGGGGACGGTAAATTTGAACTAGCAAAGAGGCTCCCTGAATAATTACCCACCAGGTTCAACAAAAAACAACAAAATAAAATTAGCGACAAGATGAAGGATTTTTCAACGTGAAGATGTAAATGAATGCAAAATGAAGGCGCGGAATTCCAGAGGCTTATTAAAACCCGATCACCTAGCCAGCCAGCCCTCTGACGTCATAGGCTCTTACGGCATAGGCTGTGACGTACTAGTTGGCCTCCTGCCAGCCGTCTGACGTCATACGCTCGTGCGTCATAGGCTCCGACGTACTTGTTGGCCTTCGGCCAGGCGTCTGACGTCATACGCTCGTGCGTCATAGGTGCGTCTGACGTAGTGGCCCGCCTGTCGCTTGTGTTCTGACGTGATCTGAGGGAAAGGGTGAATAAAGGAAACAAATTTTTCCCGTTTCAGTTTATGTGCCAAAGCAAAGACATGAAAATGTCAAAAGAATGTCAACTCCATCCTGTTGTTGATACAGTCGAGAATTAATTGCTTGCATACGAGTCTGCAACACATTGGGACATTTTATGTCTTTAAAGAAGTGATTCAAGAACCTTCGAACACTACCCCAGTAGCGTAGTTGTTATACTTAATTGTAGGGTTCATCATAAATTATGAAGCTTGCATTCGTATAGACAATAATATTTTACATTATTTATATTATAAATTATTGAGAATGATCACCTGTGTGTAAACAATTATTTAAACAATCACGCTCATACCGCAGCTTGTCGTCCACGCACTCCGCAGTGGTTAACGTAATATGGTTAGGTAAATCGAGAGCTATCCAACGAGTGGTGAACGATTTTTGTACGACGATAACTGGCGAAGATAAAGTTCCGTAGCAACGAATCGGTTGTAAGCGAAAATCATCAGACATTTTCGTGTAACGCTTTTGTGTAACGTTTTTCGAGTTATGTGCCAGAGTAAAGACATAAAATGTCAAAAAATATCAAGGTAGTTTATGAAAAGAAAGGGATAATTATATGGTGGGGGGAGGTCTCTGAGTATTCAAGAAAAGAAATGGAAAATTAAATTTGAAGGAGGGATCTCAGAATATTTAGGAAAACAAATAGACAATTAAATTGGGGAAGGGGGGGTCTCACTTGTATAGCACTGAACTTATGAACAACTTAAAATGTTCCTCCCCAATTTCTTAGGAGAGGTTCGTTCCTCTGAATTGAGGTTCGTGTAACCAATCGCGCTTAAATTTCTGTTTCCGGTATACTTTCTGCTGTAGATCTGCATTCGACGTCGACGAATCGGAATCACTCATTTTCGGGTGAAGACTGCACATGAACTGAACACTTCGCCATCAGTAAACAAAAACAAACGGCCAGACCCAAGCTTTACCGGTACTATGATCACCTTATCACAAGTTTGACATCCCTAATCTTGGATTCCCAATTTTTCAGTCCTTGCGATGGTTAGTTATAAAAAGTGTGTGTTGTAGTTTCACTTTTCCACTCCAGGAGAGTAGCTGTTGTTCATTTGAGATCTAAGGTTGGTACTTGTCTTGACCTACAGTTCCTTTTACACTTGGAAAAAGGACCAATATTTTCTTATTGAAAAAAAAAAAAAATTCAAAAATCCCTACAAAACGCCTTTAAAAAAATAATCCCCCCCTACGCCCTATTTTGGTTTGAAAATCCCTACAGTAGGGATAAATCCCTACATCTGGCAACACTGGTTGAAATACAGGTCAATTTTCATACTAACGAGCTGTTTGGAACATCATATGGCTTAAGTGATGTCGAGTTTTTTGTTCTGAGGTACGTTTCGTGCTGCGGAAATGAAGGTAATTTCAAATGTTTGTTGGTAGGTACTTCTTTTATAGAAAAATTATTACCGACGTAGGTAGTATTAAAAACCCCAGAATTATATCGGTACATTTTATTTGTAATTAATTCATCATCTCTATCATTCAGGTGCTGCACAAAGCAACCCTAGATACTAATAAACCAAGAACATAATAAACCAAAAAATCCGACCGTCCGCGGCACTTTGCTCAAAGGTTGAGCCTGTCAACACGATCGTGAATCAAACGGTTGAAATACAGGTCAATTTTCATACTAAGGAGCTGTTTGGAACATCATATGGTTTTATAAAGGTCGAGTTTTTTGTTCTGAGGTACGTTTCGTGCTACGGAACTGAAGTTAATTTCGAATGTTTGTTGGTAGGTCGTGCTGCTTTTATTAGTGATAATTGTGCTGCTTTTTCTTCTTTTATAGAAAAATTATTACTGACGTAGTAATAAAACCCAGGCGATTCCAACAGCCGGATATCGTATTAATTAATCATAATTAATAATTATTATTATTAATAATAAATACAAATTATCAATAGGTAGGTACCTAACAATAAATTATAATAATTTTCACTGGGTACTTGATAAAATTATTAATAATTAGTGATAATTCATAATAATAATTGATCTAACATTTAGGATCTAGACATTTAGACCTAGTGATCTAGACAGAAGGGTGATCTGTACAAAGAAGATAATGAACCGTTGTGTCAAGAGTTTTTTTTTCGATTTTCTGAATCTATGTATCTTGAAACGTAAACCAACAAATTTTGACATGGGGTTAAAAAACTTTTTTCTTTGGGCGATTCCAGTGGATCATTATCGAAGATCCGTCCGTACGCCTTCCGCGGCACTTTGCCCAGTTAGCTTTGGGATAAAATTTCGAAATTTCCGTTCCGGGTTCGGACCAGCCCCACAATGATCCTCGAAACTTTTCATAACCCTAGGTCAAGGGGAAGGGGTTCAAAACGAAATTTAAAATTTCGACAATATGTTTGTTATCTCCAAATATTTAACTGAACCGTGTAATTTTTAGTTCACTTTTGAATGACCCAAAAAATTACAAATCTTTTAAGACCAATTGGATTTTTGTGCGACCAGCCGTTCGTTCACAGTGACCGCGCAAAGGTCTAGGAAAAACACAAAACTTTCGCGTCTAAAACGGCCGTTATGTGACCCAACCCCCAGACGCCCAGAATAAAACTACCTTTTTGGTTTATTATCTTCGATAATGAACCATTGGAATCGCCCAAAGAAAAAATTTTTTTAACCCCCCCTCAAAATTTGTTGGTTTACGTTTCAAGATACGTAGATTCAGAAAATCGAATAAAAAAAACTCTGCAAATTCTTGACACAACGGTTTATTATCTTCCTTGTGCAGATCACCCTTCTGTCTATACCAGACTGTGTTGCAAATCGGCACCATACCATATTCTCACCGTACTCATAACATACCATACGAATTTCTTTCCTATCATACCATATTGTACAATACCAATCATACATACAATAATATACCATACCATATTCATACCATGTCATACAAACCGAGTGAATATTGAAATGTCATCCATTTCTGACCTATATTTAAAATTTTCAAGTATCTAGCTCATCATCAAAATTTAATTTGTTTAAAAAAATAGGTATTATTTAAACAATTTTACAGACAAGAAACCGAGTGAATATTGCATTGTGATCCAGTTCTGAACTATTTTTAAAATTTCAAGTCAATAGCTCATCATCAAAATTTAATTTGTATTATTACAAAAAGGTATTATTTAAACAATTTTACAGATGAGAAACCGAGTAAATATTGCAATGTGGTCTATCCCCGACTCACGGTTAAAATTTCTAGACTGTAGTTTACCGGGAAGATGAAAAAAGGTAGTTTTATTCTGGGCGTCTGGTGGTTGGGTCACATAACGGCCGTTTTCGGCGCGAAAGTTTAGTGTTTTTCCTAAACCTTTGCGCGCTCACTGTGAACGAACAGCTGGTCGCACAAAAATCCAATTGGTCTTAAAAGATTCGTAATTTTTCAGGTCATTCAAAAGTGAACTAAACATTACACGGTTCAGTTAAATATTTGGAGATATGACATTGTCGAAATTTTAAATTTCGTTTTGAACCCCTTCCCCTTGACCTAGGGTTATGAAAAGTTTCGAGGATCATTGTGGGGCTGGTCCAAACCCAGAAACCAAATTTCGTAATTTTAGCTCAACGCTAACTGGGCAAAACGGCGTGGACGGCGGACGGCGGACGGCGTACGGGGGACGGCGTACGGCGTACGGCGTACGGTGTACGGCGTACGGCGTACGGCGGACGGACGGATTTTTTTTTATTCGATTTTCTGAATCTACGTGTCTTGAAACGTAAACCAACAAATTTTGAGGGGGGGTTAAAAAAATTTTTTCTTTGGGCGATTCCAATGGTTCATTATCGAAGATAATAAACCAAAAATCCGTCCGTCACCCGTACGCCGTCCCCCGTACGCCGTACGCCGTCCGTGCCACTTTGCCCAGTTAGCGTTGAGCTAAAATTACAAAATTTGGTTTCTGGGTTTGGACCAGACCCACAATGATCCTCGAAACTTTTCATAACCCTAGGTCAAGGGGAAGGGGTTCAAAACGAAATTTAAAATTTCGACGATGTCTTATCTCCAAATATTTAACTGAACCGTGTAAATTTTAGTTCACCTTTGAATGACCTGAAAAATTACGAATCTTTTAAGACCAATTGGATTTTTGTGCGACCAGCCATTCGTTCACAGTGACCGCGCAAAGGTTTAGGAAAAACACTAAACTTTCGCGTCGAAAACGGCCGTTATGTGACCCAACCCCCAGACGCCCAGAATAAAAATGCCTTTTTTCATCTTCCCGGTAAACTACAGTCTAGAAATTTTAACCGTGAGTCGGGGATAGACCACATTGCAATATTCACTCGGTTTCTCATCTGTAAAATTGTTTAAATAATACCTTTTTGTAATAATACAAATTAAATTTTGATGATGAGCTATTGACTTGAAATTTTAAAAATAGTTCAGAACCGGATCACAATGCAATATTCACTCGGTTTCTTGTCTGTAAAATTGTTTAAATAATGCCTATTTGTTTAAACAAATTAAATTTTGATGATGAGCTAGATACTTGAAATTTTAAATATAGGTCAGAAATGGATGACATTTCAATATTCACTCGGTTTGTATGACATGGTATGAGTATGGTATGGTATATTATTGTATGTATGATTTGGTACAGTATGGTATGATAGGAAAGAAATTCGTATGGTATGGTATGAGTACGGTGAGAATATGGTATGGTGCCGATTTGCAACACAGTCTGGTATAGACAGAAGGGTGATCTGCACAAGGAAGATAATAAACCGTTGTGTCAAGAATTTGCAGAGTTTTCATCTTCCCGGTAAACTACAGTCTAGAAATTTTAACCGTGAGTCGGGGATAGACCACATTGCAATATTTACTCGGTTTCTCATCTGTAAAATTGTTTAAATAATACCTTTTTGTAATAATACAAATTAAATTTTGATGATGAGCTATTGACTTGAAATTTTTAAAATAGGTCAGAACTGGATCACAATGCAATGTTCACTCGGTTTCTTGTCTGTAAAATTGTTTAAATAATACCTTTTTGTTTAAACAAATTAAATTTTGATGATGAGCTAGATACTTGAAATTTTAAATATAGGTCAGAAATGGATGACATTTCAATATCCACTCGGTTTGTATGACATGGTATGAGTATGGTATATTATTGTATGTATGATTTGGTATAATACAGTTTGGTATGATAGGAAAGAAATTCGTATGGTATGGTATGAGTACGGTGAGAATATGGTATGGTGCCGATTTGCAATACAGTCTGGTATAGACAGATGGGTGATCTGCCCAAGGAAGATAATAAACCGTTGTGTCAAGAATTTCCAGAGTTTTTTATTTCATATTTAGATAGAGTTTATTTTTTTACTATTCTTTAAGACAGCTTTGTACGACCAGCCGTTCGTTCACAATGGCGGCTCAAATTTGGAGCAGATCGAAAATAGTCATCATGAGAGTGAATCGTAAGGCAGCCTGTCGGGTCCAATAAATATTACTAATTTACACTGCTTGATAATAATTATTAATAATTGAATATTCTGGCTCGTATCACTCCGGCAGACGGACTGCAAGTCCATTGCTGTATCATGTTTTTTTTTTCTCTCTGTCCTGCATGTGCGTTCGGCCAAATAAACATGTTTTCTTCTTCTTATTAATAATTAATGATAATGCATAATAATAATCGATCTATCATTCAGTAATCGAGACAGAAGGGTGATCTGTACAAAGAAGATAATAAACCGTTGTGTCAAGAATTTGCAGAGTTTTTATTTCATATTTAGATAGAGTTTATTCCTTAGAATTTTTTAAGACCATCCACGGCTTTGTACGACCAGCCGTTCGTGCACTATGACGGCTCAAAGGTTGAGCCTGTCAACACGATCGTGAATCAAACGGTTGAAATACAGGTCAATTTTCATACTAACGAGCTGTTTGGAACATCATATGGTTATAATGATGTCGAGTTTTTTGTTCTGAGGTATGTTTCGTGCTGCTTTTCTTCTTTTATAGAAAAATTATTACTGACGTAGTATTAAAACCCAAGCGATTCCAACAGCCGGATATCGTATTAATTAATCATAATTAATAATAATTATTATTAATAATAAAAACCAATTATTAATACCTAACAATACATTATAATAATTTTCACTAGGTGCCTACTCGATAAAATTATTAATAATTAGTGATAATTGCTAATAAGTGCTCCTTGGAGAAGGCGGTACCGTGAGTCTAGCTATAGTATTTGCAAATAGAGTTAATCGTTTTGCAAATCAAATTAATGTTTTGACAAATTTAATTAAACTTTTTACAAATAAATTTAATCATTTTACAAATAAAGTTAATCTTTTTACAAATAAAGTTAATCTTTTAGCAAATGAAGTTAATCTTTTTGCAAATAAAATTAAACATTTTACAAATTAATTTAAATCTTCCCACTGCAGCAAGTTTCACGAAGACTTCCTCGGTGAACTGTGTCTTTTGAATGGGTAGCGCGAGGTGGAACAGCGATTGGGGACGTCAGCCGAAAACACGGTGTTAGTAATGGATAATGCCAAAATCCACAAGGCTCGAGAGTATAATGACTTCATGAATTCTTCCCAAATGAGCATAAAATTTTTGCCGCCTTATTCCCCTATGCTCAACCCTGCAGAACACGCATTTTCAAAAATTAAGAATGCGGCTCGAAGAATCATGAGTGTTCCTGGGAACATAACTTAGTGGAACGACTGCTCGAACTATGTAATGAACATGTTCATCAATTTAACTTCGGCTGCATGTGGGCAACGTCTTCATTAGAAGAGGTTGTTCACCTCATCATTAGAAAGGACATTGTTTTTTAAAGACGAGGTTTTTCTTCGCCCTTATCTATGTTTATGTTCTTGTTCTTTGTTCATGTCCTTTGTTTAAAAAACATGATGTGCGTTAAAAATCAAACTTACCTACTGCAGTGGGAAGATTTAAATTCATTTGTAAAATGTTTAACTTTATTTGTAAAATGTTTAATTTTATTTGCAAAAAGATTAACTTTATTTGTAAAAAGATTAACTTTATTTGTAAAATGATTAAATTTATTTGTAAAAAGTTTAATTAAATTTGTCAAAAGATTAATTTGATTTGCAAAAAGATTAACTCTATTTGCAAATACTATATTAACACAATACTATTGGTCATACTTATATGAATCATACATCCCAGTCTCTCCCCTTTTGTATTATACACAATACTTATACCTATGGCATATCTATACTACACATACATATACCATACCTGTGGCAAATCTATACCGTACATGTAAGTTAGGGTAGGTTCTTTAGGAGTCGGCTTTTTAAAAAAGGTTGAAATGAATTTAGGCGAAACGAACTTTATTCACGGAATTACACAGACTTTAAATTGTGACAATAAAGTTATTGGAACACTTGGAACAAATTACGCGGAACACACACAGGGTCGGTCGGTTACAGTAGCAGGCCGAGAACTGAAGGCTCCGGGCCTGCCCACGTTGGTTTTATAGTGTGCATGGCTGCGTCAGCAGTAATGGTAGGTCGGGTACTATAACTCTTCCCTCCCTGTAGATAAAATTAAAATTTAGTAGAAATTTCAATTTTTCAGTTTCGACGAGCAATCATGACACACTATACAACTTCACAATAATATAAATGGATATGCACACAAATAGGTATAAATTACGTGGTTAGCAATAGTTGTGACATGATTAACAATAAACAGAGGTTGGCACGACAATAGTGAGACAATACTATGCTAGCTTTACAATTTACGTGAGATAACTCGAAGGAATTTTAAGTTTACATTTCGACATTAATTCCAAACATGATACTTGATAACAAATGAACAGTTTACATGAACAATTTACAACATAATTTTCGAGCTAAATTTCGAGCTGGTTTTAGACATTATCTCGGGAAATTTGAATGTTTCTTCTATGTTTATAAAAACGGTATCCAGTGTACGCGAAGAATGATATGAGAGCAACGTATAAAAGAATTGTCCAGGCGCTAGGGGAAAGGTGATTCAATACAAGTTCTCGTGTACTAGGTATGGGAATTGAAGGAGGTGATAGTTGTTTTAAGTTTCTGAGTTTCATCAACGCTGTAGGTTTCTTGTTGAAATCCCAAGACTGTTTTTGGAACATGACCATAGAGGGGGTATGGCTACTATAGGTGGATGGGGTGGTTAAGGTTTGGTTCCTATATTCTATCGTGCTGTTGCCTGGGGAAACGAGGAAGATGCCGAAAAGGGATTTAAACTGTATATTACCCTGGTCAATAATTTTTATCTGATCTTCGTAGGGGAATAAGAAGACGTAACGATTAGCCTCTTCTAGGGGTTCTATATGGTTGGTTTGTAGATTTAGTTGTATTAAATCACAACGACCGTTCAAACCCTTAGTGAGTATGTCTAACTCGCAGTCGTTTTCGCTGGTTAGCTGAAGACTATTCTGACACAAGTAGTAGTTACGTCCATATTCACACGGATTCTTAAGGAATCGTAGGTCGGTTGTGGATTTTAGAGCGTATTTGGTGGTGGGTAGGACAGTAGCATAGAAATTTGGAATGAAGGTTGGTAGTGGTTGAAGGAGAATCAAATCGAACTGAGTAGTATGGAGGATGGGGACATCTAAGAAATAGATGATTTCCTCAGAGCTTATGAAGCATTTCACTTTTATGTGATTTTGGATCTCCCAGAGTGATTCTTCTTCAAAGAGGGGCAAACTGTTACCATAGAATGGTATAAGACTCCTAAGGATTTGTCGTAGGGTTTCTGGTTTGATAATACTTGGGTGGAGTTTACCTAATTTGCAGAAAGTTATCGAATTTTCTATGTCTTGAGTTAGATCTGAAATTATTTGTAATAGCAATTGATTGTGTTCTAGCGCGTTTTCTACTTTTCCTACCTGGGTTGCAAAGGAGCTTGCTTCCCTCAATCGCTCTATTTCCGAAGCCAAAATGTCGTGGTTGTAATTAATATTCGAAATAGTTTCATTCAATTCAGTGACAAATTTTTCATTGATTGAGTAATGGTGACTAATTTGTTGGGACAGTATTTCTTGGTTTGTATGCAGGTGGTGAAGAATTTGATTAAATTTTTCCTCGTCATTGGCGTCTAAGTTTCCTGTAATGAATTTAACTACGGAGCCTAGGCCGTTTAGCAATCCTCGCCTCTGACGGCGGGGTAAGGTTGATGCAAACAATCGTCCTTCAATAGTTTTTAGCATATGTTCGATCATTTGAATTCGGGATCGGACAACTTTTTGAAGTTCGCTATCTTCATCTATTACTTTGATGATATCATGGAAATGGGTCTTAATTTGGTTCACTTGGTTAAGTATTTATCCTAATTGGTAGTAGTGCGTGATGGTATGATAATGGTTGATCATTCGGGCAGAACCTAATCGTATGGGTAATAAGCCTAAGTTGGATGTAATATTTTCGAATTCCAGTCCTTGGATCATGAGTAAGGTCGGAAGCGTTAGGAGGATAATGGCAGCAGGTTGGCGGTCCATGATTAGGTGGTGTCGTCCTGAAACGAGGATAAGGAACTAGAGTCGGAACTGGAGCTGGACGGTGGTGATCGGTATGGTTTTTGGGGGATGGGTATTCTAGATATAGATCTCGATTTCAGGTCTATTTCGGGGGGCATTGGCAGCGCTTTTCTCGGCTTCCTGATGGGATAAGCCGGTAGTTGAGGAGTAGTTATTGATGGCCGTGGAGAATTGGTCGGGTGAGGGCTTCCTGGTCCTTGAGGGGAAACAGATTGGGAAGAGGATTCGAATGGCGGAGGAGAGGGTACTTGTTCTAGCAATTTTGAGAGGTCCTTACAATTCCGTTTAGGGACGGGGGTTGTGAAACTGGTTACTGAGGGGGTTTTTAAACTAGAATGCCTAGGTTGGGCTTCGTTTTGGGTAATGGTGGTGGGGTCGTATTCTGGAACGGAGTATAAGGTGGCGGTTTGGGGAGAATTTTGAGGTGGGACTTGGATTCTGTCCTCAGAGGAAGATTCCGAAGGTGGAACCCTGGCACGGGGGTAGTCTGTCGTGGGGAAACTGACTTCCGATGGGGAATAGCTTGAAGAGCTTGAGTCTATGTTAGGGAGTTTTTGAAGTTTCCTAGGTCTTTTGATATTGGCCATGTGAATCTTCTGTTGGGTATTAGCATGACGGGGCTGTATTTGTGCGGTGTGCCTCAATTCATCAATGGATATTACGATTTCAGGGTTGTATCGGTGTTTTGTCTTGCTTTGAAGTTGTTTGGTCTGAACATAAACAGTGTCAGGAAGTTCAGGAGGATCTTCCCGGGTGGAATTTCTGTTTTCTATTATTCTCTCTTTTAGCTGATCGCCACGTTCCCTAAGATTTTGGTAGAGGGCTTTCATTTTTTCGCGGTGTTTTGCGAGATAGTCGTTAGCAAGGCGTTCTTCCAGGTTTACTTTGAGGAGGGAGTCGTCCGAAATGTGACCTTGAACTACTTCAAAGGGAGTTAGAGAGGTCGCCGAGTGAATCGAGTTATTATAGGCTATTAGGGCATAATGCACACGTGTCTCTACGTCGTCCTTTTTGAACACTTCTTGACAATTCAAAAGTCGAAGATGTTCTATAATTGTTGAGTGGAATCGTTCAATGGGACCATTCGAGTCGGGATGTTGACTGGATATAAAATGGATATCAATGTTGTGGTTGGTTAATAATTCTTTAACGAGAGACGAATTCAATTCGGCTCCGTTGTCGGAAATAAGTTTTTTGGGGACGCCATGATGTGAGAAGTATTTCAGGAGGACTTTAACCACATCGAGACTGGTATTGGTGGGTACCATGTACATTTGGGCGTATTTGGAGAAGGGGTCAAAAATTGTGAGGAATTTTGTCCTATCTATTGTTATCTTGTCGATATGTAAGGTTTCGAAGGGCCGGGACGGTGTTGGAGTTACGTTGTACTTTATTTTAAGGGGATTCCTCTCGTATTTGGTGCGTAGGCAGACATCGCATTGGTTAACGAAGTTCTGGATAGTTTTCTTCTGGTTGGGCCAGAAGTATCTTCGTTTAAGGTGTTCATAAGTTTCAGGACTACCTCGGTGATTGGTTTTGCCTACGTGATAAGCCTTAATAAGTTCCTGGACGTCGTCCTCAGACTCAATATCTTCTAGTAATGTGGAAAACTTGGCCATCAAGAGCTCAGATTCCTTGAAGGTTCGAGTCATAATGGCAGCAAATCTCTGGAAGAATTTGTTGTCTGGATCATTGTGGAAATAGATGCCATAATGGACCTTGGGTCTGACGTATTCCCTAATGAATTCGACAACGTCCTTCTCTAGGTGGTAATGAGAAAATTATTTGGTTTATTGCATGATTAACGGGACCTTCTCTGGTGGGGATCGTAAATGTTTGGATAGTGGGGGGAGCAGTTTCGGCTTGTACGTCAAGGGACAGGTGATCTTCAAGATCCCTTTGTCTCGATCGCGAGAATTCTCCCAATATTGCGGCAATTGCTCGATCTTCTTCCTCTGTAGTTAACTGAGGGGGAAGAAGTTCGTCCAGTTGTACGTTTTCGAGCAATTGGTCTGCATCGACCGGTGGCGTGGAGGGCTGAGCTGTTGGATCTGAGTCCAAGTTGTTTAGCTCGATTCGGGAAAGAGCGTCGGCTACATGGTTTGAATTCCCGGGCTTGTATCGTATCTCAAAGTTGAAGTCACTTATTTTTAACCTCCATCGGTATAATTTGGAGTTTGGATCTTTCATATTGAAAAGCCATTGAAGGGGCTTATGATCCGTAAATAAAATGAACTTCTGTCCGTACAAGTAAGGACGGAAGGCTTTGAGAGCGTTGAGTACGGCTAGGAGTTCCTTTTCATTTGTAGCGTATTTCCTCTCCGTTTCTGACAATGTTCTACTGGTATAGGCTATTGGGAGGTCCGAACCATTGATTTCTTGGCTCAGGACGGCGCCTGTGGCAAAATCACTAGCATCGCATGTCATTCGAAACTGTTTTTGGAAATCTGGATATTGTAGGATGGGGTCGTTACAAAGGAGGGTTGTGCAGTGTTTGAAGCTCTTTTCAAATTCGGGTGAACTAGGCGTAATTTTACTATTTTTCTTTAAAGCGGAGGTGAGGGGTTTAGTGAGGGTTGCGAAACCTTTGATAAATCGACGGTAATAACCCAGAAGTCCCAAAAATCGTTTAATTTCAGTTCTATTCCGGGGAATTGGAAAGCTTTCTATCGCACGTATCTTCTCCGGGTTTGGTTTGACACCATCGGCAGTGACTACGTGGCCTAGGTACGCCAATTCTCTTTTAAGAAACTCGGTTTTGTCAGGCTGAATTTTAAGGTTGGCTTTCCGCAGACGATCGAAAGTCTGTCTCAAACGAACAATGTGCTCTTGAAGGCTAGTTGAGAATATAAGGATGTCGTCTAGATAAACCAGACATATCTCATTATTCAACCCTCTCAAACAATTATTCATCATTCGCTGAAAAGTAGCTGGGGCATTGCACAAGCCAAAAGGCATCCTTAAATATTCATAATGCTGAGTTTCAGTGGAAAAGGCTGTTTTGGGAATGGATTGCTCATCTAGTTCGATCTGATGGAATCCTTGAGCCAAATCTAGAGTTGAAAAATAACTGCAACGGCCAAGTTTGTCCAGAAGCTCCGAAATGTTGGGGAGCGGAAATCGATCAGAAATCGTGGACTCGTTGAGTTTTCGAAAGTCAATGACAAGGCGGAATTTCGTCTTTCCGGACGCATCCATTTTCTTTGGTACAATCCAAAGGGGAGCGTTATAAGGGGAGTTGGAAGGGCGGATGATTTTCTGAGCAAGTAGTTTATCAATTTGCTTTGCCACTTCTTCCCTATATACGTGAGGATACCTGTAAGGTTTGATGAAGATGGGAATTTCGTCCTTGGTACGAATGTGGTGTTTTACCTCATTCGTGAAGGTCAGGGGGCCTTCATCCTCTTGGAAAAGATCCGCATAGTCAAGAATTAGACGTTTAATGGCTTTTTCTTCTTCTAGATTCAAGTGGTCAAGTCGAAACTTTGAAAAGTCGATCCATCGCTTTTGACGTCTATAAATTTTTGGGGAGCTATCAAGATTATTTAGGGTTGGTTCCGAATCGATAAACTGGCCTTCTGGAATTGGTTCAGCATTCAACGGATGGTTTAAATGCAACCTTACTGGTTCTTCCTGTTGATTAGTCACATGAACGAAAGCCTGAGAGTTTTCTACATGGACAATGCAAGTTGGGATTTGCAATCCTGGGAAGGATATCGAGTCGATTAAGGCTACACCGTTTTCTATATTATCAACTTCTACCTTGACTTGTTGGATAGACCTCGCGTCAATTAGGAATGATTCTACTCTTCCCTTTGGACAGAGGCATCCAGTTGAAAAGTAAAGGGGGATGTTGACCTGAGGTGTCCTAAGAAGGTTATTTTCCAAGTCGACGGACGCTTTAAGAGCTTTCAAATTGTCCAGTCCTAAGAGCAGCTGAAATTTGGTATGAAAGTCGAATAGTCTAAAAGGAAGATTCAGGTTTTTCTGATTGAAGAGTTCACCGCAGGGGAGCATGGCTAATTGGGTGATTTTTGAATCTCCGTGAGCTGTGAATACTACGCCAGTGGCAGGTTTTAATTTTTTGTTGAAATATTTATTTGCGATTTCGGATAAAATGAAGGACCTAGTGGAACCTGTGTCTACAAGAAATTTCATTCCGGTTTTTGGACAAATTATAAAAGGTAGTTCATTTGAAATGTGATTAAATTCAATGACTTCAGATTTTTGCGTTTGGTTGGGAGCGAATTTAGTTTGGTTTGAAGCAAATTTAGTTTGATTGGAAGCAAATTTAGTTTGGATGGGAGCAAATTTAGTTTGGATGGGAGCAAATTTAGTTAGGTTGGGGGTTAATTTAGTTATGACTGGGTTTGGGTTTGATCGTGGCCTACTTCTAAAAAAGAACTAGTTTCCTGTTTGTCTTGTTCAGATTCGATTCCTGATTCTCGCATGTTTACTTCTTCGAATTTCTGCATTAATTCGGTGTCGTAATATACCGGTGCCTGTAAAAATGGATCATACACATAATAACCTGAGTTTTGTTCTACCCTTTTGTCGTACTGTTCACCTTCGCATTCCGTTTGGTCACACGCATCTAGGGTATACGTGTTTCCTTGTGGTCTAGACTGAAAATTTGTTTTATACTGACCCTGATAGGGTTTTCTAGGGGAATTTTGGCCGAAATTGTTAGGTTTATAGGGTTGTTGTTGGAAGGGTGGTCTGGGGTATTGGAAGGGTGGTCTCGGGTATTGGAAGGGTAGTCTGGGGTGTTGAGTTTGGTAGGAGGGTCGCCAAGGTCCGCTGTTAGCTTGGGGATTACTAGGTTTGGATGGTGGACCTGGTTTTGGTTTGTTCCGGAATTGGAACTCATTGGACAGGATTGCGATGCACTCCGCCAGGGAGTTCGGACTTCTCGCTCGGATCAACGATCCTACCGAGTCCTCCAGTCCTGTGATAAAGACACGCAAGGCCAGCCCTTGCACGAAAGATATAAGTTCGTGCGAGCTCTGTTCCTTCTGGAGCGCAGCAATAATGTTGTTTAGGACGGTTTCCAGCCGTGTATGGAATTCAAAACAGGTTTCACCCTGTTTTTGGCTGAGGCGGGCAAGTTCTGTTGTTAAGGTAAACTTGTCCCGACGGTCACCGTACGACTCCAACAATACCTTCCGGAGTTCTTCCCAATTTTTAGGATCTGCTGCGAAAACTCGTCTTGCAGCATCACCCTTAATTCTCGAAAGTACCCCTTCGAAAAACAGGTCATTTTGGAAGGTATTCCGACCCGTTTTGTCGAAAAAGTGATCAAACAGTTTATCACTGACGGAGATGAATCTTGTTAATACAAGGGGGTCTCGAGCGTTAAATTCTGGGAGGAGAGCGAAATGAGATTCCTTTAGTGGGGGAATTTCAGGGAAAGGGGATGGAATTATAGGTTTTCTCTGGATGGGAGTTTGGTCAGAGGTCCCTTGGGCAGAAATGTCAGCAAGACCTTCCATTGTTGGTGATTGTTCGGGCCTACGAATAGAGTTAAACCAATCTATGTATGGATCGGGCCTCGAACGGGGTAATTTAATTGATTTCGGAATTTTGGACAACCCTGTACAGTTAAAAGAAAATTTTTTAAATTGAAGTAATTAGGTTAGGCAAAAATAGGTAATTAGGTTCCTGAAAAATATAAAGTGAATAAAGTTCCTTACGTACTAACAATTTAGACAGAATAATATGGCTTAAATTTAAATGAAGAAGGTTTAATTGAAGATGACGTCGAAGGTCGAGTTTAAAAGGCTGGGAGTCAGCTGAAGAGTTGTAGATAAGAGTGATGAGATGAGAGGCGGAGATGGACTGCGTGGGAGGTTTTCTTTTTGCTAAGGTGAGCTTCGCTCGAGATATGATGAAATCCTTCGCACGTTGACGATTTCAATTCAAAAGTATTATTCTTGTTGCGATCTTTCGCACGTTGAAATAAAAAGTTTATTTATTTTATTTATTTTTTATTTTATTTTTTTTTTATTACTTGGAATTTATTTAGTTTACTTTTCCTTGTTACTTATTTCTACAAGCGGGGCGTGCTTGGCTTCAAGGGTCAGGGCAGACGGAAATGAAGACTTTGAAAACCGATCTGGGCGTGATCGGGCTAGGGAACCTATATAAGTCTAACTGCTTACAGGTACCCTAGGAGTCTGGCTTACTACTGTTCGATAGTATACCTGGTGGTTCCGGTTGTTGTTCTTGCGTTCGTTCCTGTGTTCCGTGTTCGGTAGTCCTTCGTCCTGGTGGTCAGCGAAGTCGGGCGTGTTGATTTGCTGATTCCAACTACACTCAATCCTTTTCGAAAACACTCCGGACACTTGAAGAGTTCGACGATTATCGCGAAAACACTACGCGGATAATTTGCGAGTCGAAACTGGGTCTTCAAATATGTCCTTCCAAGACTTGCGCCAGTTAGGGTAGGTTCTTTAGGAGTCGGCTTTTTAAAAAAGGTTGAAATGAATTTAGGCGAAACGAACTTTATTCATGGAATTACACAGACTTTAAATTGTGACAATAAAGTTATTGGAACACTTGGAACAAATTACGCGGAACACACACAGGGTCGGTCGGTTACAGTAGCAGGCCGAGAACTGAAGGCTCGGGGCCTGCCCACGTTGGTTTTATAGTGTGCATGGCTGCGTCAGCAGTAATGGTAGGTCGGGTACTATAACTTGTATATACAAAAGCTGTACCTATACTATACAATACCTGTGGCAAACTATACCTATACTATTTGATACCTATACATATATTACGCGGTACACACATTGCCACGTGAGATGGCTTATACACGTCCATTATGGAGACTACTGTGGATTGCTACCATAGTGCCACGTAAGATGGCAAGGGATATACGTCCATTGCAAAGGAGACTACTGTGGTTCGCTACCACAGTGCCACGTGAGATGGCAAGGGAGACTTCTGTGGTTCGCTACCCCAGTGCCACGTGAGATGGCAAGGGAGACTTCTGTGGTTCGCTACCACAGTGCCACGTAAGATGGCTTATACCAATACCGCCATGGTGGACGGCGAGACAACCCATATGACCATGTGGACGGTCATGATACGCCGAAATGGGCGGCAACACAGCCACGTTGGGTGGCTACACATACCACTATGCATACCATATTTACCTTGCACTGGGGGGGAGACCGTAAGCTTTGAGCTGGGTATCTCCTTTAAACTTTGGATTATGCATACCATATACCTACGTATTATACTATACAAGAAACGTCTTCTGTCTTGCCGATTGAGTTTTTAAAAAGTTTTATTCGGAAATAGACAGACAATGACGGTGTAGATGGTAATTACACAATTGGTAGTAAACAAAATTGGTGAATATGGCAGTTCGGTGGATAGTTCACAAACTTCAGATGATGGGAAAATAGGAACTTGGTGTTGACACACAGCGAAACAGGGACGCGGAGTAACAGGCGACACGCACACAGCAAAGGCACAACGAGAACTGAGCTCGCGGAGGCTGAGGGCCTTCCTTATATTATGTCGGTACCTGCTGTATCAGCAATGGGGGTATATCATGATATAATTCCTCCCCCCTTAAGAAAGAAAACATCTTCTCAGAAAGAAAATGTTTTCTGCAAAACAAACATTCAAGTGGAGATAGAGTTGACTTTGATTGGGTTGCTGTGCGCTTACAATAGGCCGGGCGAGCATAGTAGAGGGTAGTAAATTACGAACATTGCAACAATATAAAAGCACCGTCAAAAGAAAAGATAGAATACAATACAATAATACAATACAAGACAATAATACAACACTAGCAATACAAGAACAATAATAAAATAAGACAATACAATAATACAATACGATAATAACGAGTGAAGTAGTACAAATTAAGTAGCTTTAGTAGTAAAAAGTAATTACAAAGACATATGATGAGTAAGTGAAACCTAAGGGGGCACATTCTGGTAAGGGGGCACATTCACAAAAAGTCACGGATTCATAGCCAAGGAACGAGTGTGTCGGTAATATCGTGTTAACGTGTACACTACTAACAGCACAAGTACAAAATATAATAAGATTGTCCAAAAGCTAGGAGTTATTAATCGCATTACAGTATGTCTTGTTGAATGAATGGGATAGGATGGGGCAGTTAATGATTTTAGACTTTTCAATTGTACGCTAACTAAAGGTTCTCTATTGAGATCCCAAGGCATCTTTTCATGGCGGAGCAAAGAGGGGTTATGAAACGATTTTGATGAGGGAACGATCAGAGTTTTATTTTTATATAAAATTGTATCGTTACCAGGGGACATAAGGAAAATACCCTGTAGTCGAAGGTGTTCTATGTTATCTTTGGAAATTATTGTTAGTTGATCTTCGAATGGAAAAAGGAGGAGATAACGTTGGGCTTCATTTAAGAATTCGACGTGATTTTCCCGCAGGGTTAAACTAAGGAGGTCGCAAGGACTGTTTAGTCCGTCAATAAGGATTTTAGTTTCACATTCGTGTTCTCCGGTTAATTGTAGGCTGTTGGAACATAAGAAGTGATTCAGTCCAGGCTCACACTCGGTATGAAGAAAAGTTATGTCTGATCGTGATTTAAGGGCGTAGCGCGTAGTCGGAAGGATGGTAGCGTAGGAGTCACCAAGTTGTGTCGGTAAAGGTTGTAGGAAAAACAGTTGAAACTCTTCGGGCTCGAGGATGGGGATGTCAAGAAATATTATCTCGTCCGTACCAATATAACATTTCACCTTTATGTGATTCTGAATTTCCCACAGGGATTCGCCACTAAACTCTGGTAAGCGGTTTTTGTAGAAAGGTTCAAGTTTTTGGAGGGCTCCAAACAAGGTTTGGGGTTGAATTATACTCGGATGGAGTTTATTTAATTTGCAAAAGGTTATTGAATTCTCAATGTCCTGAGTGATGTCAAGTATAAACTGCAGTAAGGCTTGATTATGTTCAAGAGCATTCTCTACTTGTTGGACATGAGTTTGGAATGAGGTGGCTTGTTTTAGAGTTTCTATTTCTTTTACTAGTGTGTCATGGTTGGAATTTATCGAATTTATTGTTTTATTCAGTTGATTGACAAGATCTTCATTGATGGAATAATGATGGTCTATTTGTTTCGATAGGGTTTCTTGATTTGATTGATGATGTTGGAGGATTTCATTGAATTTCTCTTCATCTTCGGCGTCTAAATTTCCGGTTATAAATTTTATTGCCGAGCCAAGGCCGTTTATGAGTCCTCGACGTTGACGTCGCGGTAAAATGGACTCTCTGATTTTCGCTTAGTTAGTGTTAGCATGTGATCCACTATTTGTAATTTTGGGCGAACTACTGTCAGAACTCCATTATCGGTTTGGATGATTCGTTTGATGTTTTCGACATGACCTTGAATTTGATTTATCTGATTTGTCAGTCCGTCTAATTGGTAGTAGTGAGTTAGTGTGTGGTAGTAGTCGATTTTCCTGGCGGGGCCTAGTTGTACTGGTAGGCAGGGGCGGCTCGTGGGCTCAGAAACTGGTGGGGCACCAGGGCAATATTTAGGTGCATACTACCTATTAGGTACTCACTATAGGAACTAAACTCAAACTACCCTTACAGCTAAACTGCTTCATAATTAGTGGTATGCAGCTCTTAGCAAGTCAGGAAACATCGTTCTCCAAAGAGTTCTCTTGAGGAGAGGGAAGGTTACTGACCAGTATCCAGGATTACCGACGAGGAGGTGGCTGCAAGGCAATCCCACCTACCCACCCAAATAATTATCTTCAAAATGATAGGAAGAATAAAAGAGAAATTGTGACTGTACGAGTACTATTCAAAGAGTACATTATAAAGGTAGTCAAAAAATTATATTATTGGAGTTTCTATTACTGGGGTTTTTAAAAAATTAGCAATCGCGACCATCTGCTTCCTAGCCGAGTGGTACCTTGAAAACCCCCTCTAAAAATGTCCTCTTATGCCCAGATTGCACATACGTTTTCTTATCCAATCGTATCAAAACATTTTGAACGATCACAGAACAGCAAGATTGATTTCAACTAGCTTTTAGAGTTCGTTGGTTAGCTCAAACAAAGCTCGAGTCAACGAAGTCACCATCAGTTTCAGGAATAACAAATAAAACAGTATTCTCAACGGTTGGCTGAGCTACATAATAATATTATGTATATTACTGTTATTAACGGTTATTAACTGTTATTAACTTACACTGTAAGTCTTACAGAATGTAGAAATCAACAAATGAGATTCCCTTGGGCGAATAGTGATCCACTTCAGTCTTGACGACTAGCAAAGCGTTCACGCGTTGCACGTGAGATATTAAATTTCAATGTTTAGTTGATTAATATTATGGAGACAATAATTCACTTTTACTATGATGAGTAAATACGAAGCTAAAAACCACCAGTCAATGCATTCAAAATAACATATTATAACGTCAGGCAACGTTTTGATATCATTCTTATCGAACATGGAAGAAAACATGGAGGAATGAAACTCCCTTCTTCCTTGACAAGGAACGATTCAACGATCGATTGTTTTCGGCGTTCAAGTTGATTCGATATTTTGGCCACCGCCCGGAATGGCTCCTATTGCGGAACACAGGGTGCCTTCCCCCACCCCAGGAAGCGCCTATACCTTCAACATTGAGACTGGGACACTTCTGGTCGATCCGATAATCGACTTTTTTAATCGATAAATCGAAACTAAATGCGTTGAGGACACGACTTCTATCGAAGTCAGACGAAATAGCCGCCCGCCTGCAAGAGCTCAGTGGAAGTGGGTAGTCATGGAAGAAGGGAGATCTCCCTTCTTCAATGGTGGGTAGTAGTAGGTAAGATTTTTTTCTCCTTGTTCTATGTTTTTTCTGTTTTCCTTTGCAAATTTTTGGGTGGGGCGAGGGCCAAGGTGGCCTTATGGACGAGCCGCCACTGCTGGTAGGAGTCCTAGGTTTGAAGTAATATTTTCCAGTTCGGTTCCTCCGATGACCGCGAGGACGCTGATAAAAATAATCCTGAAATTATCATGAGTTAGTTAGTTAGTGGTCTTGCGTTGGAGGAGTATCAGGGGGTTACAGGCTGAGGTCAGTCAGGGGTCAGAGTCGTTGTAGTCTGACTCGGGTAAGGGAGGCAAATATTCGCTAGATGTAGAAGGTTGGGGCTTGGGTCTCTTTCTGATTGGTGTGTCAGAAGATTCGGAGGATGTCTCAGAAGGTGTTTTTCTGGGATGTTTACCTCCTTTCCAAGGGGCAGTTATTGTTCTCAATGGGCTTTGGTTGGGGAGGATTTGAGACGAGGGTGTAGGTAGAGGTTCGGAAGGAACTGTGAGTGTTTTAACTTAGGGGTTTTTCCGGGGTCGTTTTACATTTGATATGTGAACTTTCGTTTGGGTGTTGTGATGTCGAGGGACAATTTGTATGGTCCCTCTAGAAGGATTGGAAGTCTCTACTGTTTCTTTGTGAAATTTAACTTTAGTTTTACTCTGAAGTTGACGGTTCTTGACAAAGACAGTGTCTGGTATTTCAGGGGGTTCTTCTCTAGTTTTGTTGCGGGTAGAAATATTTTTCTCCTTCGTTTGGGAATTAATCTCATGAAGGTTTCTGTATAAGTGAGTCATTTTATCTCGGTGTTTGGAGATATAGTCGTTCGCAACCCTTTGTTCTAAGTTCATTCTGAGAAGGGTGTCGTTAGAGATATGTCCGTGAATTACCTCGAGGGGTGTCAAGCCGGTAACCGAATGTATGCTGTTATTATAAGCCAAAAGAGCGTAGTTGACCTTTGTTTCTGTTGGTTCTTTCCGAAATTCTTCGCGTAGATTGAGAATGCGGATATGCTCAACGAGTGTGGAGTGAAAACGCTCTATGGCTCCGTTGCTTTCGGGGTGCTGGCTCGAAACGAAATGTATCTCTATCTTATGAAGGTTCAAAAGTTCTTTCACAAGGGCAGAGTTAAACTCGGCGCCATTATCTGAAATAATTTTCTCCGGAACTCCATGGGCTGAGAAGTGTCGAATGAAAACATTTACGACCTCTAGACTATTATTAGTTTTGACTGGATAGAGTTGTGCGTATTTTGAAAAAGGGTCAAATATTGAAAGGAATTTAGAATTTTCTAAGGAGATTTTGTCTACGTGGAGTGTATGGAAGGGTCGAGATGGAGTGTGTGTAATTTGGAATTTTGGCTTAATGGGATTTCTGTCGTACTTGGATTGGAGACAGACATCACATTGATTAATGTATTTTTGGATTGTAGGTTTTTGATTGGGCCAAAAGTATCGTCTCTTGATTTGTTGGTAGGTTTCTTCTATACCTCTATGATTCGTTTTGCCTAGGTGATAATTTTGTATTGTTTCCTGAATTTCTTCATCATTTTGTACGTCAGTTAACAGTTGGGTACAGTGGTCCATTTCGATTTCTGATTCCTTGAAGGTATTCGCCATAATTGAAGAGAATTTTTCGAACATTTGACCTGAAGGGTCGTTATGAATAAAAACAGAATACTTAATCTTGGGTCTTACGTATTCCTTGACAAAACTTATTATTTCTGATTCAAGGTTGATTTCTGAAATTTCACAATTTATTCTATTTCTTGTGCCAAATAATTTCTCAACCTTGGGATTTCTAGAGATATTTTTAACAAATTTAATGACAATTTGATTTAGGCTGTGGTTGACCGCTTCGTCTTTCGTTAGGATTGAGAGTTGATTAGGACGTTCGGCTTCGGAAATGCTACCAGCGTTTGCTACTACAGATTGTGAAGTAATGGGGTCTTCTAGTGACTGACGATAAGTAGTGACAATATTATCAATTATTGCTCATTCAGCAGCGGAATCTGTTGGTTCTTGAAGGATTCTTACCATCGAATCATGATCACTAGCAGGTATGGGGGAAGATGGTAAAGCGTCTGCTATTAGTTGGTCGATGTCTATTTGAGTTTGAGGACTCAGGGTAGAGTCAAAATCAAAACTCCTGGGACTAGGTGTTTGGTTATCGGTTTCTAGATTATTGAGTTCGATACGTGAAAGGGCATCCGCGACATGGTTGGATTTGCCGGGCTTATAGATTATAGTGAAGTAGAAATCACTAATTTTCGTTCTCCATCTATATAATTTTGAATTGGGATCTTTTATATTGAAAAGCCATTGCAGAGGGCGATGGTCAGTGAATAGTGTGAATTTAGTTCCGTAAAGGTAGGGGCGAAATGTTTTGAGAGCAAAAATGATAGCAAAAAGTTCCTTTTCTATAGTAGAATATTTCCTTTCAGCTTCACTTAGTGTCTTACTCGCATAGGCAATCGGGAGGTCGTTTCCTTCAAAATTTTGGGATAACACTGCTCCTGCTGCTACGTTACTGCAGTCAGTAGTCACACAAAAGGGTTTCTTAAAATCAGGGTATTTCAGGATGGGGTCGTTGCAGAGAAGTTCTCTACAGGTTTCAAAGCTGGCTTTGAACTCTGGAGAGGTTGTTTTTATTTTAGGGTCATTCTTGAGGGCCATCGTCATGGGTTTGGTAAGGGTGGCAAAATCTTTTATGAAGCGACGATAGTAACCTAAAAGGCCTAAGAATCGTTTAATTTCTGTCTTAGTCTTTGGAATAGGAAACTTTCTAACGGCTTCTATTTTGTCTGGGTTTGGACGAACACCTTCAGGGGTTATTATATGACCTAAATATAGTAGATCCTGTTTGAGAAACTCAGTTTTGTCGACTTGAATCTTAAGATTAGCAGCACGTAGACGATCAAAGACTTTCCTTAATCTGTCGATATGTTCTTGTAGTGACGCAGAAAATACCAAAATATCATCAAGATACACAAGAGCTAGTTCTCCATTGAGACCTCGGAGAACCGAGTTCATCAGCCGTTGGAAGGTGGCTGGAGCATTTTTGAGACCGAATGGCATTCGGACCCATTCATAGTGCTCCTTTTCGGTAGAGAAAGCTGTTTTGGGGATCGACTCTTCATCAAGTTCGATTTGATGAAAGCCACTAGCTAAATCAAGTGTACTAAAATATCGGCATCTACCAAGTTTATCGAGCAAATCAGTTATGTTAGGAAGGGGAAATTTGTCTTCGATCGTGGCTTCGTTGAGGCGTCTGAAGTCAATGACCAAACGATATTTTCGAACACCACTTGCGTCTAACTTCTTCGGAACAATCCAGAGCGGAGCATTGTAAGGTGAATTTGATGGACGAATTATCTTTTGGGCTGCCAATTTGTCTAGTTGGTTTTGGACTTCGTCATTGAAAATTCTAGGGTAACGGTAGGGTTTCACAAAAATAGGAGTTTCATTATTGGTACGGATATGGTGTTTCACATTGGTGGTAGCTGAGAGGGGTTGTTCGGGATTTTGGAAAAGATCGTAATATTCTCTGTTGGAAATGGATATTCAAAATAAGACTCATGGACCGTCTCATGGATCATACATATTTGTTGTGTTGGTAACACTGTTTCTCGACTCCTGGTGGGGGACTCGTTTTTGCTACGGCCCCCTCTCTCTCTCGCCCACTTGCTCTTGTGCTTGCCTTGTGTCATTTACTTGTCTCCGCGTACGCTCTTGATTCAATCTTTAACTTGTATAAAACCAAGTGTTAATACAGTTCTTTCTTGTTCCAAAAACGTGTGTACTCTCTGACTTCACCCTATCAGGTATTGTACATTGAGTATCGACGTAAAACGGTGAGTAATCCTCATAATTCATGTAAGGTTATAGAAAGACACCTTCCTTTGTTTCTATATCATTGAAACCTCTATTCAGATATTCTCTAATGAGGGTTTGGATGGCTTTACGTTCTTCAGGATTCAGGTGATCAAGGCGGAAACGCGAATAATCGACCCAGCGTTTGATTGGCTTGTTCCTAACTATTTCTGGGGGGTCCTGTTCGGTGAATTGTAAGTCATCTATAGGTTCAACTAAAAAGGGGCGGTCTAATACTAATTGCACTGGCTCTTCATGGGGATTGGTAACATGGATGAAGGCTTTAAAGCTATTCACTCTGATTAGACAATTGGGAATTTCGAGGCCGGGAAGGATGACGTTATTGAGGATAGCGTCTCCATTTTCCAAATTTCCAATGGATATGGAAATTTGTTCCACTGTTCGGGCCTGAATGAAATGCATTTGTGTTTCCAATGGATTATGAGGTTTAATACCATACCTTAAGGGTAGGTTGACAAAAGGGGTTCTGAATAGGTTTTTATTAAGATCAACAAGGGCTCCCAGTTCTCTGAGATTATCCAGACCAATTAGCATGTCGAAATGGTCATGGAAATCAAATAATGTAAAGGGCAATTTTAAATGGCTTTGGTGAAAAAGTTCGCCACATGGTACAAGGGTCTGTTGAGTGAAGCGAGAAAAACCGTGGGCTGTTTTTACAATACCTTCTTGTGGTTTCAAATGTTTGGGGAAATATTTGTAAGCAGGTTTTGAACAGATGTACGAACGGGTTGGTCCCGTATCTACTAGAATTTTTAAATTGAATTTGGGAAAAATTATGAAGGGAAGATCGGATCCTATTTTGTGCAATTCGAAAGTGGGCAGTGGGTTGGAGCTTATTGCTCCGAAGTAACCTCTAAAAAAGAGTCGGAATCTTGGTTCACTTCGTCGGGGTCCTGTAATGTTAGGTTCTCTAAGTTGTTCTCTATAGGGAAAAATGTGTTACCATCGAAAAATCCTGGAACGTATTTGGGTTTTTCCGGAATTTCCTCTTGAGGGTTTTCTTCCGGATCCGGGTTATTTTCCATCAAGTGAAAATTTCTCGATTGGTTCTGGGGAGGCATACCATTTGGTTTGGATTGCCCATTAGAGTATTGTCTGTGGTAGGGTTGTTGTGTGGGTCCGTTCGAAGGTCCTGGGTTGGAGAAGTTCCTTTGGAAGGGAGGACGATATGAAGGGTGAAAAGTGTGAGGGGATGGTTTTTGAACGAAATTATTAGGGGGTTTAAAGGATTGGAAAGGTGGTCTCGGTTGTTGGTTGAAGTTGGGCGGATTATTAGTCCGTGGTGGAAAATTGCTAGGACGTTGCAAACTGTTGTTGGGTTTCGGAGCGGTTTTGGAAAAGTTAAATTCGTTTTGGAGAATAATGATTACTTCATCTAGAGTGGTGCATTTCCTGGCTCTCAATAAAGCTGCTGTGGATTCATGAAGTCCATTTACAAAAATTCGGAGGGCATAATCTCGGGAGAAATCGCTGAGTACAGCCTGCTCCGGTTGCGGTTTATTGATTTGAAGGTACGCAATCATAGAATTTAAATGGGTCATTATTCTCTGATGGAAGTCAAAACATGTTTCATGGGATTTTTGGGACATTCTAGATATCTCGGACGTTAGAGTTAAGAAGTCTCTTCGGTCCGAATAATTTGATACTAGGATGCTTCTTAATTCGGGATAGGTTTGAACATGATGAGAGAAAACTACTTCTGTAGCTTTCCCAGAAATTTTGTTTAAAATGCTATCAAAAAGAAAATAATTTTGGAAACTACATGGATCTTGGGGATCGTGAAAGTTATCGTATAATCTGTCACAAACCTCTAGGAATCTAGACAAAAGAAGGGGTTCTCCGGAAAAGTTTGGTATCATTTGTAGGTAGCCTTTTCGAAGTTCTGGTGTTATGTTGTATCTACGGGGAGTTAGTGGGGTAAATTCGGGGGCTGTCCTGTCATTAGGGGCAGGGGCGTTGCGTCCATAAGGCCACTTGGGCCACTGCCCCGGCATCCAGAAACACAAAAAACTCGACAAAAAAAATATGCCACCCAGTTGGCATTCGAATATCGTTCCGTATACTGCACCTAGCATTTTCACGAAGTCAAAGAGTTCTCTCTCTCTCTGTCCCAACCTATGTCCAGCATGGCTGCGGCCAAGACAAGTAACTGGGAAGAAGAAGAAGAAGAACGATATTCGATCATTCTATCAGAATATATCGACAGTAATCGATGTTTTGCAATCGAAATCGAAACCTACGCTTCAGGGCCTGGGACCGGGTATTGCCATGGCAACGGACACGACGCTTTACGAAGTGGCCTGCCTGCGCATGCTCAGTAGAGTAAAAATTCGGTAAGCCACGCCTCGTTCCGGCCCGGGGCCAAAAAAATCGTTTGTGTTCACAATCGATTCGATCGTTTCAATTCATCTTGTTATCTCGATAGTAAAACTTGTGATTCACAAGTTGTGAATCACTTATTTCGTCATAACAGAGTTCCCGTGACAGATTTGGATTTTTTTGTGGTAATTAAGTGCGTTGTTTCTTGTCTGTGGTCTTGTGGATTGATCAACGTAAACATACACAGATAAGTACCTAGCTTCTAGTTTTTAGTTGATGTTCAGTTTATTTGTTTCTGTATTTTTGTACCACATGAATTCGGTGGCTAACTTACAGTCGAAGTTTTCGACGTTTTCCTACGAGGATCGGGTGATGATTAAAAGTTTAGGAAGAGATAGGCCTTTGCTGAATATTACTCAGGCAGTAAATAAAGGAAAGGGTGTTGCTGCCTTGAGGAAGTTCTCCGCAGCCACCTCCTCGTATGAAGCTATAGCTTCTGGTAATCCCGGGTACTGGTCAGAACTACTGTGAACACAGAGCTTACATTCTGACTTGCTAAGAGCTGCGGTTGATTAAAATACACCCATTTCTCATAAGAAGACTCCTGTTGGAAAACATTTACAGGTATTTTGTAGAAAAAGCTGTTAATTTGTGTTCCGAATTTGGTGGCCCACCATTTTCAGAGCCCACGCACCGCTACTGATTAGGGGTGTGCTGGGGGGTAAATCCAGGGGCTGTCCTATCGTCAGGGGTAGTCGGGGGGTTAAATCCAGGGGCTGTCCTATCGTCAGGGGTAGGCAGAGGGTTAAACCCAGAGGCGATCCTATCATTTTCGTTTGACATGTCTGAATTTGAGCTACGCAAGGTGGATGGGTCGTAAAAGAGGTATTTTAGGAGGCTCGGACGCTTCCGTTCAAATTTTGATTTGGGAATGTTGACTAAAAGATGGTCGCTACTTAAAATCACAAACAAAAATTATCGTAGAAGAAAATTGAATTATGTATGACTTAGTCTAGCATGCACACACAATATTAAGAGTTAGGTATTTAAATGTAACAAAAAAAAAATTGTACACGAGGAAGAGAAAAGAAATGTTTTGAGGGAGTCAGCAAGGTTGTCTCGGCGAGCAGGAAGGCTGTCCTTGGGCTGGAGATGCGCTTGCAGAAGGGAGTTGTGAAGATAAGGGCTTCCGTTGAGGAGCGAGAGAATAAAAAATGACAAGTTATCGTCTTCTTGAACGTGTTTCGTTCTCTTTAAAGAATATCGGACGGGGTGTGTCCGGAATAAAAATTCAAATTGAAATCGTCTTCTTGATCGATTCGTTACTTTAAAACTATCGGACGGAATAAAACTAAACTCTGACTGGGGGTAAGTCAGAGGCGAATTTCGGGGTGTGAAATTCTAACTTCGGGGTGTGAAGTTTTTGTTTAACGACGAATTTATGAAAAAATGACTGTACTGAGAAACTCACGGAGTCATCTGCAGGAAATTCGTCGGAGTCTCGGTGTCTTATAGCTGGGCGTGTCCTCCGTACTGGAACTGCTACTTCCTTCGGTGAAAACTCGTGCACTAAGAATTCACTTTGAACGCCCGAATCACTTGTTTCGTGTCAAACACTTGTCCGGAACGACTGCGCCAGAAACGTCTTCTGTCTTGCCGATTGAGTTTTTAAAAAGTTTTATTCGGAAATAGACAGACAATGACGGTGTAGATGGTAATTACACAATTGGTAGTAAACACAATTGGTGAATATGGTAGTTCGGTGGATAGTTCACTGATGATAGTTCACAAACTTCAGATGATGGGAAAATAGGAACTTGGTGTTGACACACAGCGATACAGGGACGCGGAGTAACAGGCGACACGCACACAGCAAAGGCACAACGAGAACTGAGCTCGCGGAGGCTGAGGGCCTTCCTTATATTATGTCGGTACCTGCTGTATCAGCAATGGGGGTATATCATGATATAATTTACATACATGCCAAGGGAGCGGGTGTAAAACACCTAACTTTACGTAGTTGCGTGTAATATACGTAAACCCTGAATGATACACATTACGACTAACTATCATATTATTATATGTTATATGTATTAGATGATAAGACTGTTGTACACTCGCAGATAACATGTTTCTATATGTCATACGAAATTCGCGTTGCTTGGACGGGAATGACGACAGTCCTTCAATCACGCGAAAACGGCTCAATGGATCCCCTTCTCCCGTATTTAAATGTTTCCGTGATCATAATATTTCACTCCCGGATCATAATATTGCTGGGTTGCCGCCCATTTCGGCGATCATGACCATCCACATGGTCATATGGGTTGTCCACCATGGCGGTATAGGTATGATCCATCTTATTATCAGCATAATATATTATGCATAGGGTTGGGGATTTATAGGGAAGCCGAACTATAAAAATCTTGAATTCTCCCTTCAAGTGAGACAGATGAATATTATTTTGGTACCTATTTACCTAAGATTATAATATTATATAAGATTAGGAAGGACATAGGGGGGTTCACTCCCGGATCCGATGCATAGGGGTGGGGATTTATAGGGAAGCCGAACTATAAAAATCTTAAATTCTTCCTTCCCGTGAGACAGATGAATATTATTTTAGGTATTTAAGATTATAAGGGTTTGTAAAGGGACATGTAAGAGGTATAATCCGTAAAGCGACAAGTGAGAGTGGCAGATTGTTCCATCCCGAGTTCTGCCCGTCCGGGACAGGTAACAGAAGTAGATGGACACACCCCGAGTCAGCGACGGCCCCGACATCTAGTTTTACATAAAATCAGTTATTTCTTCGAAAATTGCTCTTATAGCGATGCTGCGGATTTTTTCATTCAAACAAAACCGTTGAATATCAAAATTTTCCGTAGGTATGCATTGGTGCCCTAATAAGTGTCGGGTACGTTTGCATTGTATTGGAATCAAACATTTTGCGAAAAACTCACTTTAAAATTGATTTTTTCCGTCTCCGAAAAATATTCCATGGCGATTGAACTAGCCCATGTTGTTCCTGCGTTTTTCAAGTCACACGAAGGTTTCCCAGTTTGGGCTACAGTACAATAATAATCGCAGAAGTCGTCCTGAAATGTGATCATCAATTATCTCTAGTACCTACTTGGCTCATTTTGAAATTCAGAGATCATTCATCATCCATAGATGTAGGTAGTTATCTTTAGATACCAATAATTGGTATCTATCTATAATTATTATAGATATTGGAACTGAAACAGTGAGTTGCTCGATCTGTACTGAGATAAAATTAATGATATAAATACTCTGACATATTCTCTGAGATCATAGTAAGTCTTCCCAGAGCTGAATGGCACTCTACCAGGTCATCTGGTTCAGTCAGATCGCTCTGGACAGCACTCGTTGACCTAATACTATTGTGCTGAACACCCACAAGGATCCTCATCACCGTGGTTCGTCAACACTCACAAGCCATATGGAATCCTCCAACAGTTTTGCCAGTTACCTCGGTTCGGCGCCGCCGTTCTCCGGTCTCGAATGCCCAGGATGGTGCGGACATCTTGACTGATCCCACCATAAGAAAATCTCATTTTCCGCTGTTGAAATATCGATATCGCTCGTAAATTATTGTAAGACACAGCTACTATTGCAATCTACACTTACCCAAATCTGAATGAGCTCCCCAGTTTCACAAAATATATTTCCCACCATCTGCAATGTTTCCTCTTTCAGAATCCCTGCCTGAAATTGTAATATTAAGTTATTGATTTCCATGTTTGATATAGTCCTAAGATTTTAAGATGTAGGTACATGTTCATAAAATTTTAAGATGTACATAGTATGTATATTCCATTCTCTTCGATCTCAATCAAACACCTCGATTCGATATGAAGTTGACTTTTTTCGTTTTACTCGATGTATTTGAGTTGACAATTGCTCTTCGTTAAGGTCCATTTGATCTAAATCAAACACCTCGATTCGATATGAAGTCGACTTTTTTCGTTTTACTCGATGTATTTGAGTCGACAATGGCTCATTGCAGCAATTGTCAACTCATATAGGTACATTGAGTAAAACGAAAAAAGTCAACTTCATATCAAATCGAGGTGTTTGCTAGAGATCGAATGGACCTTCAAGAAGAGCAAATGTCAACTCAAATACATCGAGTAAAACGAAAAAAGTCGACTTCATATCGAATCGAGGTGCTTGATTGAGCCCGAATGGACCATCAAGACGAGCAATTGTCAACTCAAATACATCGAGAAAAACGAAAAAAGTCGACTTCATATCGTATCGAGGTGTTTGATAGAGATCGAATGGACCATCAAGACGAGCAATTGTCAACTCAAATACATCGAGTAAAACGAAAAAAGTCGACTTCATATCGTATCGAGGTGTTTGATAGAGATCGAATGGACCTTCAAGAAGAGCAATTGTCAACTCAAATACATCGAGTAAAACGAAAAACTCAGCAAATTCTTGACACGACGATTCATTATCTTCTTTGTACAGATCACCCTTCTGTCTAGATCACTATGTCTAAATGTCTAGATCCTAAATGTTGGATTAATCATTATTATGAATTATCACTAATTATTAATAATTTTATCAAGTAGGTACCTAGTGAAAATTATTATAATTTATTGTTAGGTATTAATAATTCGTATTTTAGACCTAGTGATCTAGACAGAAGGGTGATCTGTACAAAGATTTTAAAACTTTTATGTTTAAGGAAGACACAATTTATTTTTAAATGTATTTAACGAAGGAAGTGTTGAGTTAAGCAACTTTTGTATGAAGAAAAAATTTTTCTATGATGGAAACAGGAATTGTTAAAAAATACTTACATTATATTATAATGGATATTATAATATAGATTATATAGTCATGGATATTGATGGATAGATTATAATGGATATTATAATATAGATTATATTATAATGGACTGTTGAGTACAAGTAGATTCAAGATTACGATCCGTATTTACATAATGCTTATTAATATTAGTAAGGAAGAAATGGAGGTTTAAAATATTTGGCTCCCCTTGACCCCTCTGACGTCATCCATTCCTGCCGGTCCACGTACGTCATCATATCCTTTGAGGTGTTCTTGCCGGCCACTCGTCTGACGTCATCCACCCCCTGCCGGTCCACTTACGTCATATCCTGTGAGGTGTTCTTGCCGGCCACTTGTCTGACGTCATCCACCCCCTGACGGTCCACGTACGTCATATCCTGTGAAATGTTCTTACCAGCCACTTGTCTGGCGTCATCCACCCCCTGCCGGTCCACGTATGTCATATTCAGTGAGGTGTTCTTACCAGCCACTTGTCTGACGTCATCCACCCCCTGCCGGTCCACGTACGTCATATCCTGTGAGATGTTCTTGGCGGCACCTGTTTGACGTTATATCTTTTGACCTAGTTGGTCGCTTGTGTTGCGACGTCATATTATCTGAGAGGCCCGTGGATGAGGTGAATTAAGGAGACAAAATAGACTTCATATCGAATCGAGGTGTTTATTTGAATTCTTCTTCTTAGATGATTTGGCTTCAGACATGCCAGTCATAGCCATTGGATTCGTGATTCAAAGCAACCATAAAGTGGGTACAGCTTTCGTACGAGTACGCAACCACGAGGGACGATTTATGTCTTTGCACCCCCTCCCACACCCACACCACGTACCTCGTACTTCATTGTTGTAGAAATCGTACCTGTGTGTAAACAGTTATTTAAACAATCACGCTCATACCCCAGCTTGTCGGCCACGCACTCCGCAGTGGTTAACGTAATATGGTTAGGTAAATCGAGAGCTATCCAACCAGTGGTGAACGATTTTTGTACGATGATAACTGGCGAAGTTGAAGTTCCGTAGCAACGAATCGGTTGTACGTGAAAATCATTATAAATTTTTCATAACGCTTTCTTCGTCTCACCGTCACCGTCACAATGCCACACTTTTCGAGTTATGTGCCATAGTAAAGACATAAAATGTCAAAAATGAAAAAGTAGGTAGGTACGTATTTTTCTCGTACAATTTTCTCATGAAGCGTGCGGTTGAATAAAAGTAAAATAAATTGTGTTCAGATGAAGAATTTTTCTTTGAACTTAATATGAAAAGTATTTTGGGCTGATAGGGCTAAGGCACTCCTAATTAATAACAGGTGCCTGTTTACTTACCTAATTATTCTTGGTTTATAAATTGAATTTTCTGAATATTCGCATATAATATATGCGTATATTATACGCATACAAACGGTAAATTTTATTCTGGGAAAGTAGTATTTTCTAATGTATTTTTCCTTCCTGAATTGAATAAAACCATTCCCGAATCGATATGACTATCCGTTCTGAAGAAACGGAGTTTTTTCCGCTTTTTTGTCGTTTCGCCCCACTGTGCGGCGGTTTGAGGATGCCGCGGGGGGACGACGGTGGAGGACGACGGGGGAGGAGGGCGGTTTGAGGTCGGCGAGGGTGAACGGCGGGGAAGGAGGGCGGTTTGAGGAGAACCGTTTGAGGACGGCGGGGGAGGTCGGCGGTTTGAGGACGGCGGGGGAGGAGGGCGGTTGGAGGAGGGCGGTTGGAGGAGGGCGTTGTAGGAGCGGACAGTTGGTGGTGACGTGTTGAAAGGGGGAGGGAGTATGGAAGGGGTGGACTATTAATGCAACACAACAATACATTTTATTGAGAGTCATTCATGAGTAGAAGAAGAAATAAACGGAGAAAATGAAGTTTATAGAAACAATAGACGGTCTAAATTATGTCTGTAGACGAATGAAGATCACGTAGACCACAGTCAGATGATCTGCAAGACCTAGTAGACGTCTGTTTTCTGTGTGGGAATGCATCACAACATTAAAATAAACATTAAAATAAATTGTATTGTCCGTTATTCACAAGCTGGCTGCTATCGCATTCATTGAAATTATGGGCGCTAAATGAATGTGGGTGGTAGAGAAGAGAGCGGGGGTGGTCGGTGGGGGAGAGCTGGCAGTTGGTGGTGTATGGCAGTTGGTGGTGTATGGCAGTTGGTGGAGTATGGCAGTTGGTGGTGTATGGCAGTTGGTTCTGTATCCATGCGTCCATTGAGGATTCTGTCATGAGGTCCGATGCAGGTGTAATAATGCTTCTGAGCTTTATAAGCCAGAAGAGAGAAGAGCTCAGGAGAGAAGGGCTCAGGATTCCGAGTACTTCACACCGTACAGGGAATTGAATCCGGAGGTCAAGTGTGCAAGCCTTGTGCAGGTTGGTCCGTTGGAGTCTCTCCACGCAGTTCGGTGGATTCTCAAGTGTCGCACAGAACTATAGCCATTGAATGGTCGTCCCTTTATTGATTATTATTCAGCTGGCTTGACGGTATAGGAATTTTCTGATAAGACAATTAAACTTATGATCATTCGTTTTGTGCATCTGTCTGCGTCAACAACCACAACCTAGCTGTTTTCCCATTTTATTCTATTTTTCTGATTCAATGTAAAGTCGTACTTGATAGGAAGCACTACCAAATCTCCGGTAGACGGGTTTTTTAACCATGCCGTACCGTTTATTGTCGTTTATCATTTGTTTCATACTCTGTTGGTGCATGTTATATAAACTATTTATTCATTCTGTATTGCCTGAAAACAATAATAACACATGATCAGTGACTTTATTTTGTCATTTTAAGTGTCGGGCCCTCACTTATGCTTCAATCCGGCCCTGATCTGTACAAAGAAGATAATAAACCGTTGTGTCAAGAATTTGCAGAGTTTTTATTATTGGTATCGCGTGAGCAAGTTTTCGTGACGATTTTTCAGTTTATGTGTCAAAGCAAAGACATGAAAATGTCAATAATAAATACAAATTATTAACACCTAACAATAAATTATAATAATTTTCACTAGGTACTTGATAAAATTATTAATAATTAGTGATAATTCATAATAATAATTAATCTAACATTTAGGATCTAGACATTTAGACCTAGTGATCTAGAGAGAAGGGTGATCTGTACAAAGATTTCAAAACTGTTATGTTTATGGAAGACACAATTTATTTTTAAATGTATTTAACGAAGGAAGTGTTGAGTTAATCAACTTTTGTATGAAGAAACAATTTTTTTTTATTATGGAAATAGGAATTGTGAAAAAATACTTAACTCGACGGTAATTTGATATTTTATATAATGGAACTGTTGAGTACAAGTAGATTCAAGATTACGATCCGTATTTACATAATGCTTATTAATATTAGTAAGGAAGAAATGGAGGTTTAAAATATTTGGCTCCCCTTGACCCCTCTGACGTCATCCATTCCTGCCGGTCCACGTACGTCATCCATTCCTGCCGGTCCACGTACGTCATATCCTGTGAGGTGTTCTTGCCGGCCACTTGTCTGACGTCAACCACCCCCTGCCGGTCCACGTACGCCATCATATCCTTTTTTTCCCTTGATACCAACCCTTCTAAACAGCTTTGGGTGGGGGGTGATTTATGAAACCCGCCACTGAGAGTCGCCTAGTTTTTTTTATTCGATTTTCTGAATCTACGTATCTTGAAACGTAAACCAACAAATTTTCACATGGGGTTAAAAAAATTTTTCTTTGGGCGATTCAATGGTTTTTTTTCTATGGGTTCCGACCAACCCCACAATGGTCCTCGAAACTTTTCATAACCCTAGGTCAAGGGGAAGGGGTTCAAAACGGATTTTGAAATTTTGAAAATTTCAAAACTCGAAAAATTCCCATCAAACGGTATGTTTTTTATTTCATATTTAGATAGAGTTTATTTTTTACAATTTTTTAAGACCATCCACAGCTTTGTACGACCAGCCGTTCGTTCACAATGAGGGCTCAAAGGTTGATCCTATCAACACGATCGTGAATCAAACTGTTGAAATACAGGTCAATGTTCATACTAATGAGCGGTTTGAAACATCATAATAACATCATATTATGGTTTTAGTGATGTCGAGTTTTTTGTTCTGAGGTACGTTTCGTGCTACGGAATGAAGGTAATTTCGAATGTTTGTTGGTAGGTAGGTACTTCTTTTATACAAAAATTATTGCCGACGTAGTATTAAAAACCCCAGAATTATATCGGTACATTTCATTTGAAATTAATTCATCATCTCTATCATTCAGGTTCTGCACAAAGGAACCCAGTCGATTCCAACAGCCGGATATCGTATTAATTAATCATAATTAGGTACTAATTATTAGTGATAATTCATAATAATAATTAATGTAACATTTAGGATCTAGACATTTTGACCTAGTGATCTAGACAGAAGGGTGATCTGTACAAAGAAGATAATGAACCGTCGTGTCAAGAATTTGCATAGTTTTAGTAGTATACAGTAGCAAATATAGTAGTATTTTTTTTTTGTCGCAAATATAGTAGTATTTTTTTAGTAGCAAATATAGTAGTATTTTTTTAGTAGCAAATGTAGTAGTATTTTCTAGTTTCCATCTGTCGTGATTTTAGTAGTTAGTAGAAACCCCAAACAGTCACCAAATTCAAAATCGGCATGGTTCGACTCCATTTCATGCGACACGAATAACTGTAGTGAAATTTTTCGAAAATACCCAAGGATCACGAAAATCGTCTCTAAATTTAGTTATAGGTATAGATAACTGGGCTCCCTTTAGACCTAGCAACTTGAATCTTTTAAAAGGCACTGGCTAAAGTTGAAACGAAGCTCTGTGCTAAATTTCAAGTCTATCGGTGAATGTTGAAAGGCTGTGGAAGAGAAACATGGTAAGGGGGTTTTGAAGTTGTATAACGCGGCTCCCTTTAGACCTAGCGGCCTGGAACTTTCTTTGCGCATTAAAAATTACGGATCTATGTAAGTGAAACAGACTCACGTGTAACATCCCAAGAACTGGTTGCATAGCCACAAATCGTCCGGCTTTTGAACGCAATATTTCCCTGGACACATCTGCCTTAAGGGCGTCCACGTTGTTTTGAGATCGCGTGTCCAATGTCTCGCCAATTATAAGATCTAGGGATGCCTGTTGAAGCAGACAAATAGATACATGTTATTTACACTGCACAGTGCATCATTGTCAACGGAGAAGTCAGAATTGCGATATCGCATTCCGTCATCAGATTAGAGCAGATTGACCATTAGGAACGTATTCTTCATCTTCAAAGTACTCAAGTTTGCGAACGATATTAGGGATCGCAATTCTGACTTTACGATCGTATTCAGCGTATAAAAACCTATAAAATGAGGTGTCACTTGTCAGACTTTCATTTTTTCGGATGGACCCCCCCCCCCCCCCCCCCAACTCACCAAAACCCCCCTCAGCTTTTGGACATTTCAACGCTGAACACGACGGTGAATTCAACATTGCGGTATCGCATTCCGTCATCAGATTAGAGCAGACTAACCATGAAAAATATATCAAGGTTCAACCACGTTTCTTCATCTTCAAAGTAGTAATGTTTGAGAAATGTTCCAGAATTTCCCCCCCTAAAACTCCCCAAAACCCCCCATTAGAGTGCTCCGATTCTGCACATCTACGAACTTAGCCTGTCGATTGCCGAGACAGATTTTTTGTGCAAATTTGAACTTCTTACCTCAATTCTATCGAGAGTTATCTGGAATGACACATACATATATATACCTATAGGTTGTATAACTCTAGATAGGATTGAGATTAAAACACAAAAAATCTGTCTTGGCAATCGACAGGCTAAGTTCGTAGATAGGCAGAATCTGGAAGGGGGGTTTCGGGGAGTTTTAGGGGGAGGGAATTCCTCATAAATTCACAAAACGGAACCTTTTGACAAGTGACACCTCATTTCAAAGGTTTTTTTCATGCTAAATAAGATGGTAAAATCAGAATTGCGATATCTCATTCCGTTGTCAAACTGGAGCACTTTGAAGATGAAGATGACGGAATGCGATATCGCAATTTTGACTTCACCGTCGTGTTTAGAGTTGAAATTTCCAAAAGCTGAGGGGGGTTTGGGGGTGTGTGTGTGTGGGGGGGGGGGGGTTCACTCAAAAAATAAAAGTCAGACAAATGACACCTCATTTTAAAGGTTTTACACGCTGAATACGATCGTAAAGTCAGAATTGCCATACCTACCTAATTTCGTTCTCAAACTTGAGTACTTTGAAGATGAAGAATACGTTGTTCATGGCTTATAAATCATGAATAAAGATAAATCTGCTCTAATCTGAAGACGGAATGCGATATCACAATTCTCACTTCTCCGTCGTGTTCAGCGTTGTAATGTCCAAAAGCTGAGGGGTGTTTTGGGGATGTTGGGAGGGGGGGGGGGGAGGTTCACCCATAAATTCCAAAAATGAAACGGTCTGTCAAGTGACACCTCATTTTTAAGGTTTTTACACGCTGAATAAGATGGGGAAGTCAGAATTGCTATATCTTATTCCGCTCTCAAACTGGAGCACTTCGAAGATAAAGAAGCGTGGTTGTTACTTGAGATGTTCTTCATGGACATCATGTTCTTTAATGAAGACGTTTTACATAAAACCAATAATTACTTCGAAAATTCGCTCTTATAGTCATGCCGCATGACTGGGGATTTTTCAAATTTTCCTCATTGCCAATGTAAAATAGCATTCAGTTTTGGTTAAGACTGAAATATATTTCAAAACATAATATTATTGCAACTAACGGCTAATGATATTGACCACTAGTCAACCAAACTATAGTGACTCTAGTGACACTATTATTATTAATAAACCGTTGTGTCAAGAATTTGCAGAGTTTTATATACTAACATCGTTATTCTTGCACTACATGTAGCTAGAGAATCATAAAGATGGTGCGCTAAATATAATACAATAATACTATATGTATGATAATATAATACTATAATAATAATAATATAATATTAATATAATACTCCAAGTCTGTCTATTAATATAATATCTTCTCTGAGCAGATCACCCTAATCCAATTAACGAACAGTTAGATGAAACTCTAGCTCATCATCCAAATTAAATTTAAAATACCATACGAATTTCTTTCATATCATACCATATCATACATATCATATACCAAATCATACATACAATAATATACCATGTCATACAAACCGAGTGAATATTGCATTGTCATCCAGTTCTGATCCATTTTAAAAATTTCAAGTCAACAGCTTATTATTACAAAATTATTACAAAAAGGTATTATTTAAACAATTTTACAGATGAGAAACCGAATGAATATTGATGATCCCTCAACATCATTCTTACTGACGGTCAACCTAAACCAAACACACTCACGAATGAATATTGCAACGTGGTCAATCCCCGACTCACGGCTAAAATTTCCTGTCTGTAGTTTACCGGGAAGATGAAAAAAGGTAGTTTTATTCTGGGGGTTGACTGACCTAACGGCCGTATTAGATGCGAAGTTTAGTGTTTCTCCTAAACCTTTGCGCGCTCACTGTGAACGAACGGCTGGTCGTACAAAAATCCGATTGGTCTTAAAAAATTCGTAATTTTTCAGGTCATTCAAAAGTGAACTAAAAATTACTTAGAATTATGATTAAGATTGGAAACAAAGTAGACGGAACGTAGTTTTATTGAGGAAAACATGAGTATAAGCTCATCCAGTTACAACAGTAGAAGTAGGATAAAACGAGATTAAGATAACCTCTAACAGAGAGCGCTAATACGATGGCAGATTATTATGGCGCCTAAATTCAAATTACAACACCGACCCCTAATCTGGACATCGTAGGATTAAGAAACTAAAATACAGAGACAATTTCTAACTAACTTTTCAAACCCAAAGCATCTGTACAAAAATCATGCTTGCTTGCTGGCAAACCTTTTGTGAAAACATCAGCCACCATTTGCTCAGTTGGTAAATATTCAAGAACAATTTGACAAGAATCTCTTACATCGCGAATATAGTGATACTT
This sequence comes from Stenodema calcarata, assembly GCA_963920205.1. NCBI lineage: Eukaryota > Metazoa > Arthropoda > Insecta > Hemiptera > Miridae > Stenodema > Stenodema calcarata. The sequence continues at coordinate 170,769 of OY986056.1, read as the reverse complement.
TACATCAATATGTTTTGTGCGATTATGAAACAAAGGATTATACACCAACTTCTTAGCACTTTGGTTGTCAGTATAAATTTTCAAAGGCTCTGAATATTCCAAAAATTCATTCAAAAAATTTCTTATGAAAACAGATTCTTTTGCTGCCTCACATAAACCAACATATTCAGCTTCAGTGCTGGATTGAGAAACACAATTCTGCTTTTTGCAACTCCACGAAAAAACAGCATTTGCAAATTTAAATGCATATCCAGAAAACGATTTTCTATCGAGCTTATTGTTAGCCCAATCTGCGTCAGTAAATCCTTCTACAAGTTCATTGCTCTTGGAATAACAAATTCCTAAGTCAATAGTGCCTTTGAGGTATTTTAGGACTCTTTTAGCACATTTGAAATGCTCAGGGCCATAGCAAGTATTGAATTGACTAAGATATGTAACAGCAAACGCAATATCTGGACGTGAATTGACAACTAAATACATCAAAGATCCTATCAAAGCTTGATAAGGAAGGTCACAGTTCCCATCCTTTTCTGGCAACAATTTTAAACCAATTTCAATAGGAGTCTTAGCTGGTTTGGAATCCTTCAAACCAAATTTATCTAAAAGTTTCAAAATAAAATCTTTTTGGTTAATTTTTAAAGTACGTTCGTCCCTCATAATATTCAAACCAACAAACTTCTTAACTGGTCCTAAATCCTTGATCTTGAAATGCTGGGACAACTGTTCAACCAAAATCTTTTTAGAATTTAAATTATTTGACAAAATAGCAAAGTCGTCAACAAACACAGCCATAACTAAAATAGAGTCACCATCAAACTTGAAAAAGACACATGGTTCATGTTTTGACTTTTCAAATCCTAGTGAACACAAAACTTTTTCAACAGTCATGAACCAAACACGGCTACTCTGTTTAAGACCGTACAAACATTTTTTTAAAAGACAAACTTTTTCACCTTTTCCAACTGAAAAACCTTCTGGTTGTTCCATAAGAACTTCTTCTGATAATTCACCATTTAAAAATGCACATTCGCAATCAAGATGGTCAATATTTAAATCAAATTGAACTGCCAGAGCAAACAACAGTCTAACAGTGGAATTTCGAACAACTGGTGAAAACGTTTCGTTATAATCTACCCCGTGTTCCTGGGTAAAACCCTTTGCTACTAGCCTAGCTTTATAACGAATTAGTCCATTTACATCATTTTTGAGACAAAATACCCATTTATTTTTAACAATCTTTTTACCTTCTGGGCGGTCAATCAGTACCCACGTTTTGTTATTCTGCAAGGACTGGAACTCTGCTTCCATGGCTTTCCTCCAGGAATCACCATCAGGTCGAGCGAGAGCTTCTTCCACCGTTTCAGGGTCGCCACCTTGCACATCTGGGCCTGCTGCACGAGTGGTGTGATACACTTCATGGTCAGTAAACTCCTTCTTCTTCCTCAGACGGAGCGGGTACCTTCTTTCTCCACCTTCATTTCCCTCGCTGATCAAAGGCCTCAATGGAGTACTCGGAGCCTCAGGAGTAGGTATACTTGGAGCAGATGGTACAGGCGTATTTCGATCGCAGAGAGAATTAGGAGTCAACGGAACTGGATGTTCTTGCTCTTGTGCACGAGCATTATCCACTGAATTAGGGTTTCCACCAGGTTTCACCTCATTAACATGAAGGTATGCGCCAAAGATGTCCTGAGGGGGGTCCTGTGTAATGCTACCATCCACCTCGAATTTATCTTCAAGAAAATCCACATCTCTGGCTCGAACTATTTGACCTGGATTTTGTATGTCAAACAATCTGTACCCTTTTGTTTCATTACAATAGCCAACAAAAATATACGGTTTACTTTTTGCGTCAAACTTGGTCCTTTTGGCCTTAGGGACATGGGCGTAACAGATGCACCCAAAAGTACGCAAATGCGCAAGGTCAACTTTCTTTCCAGACCAAATTTCTTCTGGCGTCTTACCAGGAATAGCTCGGTGTGGCGAGACATTGTAAAGTATTGTGGCGGTGTTCACAGCTTCTGCCCACATACGAGTGTCGACTTTGGCATCCATCATCATGGATCTTGCCTTTTCTACTATCGTCCGTTGAGCTCTCTCAGCAGCACCATTCTGCTCTGGCGCATAAGGAACTGTGAGCTGATGGGAAATGCCTCGAGATTTTAGGAAATCGGAGAACTTCTTATTCACATATTCTGACCCATTGTCTGTCCTGAGCTTATTTACAGTATGGCCTGTTTGATTTTCGACCATTACCACAAACTCTTTGAAAACTGGGGTCACCTCGTCCTTGGTTTTCAAGAAGTATACGAACAATTTCCTAGAGTGATCGTCCAAAATCGAAAAAATATAACGGTGTCCACTCCACGAAGGAATTTTCATTGGACCAACCAAGTCGGAATGGAGTAGCGCAAGGGGTTTCATTGCAGGCTTGCTTTTTGTCTTAGGGAATGGCTTGCGCGTCTGTTTCCCTTCGAGACAAGCTACACAAGGTCTAGTACCTTTAGACTGAAACGAGACACCATCAGCAAGTCCCTTTTTGAGTAGGTCCATACTGTAACGATTCATGTGTCCAAGCCTCTTGTGCCACCTCTCATGATCACTAATGCCATCTGGAGTTGTCATCATGCACTCTTCATCTTGGAACTTCACCGCATATAAACCATTGACTTTGGGAGCTGACAGCAAAACTTCACCTTTGATGGAACAATTTTCGTCATAAATCAGGCATTCATTCTTGTTGAAAACAACCACGCGATTCTTTTCAGTCATTTTAGGTACTGAAAGAAGGTTTGCACGCAGTTCGGAGACCAACATCACATCCAATATTTTAGTAATCTTCTGTGTATTAACAATGATGTTACCTGTCCCTTCACTTTTCAACCTCTGGTCATTAGCAACAATAACAGAGTTGTCATCTGCCTTGAAGTTCGTCAACCATTCGCGTCTTGAAGTCATGTGTGTTGTGCACGCTGAGTCAACAAACCAACGATTTTCGTTTCTACCAGACACCTCAGCACTCAATGCAACATGCAGCGCTTTATTGGTGCCCGAAGATGACTTCCCGTTGTCTTTTGAGTTATAGCTCTTCTTATCTCTATCAGGGCACTTATTTCTAAGATGTTCATAAGAACCACACGTGAAACATTTCAGCTTCTTTTTCCACTTATTTTGGCCTTTTCTGGATAAGAAAGCTTGTTCCTGTTCAGACTCAGACTTATCCCTCTGAAGCAGCAACTGGCCTTTCACAAATTCTGTGTCTAAAGTTGTTTTACTGCTCTCTATAGCCATTACCAACGGATCATAATGTTCACTTAGCCCACTAAGCAAAATCACGGCTACAAGCTCATCATCCAATGGCTTATCAATATCTGCTAGCTTTTGAGATACGCAAACAACTTCATTGACGTACGCCTCCATGGTAGGGAAATTTAAAAGTTTTAACCCAATAAGAGTTCTCAGCAATGTTAAACGACGAGTCAAGCACTTACTTTCGTACGCATTCTTCAGAGCGTTCCAGGCTTCAAGAGCTGTCTTCGCTGAACGAACATGCACGTAACAACAAGGTCTAACATTCAAGCATATTTTGGCTAATGCTGATTGATCTTGTTCCGTTCGTTTCTTTTCCAATGCAGCCTTTTGTGCTGGAGACATGTCCTTAGCTTCATCGTCACTTACTGCGGTCTTGGCACCATCCTCAATACACCAAACAATGTGATCGTGTAAGAGAGCCATTCGCATGGCGAATTTCCAATCATTGTAGTTGGTAGCACCTTCGAGCTTTATTAGAACTTGATTTGATGAATCTGACATTTTGAACTAATCAAATTCCGATCAAAATCAACCCGAAAAACAACTAACACTTTTACGGAAAATAACTTACAATAACCTCCCGGTGTCGACCACCTAGTTACACTCTTATCACTGTATCACACGTTCCACGGCACTTTTTCCACTGGAATTACGAGTTCTGGGCTCATAACCACTTAGAATTATGATTAAGATTGGAAACAAAGTAGACGGAACGTAGTTTTATTGAGGAAAACATGAGTATAAGCTCATCCAGTTACAACAGTAGAAGTAGGATAAAACGAGATTAAGATAACCTCTAACAGAGAGCGCTAATACGATGGCAGATTATTATGGCGCCTAAATTCAAATTACAACAAAATTACACCGTTACATGAGAAGTTTTAGAGATATGACATTGTCAAAATTTCAAAGTTCGTTTTGAATTCTTTCCCCTTGACCTAGGGTTATGAAAAGTTTCAAGGATCATTGTGGGGCTGGTCCAAACCCAGAAACCAAATTTCGTAATTTTAACTCAACGCTAACTGGGCAAAGTGCCGCGTACGGCGGACGGACGGATTTTGGTTTATTATCTTCGATAATGATCCATTGGAATCGCCCAAAGAAAAAATTTTTTTAACCCCCCCTCAAAATTTGTTGGTTTACGTTTCAAGACACGTAGATTCAGAAAATCGAATAAAAAAACTCTGCAAATTCTTGACACAACGGTTCATTATCTTCTTTGTACAGATCCCCCTTCTGTCTAGATCACTAGGTCTAAATGTCTAGATCCTAAATGTTAGATTAATTATTATTATGAATTATCACTAATTATTAATAATTTTATCAAGTACCTAGTGAAAATGATTATAATTTATTGTTAGGTATTAATCATTTGTATTTATTAATAATAATTATTATTATTAATTACGATTAATTAATACGAAATAATTCTGAGGTTTTTAATACTACGTCGGTAATAATTTTTCTATAAAAGAAGTACCTACCAACAAACATTCGAAATTACCTTCATTTCCGTAGCACGAAACGCACCTCAGAACAACAAACTCGACATCACTTTCAACCGTTTGATTCCTGTTGACAGGCTCAACCCAGTGTTGCCAGATCCCTCGCCTTCCCGCGTTTCTTCCCCCCTTTTCGACATCCAATCCGCCTTCCGCTTTTTAAAAGGCGGATCGCGATTTTTCCCGCCTTTTAGCGATTTTCCATCAAAATATACACAAATCGCCTTCAAATACGCCAAAAACTATAAAAATGAGGTTATTTTCCATCAGTTGGCAATGCTGCTGTGCGCGGAACGTAGGAAGGCTGTGACTTTTTCTGCTAGTGGATTCTGGAGGATTCTCGCTGTTTCGTTGGCACGCTGGTCTGTATCTAAAGAGCGGCAAAGGGTCGATGCATTTGAAAGGTATTTGTTTATTTGTTTATTTGAAAAAGTACGGGCGAGCCCAATTTCAAGCATATTATCAAAAGTACAAATGAAGTGTGATTTTACTCAAACATTATAACAATAACGCTATGCACATTTTAACAGGTTTTCAGAAAGTTTTTTCAAAAATACGCCTTTTATTTCGAAATCCCGCCTTTTATTTCGAAATCCCGCCTTTTGGAGCTCGCGGCACCGCCTTCTGGTAGTTCGGGTCTGGCAACACTGGCTCAACCTTTGAGCCGTCATTGTGAACGAACGGCTGGTCGTACAAAGCTGCGGATGGTCTTAAAAAATTCTTAGGAATGAACTCTATCTAAATCTGAAATGAAATCACTGTGAACGAACGGCTGGTCGCACAAAAATCCAATTGGTCTTAAAAGATTCGTAATTTTTCAGGTCATTCAAAAGTGAACTATACATTGCACGGTTCAGTTAAATATTTTGAGATATGACATTGTCGAAATTTTGAATTTCATTTTGAACCCCTTCCCCTTGACCTAGGGTTATGAAAAGTGTCGAGGACCATTGTGGGGCTGGTCCAAACCCAGAAACCGAATTTCGTAATTTTATCTCAACGCTAACTGGGCAAAGTGCCGCGGACGGCGTACGGCGTACGGCGGACGGACGGATTTTGGTTTATTATCTTCGATAATGAACCATTGGAATCGCCCAAAGAAAAAAATTTTTTAACCCCCCCTCAAAATTTGTTGGTTTACGTTTCAAGATACGTGGATTCAGAAAATCGAATAAAAAAAAATCCGTCCGTCCGCCGTACGCCGTCCGCGCCACTTTGCCCAGTTAGCGTTGAGTTAAAATTACGAAATTTTTTTTATGCGTTTCGACCAACCCCACAATGGTCCTCGAAACTTTTCATAACCCTAGGTCAAGGGGAAGGGGTTCAAAACTAAATTTAAAATTTCGACAATGTCATATCTCCAAATATTTAACTGAACCGTGTAATTGTTAGTTCACTTTTGAATGACCTGAAAAATTACGAATCTTTTAAGACCAATTGGATTTTTGTGCGACCAGCCGTTCGTTCACAGTGAGCGCGCAAAGGTTTAGGAAAAACACTAAACTTCGCGTCGAAAACGGCCGTTACGTGGGTCAACTTCCAGGCGCCCGGAATAAAACTACCTTTTTTCATATTCCCGGTAAACTACAGTCAAGAAATTTTAACCGTGAGTCGGGGATAGACCACTTTGCAATATTCACTCGGTTTCTCATCTGCAAAATACCTTTTTGTAATAATACAAATTAAATTTTGATGATGGGCTATTCACTTGAAATTTTAAAAATAGGTCAGAATTGGAGCACAATGCAATATTCACTCGGTTTCTTCTCTGTAAAATTGTTTAAATAATACCTATTAGTTTAAACAAATTAAATTATGATGATGAGCTTGATACTTGAATTATTAAATATAGGTCAGAAAGGGATGACATTTCAATATTCACTCGGTTTGTATGACATGGTATGAGTATGGTATGGTATATTATTGTATGTATGATTTGGTATAGTACAGTATGGTATGATAGGAAAGAAATTTGTAAGGTGTGGTAAGAGTACGGTGCGAATATGGTATGGTGCCGATCTGCAACACAGTCTGGTATAGACGGAAGGGTGATCTGCACAAGGAAGATAATAAACCGTTGTGTCAAAATTTGCAGAGTTTTTTAATTTGATTTTCTGAATCTACGTGTCTTGAAACGTAAATCAACAAATTTTGAGGGGGGGTTAAACAATTGTTTTCTTTGGGCGATTCCAATGGTTCATTATCGAAGATAATAAACCAAAAACACTCACTTGTGAAAGCGTTTCGTATATGGGCATATAGGCTGGAGAATCTCGGAAATGTTTTTTCAACAGTAAATAAGGTAAAGTGTCCAATAGCATCCCATCGAAAACAGCTGTCGATATCCCTTCCAGACTAACTGTTTTCCACGACGGCTTCCCCCGTCTCATATCCGACCCATCGGCGATGTCGTCAATCACTGTAGAGGACGCGAATTTCTTGAAAAAACCAATTCGTGAAGTTGAATTTTATTTCAATAATAGTCATTTGGAATTGACAAAGAAAAGAAATTCTCACTGAGAATCGTATAAATTTAATATTTCAAAACGTGAACCAGCACATTTCGAGGAAGGGTTGTCTACCTACCGGATAGAAACTCCAGATTTGTAATAATACAAATTAATTCTAAATCATTTATCATCTAGGTCAGTGGTTCCCAACCCGTGGTCCGCGGACCACTTGTGGTCCGCGCCGAGTTTACGTGTGGTCCGCGGGCTGTTTCAGAGTACGTCTTATAATTCACGGTTTTCTTCATCAATACGAGTATAACAATGTTTTTACTGGCTGTATAATGAGACATTCATCCTCGGAGATACGTTTGTTATGAAAGTATGCCACATGAGTAATGCTGTTTTTATTTCTGATGTTAGGCGTGGAGTGATCTTGCCAGTAAAATGCAAAACCAAATAAGTCACTGAGAGACTTAGTGTCATATTTTGTAAGCGTTTTACAATAGATTTATAATGTTTCTATAACTATATTAAGACTATAACTATGTTTTTTTTCTAATTACTTACTCTTAATACAATGTATATTAAAGGATTTAAAATATATTTATCTAGTTCTCAATTTAGTTTACCTAGTTATAAAATCATGTGGTCCGCAGACGTTTTCTTATAGATCTTGTGGTCCTCGAGGGAAAAAGGTTGGGAACCACTGATCTAGGTATACCTAGATAAATATGAAAAAAGATAGAACATAAATGAGCTAGTTGCCGCCTCGGGAACTGAGTTCATGAACTCAGTTCAAGAAACTCGGTTCAGGTTCCATTGAGTTCAAAGAGGAGTGGGGGTGGGTGTAACGGAGGTGCAGGAAAGTTCTGAGTTCATGAACCTATGGTTGGAACGCTTAAAGTAGTCATGAATTAAACTGCCAGGCAGCGCCACCGTCAAGGGCAGATAACCGTAAACGTAACCTCCTCTGTTCCTCACGAAGTAGTATCCACGAATTTCTACTCGATGTTTATTTGTTTATTAATTATTCATCTTTACCAAGAGAATGATGATGTGAACACAAATATAGCAGAGTTTCTAAGGATGGGTCGCAAGGGTCTTGGGGTAGGATATTTCAATGCTCAGAGTCTTAAAGCTAATGTGGAAAATATTAAAACTTATATTCGGGATTGTAACTTTGCTGCCTTAGCAATTACCGAATCTTGGCTTAAACCAAGCTTACCAAACAAAATAATTATTATTGAAATTCCTGGATACAATCTAATTCGAAATGATAGGCCTAAAATCAGAGGAGTTGCAGTATACCTTAGTAGTCCCCTAAAATTTAAATTGATTTTAAAATCCGAGTATGTTTATGATCCTAAGAAGTCAATGATTGAATATCTTTTCGTTGAAATTAACTTGCCTAAGCACAAATTATTAATAGGAGTGATCTATAGACCAAATAGAACATCAAACATTAATGACATTGAAGATGTACGAGTATTAAGCCACATGGTTACTAACTACGACCATTTGTTAGTCTTTGGAGATCTAACCCTGAGAATGATCAGTCGAACTTTTTGAGGTTGAATCTTTTAATAGGTTCTTTAGGACTAAAAAATCTAGTAGATGGTTCCACTCATTGTTTAGGTTCGAATAATAACTACTGTTTACAACTGAATATAACTTTAATATAAGTCAGATACACCTGTGTACACTACCGAACATCATCAAGGTCCTCTCATGCCTTATGGATCATCCTAAGTAGTTGGTTATGGAACGTACATCATGGATCATACAAAGTAGGTACTTGGATTCACAATGAGTAATGGAGGAAGCTCATACTAATATCTAACATGCCCCCCTTTTTTTTTACAAATTAATATAAAATAATAAACCAATAAGTAGGTACATGATATATTAATAATTATATTATGGAACAATAAATCAAATACAAATCATTATACCTACAAAATCGAATAAAAATCAATAAACAAATTACTATTGCAATAAAACTATTGGGGCACATGATTATAGATTATTATTATTGTGAATACCTGGCTGCCCGAACCACAATTCTCCCTGACGCAGTACGCTTTGGTGTCGGAATTTTTTATTTGTTTTCTTTTGGACTTTTTGATTTGTTTTCTCCCCCGGAATCAAGGGTCAAGTCGGATGAGGAACCGTGCCATATATGTCCACATCGGGATATTTCTGACATGCCCCCAGCTGGCCTTAAAAACAAGGAGTTTCGTCTATATACTTTACCCCCCCACTTCGACGAGAAATGATCTATTGGGAAGAACTTCAACTACTTTTCCTAGTTCCCAAATGTCTTTCAATGAATTTCTGACATAGACACGTTGGATCAATTCGAACTCATGTTCGTGAACTCTAGCAGTTCTGTCATACAGCTCCTTTTGCCCCACTTTAGCGGTAACTAATGGGTCTGAGACTACTGATGGAGTAAGGTCGGTGTTAGATAGGACCATTTTGGAATTCAACACTCTGCTTTGAAGAAGCTGAGAGGGTGAGTGCGGCAGTCCAGCAACGGGACTGTTTCGATAGTTTAGCAAGTAGAGAGCTAAGTCTTGTTTATCATGCTGGGATTTATGTAACATCGATTTGGCAATGCCAATAGTTTTCTCAACAAGTCCGTTGCTGCGTGGATAATAAGGGCTTGAGGTTTGGATAACAAAGTTCCAGTCATTTGTAAATCCGAGAAACTCTCTGGAGTTAAATGGAACGTTATCGGCAATCATTTGTCGGGGGATTCCAAATCTAGCAAAAATTGGCTTCAAAACCTTGATTATAGCAGAAGCTGATTTGCTAGATAATATTTCAAGCTCAAACCAACGAGAGAAATAGTCAACAACACACAAGTAACTCTTGCCCCCATGGTCAGCAATGTCAACTGCAATTTTTAAGAAAGGGTAATCTGGGATGAGATGCGGTGACAACGGGTCTTTGATTTTATTACGTTGAAACCTATTACAAGTCGGGCAAGATTTAATTTAGATCACTTAACATAGCGGGCCAATAAAATGTGTTCCTTGCTCTATCTTTAATTTTGTCAAAACTCAAGTGAGTCTCATGCAGTAATAATTACTGCAACGTGAACCTCCTCAGACTTTGGGGTACAAGAACACACTGGTTTAAGTAAATCAATCCACCCGAAACAGTTATGTGATCCCGGCAATTAAAATAATGGCTCACCTCCGGATCACCAACCGGTACGTTCTGTGGCCATCCCTCAACATAGTACTTCGCTACTTTACATAACGACTCGTCATTTCTAGTCTGTTCCCTAAATCTGGCAAGGACAGGAGTGGCTAGTTCATCCACAGTAGAAACGGTGTGCACAATATCGTACATACTGATATCCACCTGAGACTTGTTAGGTTTACAGTCACGTGACAGCAGATCAGCAAAATGCATATATTTGCCTGACAAATATTTCAAATAAAATTGATAAGGCAATAATTTCAGTCGCAGCCGTTTTAGTCTATTGTTTGTTATTTTATTCAGGTCTTTTGTGATGATAGACGTTAAGGGGTTGTGATCTGTGTGGACAGTAAGATCTTTGCGACCATAGACAATAGTATGACATTTTGCAAATGCGAATGTAATGGCTAGCAACTCTTTTTCGATTTGGGCATAATTGGCCTCAGTAGCTGTCAAAGAACGAGAGGCGTAACAGACCGGTTTACCGTCTTGCATTAGGACGGCACCAAGTGCATGCTGACTTGAATCAGCGTAAATTGTAATTGCTTTGGATTCGTCAAATGGTGTCAATAAAGTAAGATCAGCTATTTTAGACTTCAACAATTTGACTTGATTTTCATGAAGGTCAGACCATAGCCATTCTGTATTTGACTTGAGCAAGTCTCTAAAGGGACTAACAAGTTCGGAAAGATTTGGGATGAATGATCTCAAATAATTAACAGAACCAAGGAATCGCTGTAAGTCTTTTCTACTTTTGGGACTTTGCAAATCCAAAACTGCTTTTATTTTCTCGTCATCAGGACGTATACCTTTAGAGTCAAATATGAGGCCCAAAAACTTAACGCTTCTTACAAAATATTGTAGTTTGGAGCTGTTGAATTTAACATTATTCTGACGAGCGGCTAACATTACTCTTTCAACTATTGATCCTAATTCTTAGGCTGATTCTGCGGCGCACAAAACGTCATCAAAGTAAACTGTTACACCATCAATACTCCCAAAAATTGAGTGAGTCATCTTTTGAAAATGCTCGGGTAAAACTGACAATCCAAATGGCGCACGTCGAAACTTATAGACCCCAAAAGGAGATGAGAATGTGCAAAGGCTAGCTGCTTCGTCACTAAGCTGAAAGTGATAAAACCCGTCTTTTAAATCAAATACACAATAATATTTTTTATTGGCCAATCTCGCACTTATTTCCTGAATGGTAGGAATGAGGGTGAAATCACGAATCAAATTTCCGTTTAGATACTTTGGGTCAAGGCAAATTCGCAAATCACCTGTAGCGTGTTTTTCAACTATTACTAAGTTGTGGACCCACTCTCCAGCACGGCATTTTTCTATTATCCCCTTGGATTCAAGATCCTTGGGTTTGTCTTCAAGCCTCTCGCTTATTTTAAGAGGAACCCGGCGTTGGGGTTGGTCGAAACCCATAAACAAAATTTCGCAATTTTAACTCAACGCTAACTGGGCAAAGTGGCGCGGATTTTTTTTTATTCGATTTTCTGAATCTACGTATCTTGAAACGTAAACCAACAAATTTTGAGGGGGGGTTAAAAAAAGTTTTTCTTTGGGCGATTCCAATGGTTCATTATCGAAGATAATAAACCAAAATCCGTCCGTCCGCCGTACGCCGTCCTAATTAATAAAATTATTAATAATTAGTGATAATTCATAATAATAATTAATCTAACATTTAGGATCTAGACATTTAGACCTAATGATCTAAACAGAAGGGTGATCTGTACAAAGAAGATAATGAACCGTTGTGTCAAGAATTTGCAGAGTTTTTTCAATATAAGTCACGAGTAATCAGTGGTGGTACAACTATAATGAAGTAATGCTTCAATTCAGGCTTGTTCATCTGGCAAAAAGCTCCCGCCGACAGCATTAAAGAAGCGTGAGAGGGGGTTGTGGGAAGGAGACAGTGAACAGGAAAATATTGACGGTGGAGGCTAGGGGTAGGAGGATCAGGTTTCTATATGCACACTCAACAGCGAGGTGCGAAGCACCGAGCATCCTATATACGTGGCTGGCGGGCAAAATGGATATTCCTTTTTGCGGCTGGGGTTTTTTGGCGGGCCAATTTTTACAACGGAGTTGTTTTTGGGAGGATATTGTATACAGAACAGTGATCCAGTCAGAAGGGTGATCTGCAAAGTTTCATTCGACTAAGTAGTTTGCGAAATTATACAGCGTTGAGTCCCCCTTGACTTAAGTTACGTAGCCCTGTTGATGGAGCAATTAAGGAAATTAGATGTCGTTACCAACTCCACGCAGGCTCTAAGTAGACGGCATTTCCACAGGTTTTCATCAGTCTGAAGTTCTTTCGGAGCAGTGAATCTGTAGATTAATTCAGTTCCGAATGTCCAACAAGTGTCGAATCCCGGAACAGTGTACTCCAACATCTGTAATTACGACACACTTGCTCATTGATCAGAATCACGAGGGTTCTGTTTAACGTTTTGATTAACTTTAAACGGATGCTGTAAATCCCCCTCCCACCTTCTCTACCTCTAACGAACTCCTTAGGTTGCTCACACATTCATCAGTTCATCTTAGGGTAATGGACTGCAGTTCGCCCGGACTGAAGGTGTGTGGTCGTCGGGCAGGCGGGGATCCGATGAGAGATCCGCGGCAGGCAACGACCTGTCGGATGGTGATCTTAAGTGCCCCCCGCCACACACTATCAGTTGGGCTGCAGGCGTGCGATCCGCTGTCTCCGCTTTTTCAAGTTTCCATCAGTTTAGCGTGAGATCATTTGCGTGAGATCATTCACCAGCCGAGATTGGACTGACGAGGAAAGATGGACGGGAAACCTGCTTTCATTTCCGCATTTATAGAAATATATCGGGTCTACTACCCCTGTTTATGGAAAGTCAAGGACGATCCTACGCAAATAAAAGATCGCGGGATGAGGCCTATGGTGAGTTGTTGAAGTTTTACCAAAAACTGTGCCATGGGCCACCGTTGACACGGTGAAAAAAAATAAAAAAATAAATAAAAATAACTTCCCCAAGAACTGACAATAAATACATCGCGCATGATGGAAAACTGGGGATCGCCTGCAGTCCTGATTCCTTGACTGACAGTCCGCCTGCAGGTACCGGACTGAAGGTGTGTGCTATCTTCAGGCTATCATCTGCAGTTCAGTACGGCCGCCTGCAGTGTATACACGTAAGATCGTAAGACCAATCTCGCCGAGTTCCATATATGGAACTCGGCGAGATTGGTCTTACGATCGCCTGTTGAGGCGACGGCCTGCAGGCAATCGCATAGTGTATGGTCCCCTTAATATCCTAACATACCTATGTGAACTCCTAATGGAAAGTCAGAATATTCTTAGTCTCGTTTTACTCAAATCGAACCATAAAGGTGGATATTACTGAAAACATCAATAGCAGAGCCTTATTTAGGGTTTTATTCAAGCACTGGTTTGCTAAAACACGTTTATATAATTATATATTACACCGTATATAGTAGACAAAATCGTCCCTTCGAGTGTAAAGGGAATAATATTTCGTAAGCGTCCAAAATTGTGTCAATTATTCGACGCTGAGGGCATGAGTATCCAAAAGCCGAATTGTGAATATGGAAGACGTGGAGCGAGAAATGTGAGGAGTTGGAGTTGTTCAACAAGCTGATAGTACAAATCTGAAATATATTTAGAAATGAAGTGTATTGGCCAAAGAATAAGTATTGCACCTTCATAAGATGACATGGCGATTCATGTCTCTAATTAATCCTACACTGTTAGCGGCCCATCGACGTCAGTCTTGATCTAGCTGTTAATGCCGCCACCCGTCAACCCGCTTGCTAGCAACAAATTATTATTTCGCGTTCGAATCATTCAGCACAATCGGAAGCATCCGCGAGTTTAATTACGTAGTGTGTTGATTCAACAAAATAGTGAAAACCCGCAAACCTCCTCTATCCTACGAAAATCCCCATTTTTCTCCCTTCACCCCCTCGCCATCTACAAAACCTATTAAAATACACTAAGTAGTTTTTAAACACTAAGTAATTAATTTACCCATAAAATGTCATAAAAATCTTGGTCTCGTTTCGAGCCGGATCCGCCATAATATTATTGCTATTATATTATAATATAATATTATTGAAAAATAAGTCGTCTATTTCTCTCTCAACAGAAGCTGTTGTTGTTCGTCGAGTGTGTGCTGACCATAGACCTATATACCTGGATGGCGAACTGCATTGAGGTGACTCGGGCCGCCAAAGTTGGGAATCCCCAGGCGACCCTCCCCCCTCACCACACTTTCCCATAGCCCTTACGCTGTCTGGACGGCAAAAGAGTGAGCCCTCGTAGCTAGTTCAATAAGAAACGCCTAATGACATAAGGAATTTGGCAAATATTTTCTTGATCAAGTTGCGTTCCCTTCAAAAAATATCAATATCTAGGTCCCTAATAGTAGGTACTAAAAAGTTAGAAAATTATCAAGCCAATAGTGAAGGACTTAAGGTATCAGAAAACCATACGGAGAGGTGACATGAAATGAATGATTCGTTGGCAAAAAATAAAACTGGTGTCATTTAGAGCATAAACAAGATATAATTCTTTATAGTTACATAAAATTAATTCCTTACAATTACATACAATGATATACAATTACTACTACTACAATCGGTACAAACTCTTTACGCATTATTGAACAATATAATCTTTGTCAACTTCTGTCTGACACGGAGTTTCTTTGGTGTAGCAGCATCAATCATGCGATTTTTCGCCAAATGGTGGCATATAACTTTTGCCGATAAACTACTAATCATTCTAATCATAGTGTACTCATGACTGTTGCCTGCCCACTTTCATTTTGTGGAATGCTTTTTCAAGAGAGTTCCTCTAAAGTTACTGTAGGTAAGGCACATCATTTTATTTGTGTCAACTGAAGTAGGTCTTTTTGTCTGATGGGTCAAAATTTGGTGGCAAAATTTCACTATCCTAAAAACAAAGCTAATAAGTACTCAAAATCCCCATTATTTAATAAATTATCTCGCAGTAGCCGAACAGAATTGATACAAGTCATGAACCCCAAAGCGAATGTTTTCCGAGGATGTTGTAAAATAGGTATACCTTCAATTTTCAACTGAGACAAATTATACTATTATAGTGAATAGCATCTAACAACATGACATGTTGTCATGACATTGTGATCATCAGAATCTTTTTTATCTAGCTTTATCGGACCTTTAGAGCCCTTACCGAAGGGATTTCGGCTATTTAAGTAGTCAAATAGGGTGTCCCTGATGGACCCTTCTGCCGTCCAACGGCCTCGCCTTACCTTGGTGAACATGTTCATACATACTATTGGAAACTAGGTTTCTTCGATGAAGACTTCTAGGTACATAAGCGCTTCTATCGGAGCATCCGAAAACTATTATTTGAAGTCTCTTTGTGTGAGAATAAGATTTTGGTTTATTATCTTCGATAATGAACCATTGGAATCGCCCAAAGAAAAAATTTTTTTAACCCCCCCTCAAAATTTGTTGGTTTACGTTTCAAGATACGTAGATTCAGAAAATCGAATAAAAAAAATTTTTTCTTTGGGCGATTCCAATGGTTCATTATCGAAGATAATAAACCAAAAAATCCGTCCGTCCGCCGTACGCCGTCCGCGCCACTTTGCCCAGTTAACGTTGAGCTAAAATTACGAAATTTGGTTTCTGGGTTTGGACCAGCCCCACAATGGTCCTCGAAACTTTTCATAACCCTAGGTCAAGGGGAAGGGGTTCAAAACGAATTTTGAAATTTTGAAAATTTCATATCTCGAAAAATTCATATAGAACGGTATGTTTTTTATTTCATATTTAGATAGAGTTTGTTCCGTAGAATTTTTTAAGACCATCCGCAGCTTTGTACGACCAGCCGTTCGTTCACAATGACGGCTCAAAGATTGTGCCTCACAACACGATCATGAATCAAACTTTTGAAATACAGGTCCATTTTCATACTAACAAGCTCTTTGGAACATCATATGGCTTAAGTGATGTCGAGTTTGTTGTTCTGAGGTGCGTTTCGTGCCACGGAAATGAAGGTAATTTCGAATGTTTGTTGGTAGGTACTTCTTTTATAGAAAAATTATTACCGACGTAGTATTAAAAACCCCAGAATTATATCGTATTAATTAATCATAATTAATAATAATTATTATTAATAATAAATACAAATTATTAATACCTAACAATAAATTAAGTATAATAATTTTCACTAGGTACTTGATAAAATTGTTAATAATTAGTGATAATTGATAATAATAATTAATCTAACATTTAGGATCTAGACATTTAGACCTAGTGATCTAGACACAAGGGTGATCTGTACAAAGAAGATAATGAACCGTTGTGTCAAGAATTTGCAGAGTTTTTCTGTTCTGGCTCCTTCAGAGCAATATATTACCTGATAAACTCGTATATATATTTTATACGATAATAATATATTGTATTACATCCGTTATTGTGATATAGAGAGTAACCAAACATCCGAAACATGAGATTACGCTAGCATTGGCACATTTGTTACGTTGGTACTACTGCCTTGATCAAAAAGGGACCTGAGCTCCCCACTTCACTTGTTCTCGTATGTTCTAACCTACTGGTTGTGTTCTTTCCGAATATACTCTCAATCTCTACTCTAAACTCGTTTACCATCTTTTATTCGAATCCTTCCGTTTCATATTGTTGTTGAATACGTTGTAAGTGTGTATATGTACATCGCTGTCGACTACTGCTGTGGGTAAGTCTAACTATTTGATTCATACGATTTCCGTCACATTCCGACCCACTCACGCCTAACACCTTTTGAAATAGTTCTTAGAGTACATACATATGTATGCATACCCGACCCTTACCGAACTTACCCGAACGTTCACCTGAAGGTCCGAGGCCCTTTGGGGAATCCCCAGTTTAGCGTCCCGAACATTTCTGTTGCCGTAGGTAGGCAGTTCGCTATCCAGATATATAGGTCTATGGTGCTGACCTGCCCACAGTGTCTTTATCTCCCGGAGTGTACAACCGCTTTTCCCATCTAAATTTTCGCTGATAGATCGTTTTGCGAACCCGGTCGAATTGACTTTTTACTTGGGGCCTCTTTGTTTACACAAATATTCAACGACGATAGATCTCCTAACATTCAAGGTAAACCCGCAGCCTTTGATAGGTACCATCTTTGGTTGGGTGATTATGTGCAATGTTCATGACCCTCCACCCCCCGTAGAACCTCCTCACGTCTCCTTACTAACGTGTGAATCCAACCTGGATCAAACATTACAATGTTTTTGGAGATCCCATTCCCCGTCTCACACTCTTGGCTATGCAGAAGATCATTTTTTTTCTACGCACTCGAGGCGCCCTGACGGTTCATACCAAGCCCGCTTGCCCTTTAAACCTGACGAGGAACATGAGCTGTTTGACTCAGATGTAACTGCTGAACGCCGCTGGGTCAACTTAAAAAAACGACTTGAGAAAAATATTAAACTCAATTTATTGTAAGTATCGATCGTTCATGCACGATTATAGAAAATTGGATCATATGATTCCAGCTACTTCTGGAAGTTATTATATAGGTACCGCATTTTGGTATTTTAAAAATTTTAATATTTAATATTCTCCTACATCTCCTCTCCGCTTAGTTTTCGAAGCATCGTGTTGTGCATCACGGGTAAAAGTCTGAACTTCCTCGCTGAACTTCCTTTGCAAAAGGATATAGGTGAACTCGTAACGATGTTTCGGCTCAATCCTTTAGCACTCATCACAGACATCAAAATGATGTATAGTAAAATCTGGATTCATCCTCAAGATACGCCACCCAGCATATAATATATGCTATATTATGGTATCCCATAATATGGTATCGGGAAAGTAGAGAATCTGATATTATCGATTTTGAACTTCTGACGTTGACTTATAGGCTCAAGTCCGCTCCGTTCCTAGCGCAATGTACTCGATGAAGGAGACCGTTTAGCGTCAAAGGCCATATTAGAAAATTTCTATGTGGATGATTTATGGATAATTTATGCGTCTCGATGTCTACCGAAAACGAAGCAACTCAAAAACGAATTGATAGCACTGATGGGTCTGGGCTGGCTCCAACTTCGCAAATGGGCAACGAACTCTCCCCTTCTTCTCAAGGAAATTCCTAGGGAACATCAGCTCCCTTCGCTCTCGCTTGAGTCTCGAGAAACCTCTTCTCTTCAAGTTCTGGGACTCCAGTGGGAACCCAACAAGGATGTATTCACCTACAATGTCAAACCGCTCGGTGATGCGCTCACAAAACGTGAAGTTCTTTCGGGGATACCCTCTCTGTATGATCCCCTAGGGTGGCTCGGACCAGTAGTATTCAGAGCTAAGCTGTTTCTTAGAGAAATTTGGGAACGTTCGTTGGACTGGGATACACGCGTCCCTCCCGACTTGAGTGTACGGTGGAAGGAGTTCAGTTCGGAGTTCTCTGAACTAAATAAACTGAAAATCCCGCGACTCATCACTGAACCAGATATGCCGAATTTTCAGATTATCGGGTTCTGTGACGCATCCATGCTTGGTTATGCTGCTGCTCTGTACCTCGGCTGTTTTTCGAATGATGAATCCTCCGTTGATGTCAACTTGTTATATTCTAAAACCCGTGTAGCTCCGCTGAAGGTGGTCACAGTTCCTCGCTTAGAGCTGAATGGTGCCCTCTTGCTGTCACAATCACTCAAAGCCATTCATCCCTTGGTGTGTCATTTATCTATAACAAGTATTATGTTGTTTACCGACTCTACTGTGGTCCTTGGTTGGCTCAATACGCCTCCGCATCGCCTCCAGACTTACGTCGCCAGCCGAGTAGTCAACATCCTGGATTGTTCGGAAATCGCTCAGTGGCATCATGTTCCTACCGCTCTCAACGCGCCGATATGGCTTCTCGCGGGTTCCTTCCTACATAA
Organism: Stenodema calcarata; assembly: GCA_963920205.1. Classification (NCBI taxonomy): domain Eukaryota; kingdom Metazoa; phylum Arthropoda; class Insecta; order Hemiptera; family Miridae; genus Stenodema; species Stenodema calcarata. Next base: position 151,359 of record OY986056.1, on the reverse strand, counting down.
ATTCTCAACACTTCCTCATGGTGGGCGGGGCCCAAGTTCCTGTACCTATACTACAGTCTCCACTTGGATTCTGGATCGGATTCCGCTCAGCACCGAACTTCCGGAACTGAAAAATGGAATAGTTGCGATGCAGGTTGTAGATACAACCCCTCCCTCCGTTTATTGTGTTATTCATCAAGCTCTTCTCTTCGTTGGCCAAGGTTAAGCGAGTTGTTGCATGGATGTTGCGATTCATAAAAACTCTGCAAATTCTTGACACAACGGTTCATTATCTTCTTTGTACAGATCCCCCTTCTGTCTAGATCACTAGGTCTAAATGTCTAGATCCTAAATGTTAGATTAATTATTATTATGAATTATCACTAATTATTAATAATTTTATCAAGTAAGTACCTAGTGAAAATTATTATAATTTATTGTTAGGTATTATTCATTTGTATTTATTATTAATAATAATTATTATTAATTAATAGGTACAATATAATTCTGAGGTTTTTAATACTACGTCGGTAATAATTTTTCTTTAAGAGAACTACCTACCAATAAACATTCGAAATTACCTTCATTTCCGTAGCACGAAACGTACCTCAGAACAAAAAACTCGACATCACTAAAGCCATATGATGTTCCAAACAGCTCGTTAGTATGAAAATTGACCTGTATTTCAACCGTTTGATTCACGATTTTTCCGAAGGATTAAAAAATCATTTTTTATAGAGGCTCGCTTTGTGCGAAAGTCCACTTTTCTTTGTGGACACATATGTGAAGAAGGGAGCAAAAAAAAGAAGTTTTTCACAAAACTACACAGACATTAAAAAATATATTGAGATTAAAAATTAAAAAATATGTTGAATTAATAAAAAAATCATTTTTTATAGAGGCTCCCCTTGTGCGAAAGTTCACTTTTCTTTGTGGACACATAATATTATTAGGTATGTGAAGAAGGGAGCAAAAAAAATGTTTTTCATAAAACTACACAGACATTAAAAAGTATATTGACATTAAAAATTGAAAAATATATTGAATTAATGTTTTAATTTCATATCGTAGGTACGTATTTACATGTTTTTTTACTAGTAATTTGCTTGTTAACATAATAAATTGATATAAAAGTTCAATTATGCATGAAAACACCCAGAAATACCTTCTTCAACCTTCTCCAGTTCGAAATGTTGCCGGATGTAGGGCTGTTTGCTCTACCAACGGGAAGATCAGGGATGAAATGACGAGACAATCAGTTTAACTTCGATGGTTGATATATATTTACAGAAGATCGTGCGCGTTATGAAATGTCGATATTTATAGCTTAATTAATAGATGAACGATTGTAGAAAAAATACAGGTTTACGTAGAGTGAATGCACTTGAACACACGGGGGGTTACTACACTGAGGAGACTTGAGTCACTTGAAACAGAGTAGGTCGGGTACAAACAGTTATCAGTTAGATCGAAAGTGATGCGAGTGAATGCGTTGGATGACAGAACGTTGGTTGACTGAATGCATTTGGCAGTGCTCATAGGGATTTTATAACCTAGGTAGAGAAATGAAATGTCGATATTTATAGCTTAATTAATAAGAATAAGTTTCTTTGGTGTAGCAGCATCAATCATGCGATTTTTCGCCAAATGGTGGCATATAACTTTTGCCGATAAACTACTAATCATTCTAATCATAGTGTACTCATGACTGTTGCCTGCCCACTTTCATTTTGTGGAATGCTTTTTCAAGAGAGTTCCTCTAAAGTTACTGTAGGTAAGGCACATCATTTTATTTGTGTCAACTGAAGTAGGTCTTTTTGTCTGATGGGTCAAAATTTGGTGGCAAAATTTCACTATCCTAAAAACAAAGCTAATAAGTACTCAAAATCCCCATTATTTAATAAATTATCTCGCAGTAGCCGAACAGAATTGATACAAGTCATGAACCCCAAAGCGAATGTTTTCCGAGGATGTTGTAAAATAGGTATACCTTCAATTTTCAACTGAGACAAATTATACTATTATAGTGAATAGCATCTAACAACATGACATGTTGTCATGACATTGTGATCATCAGAATCTTTTTTATCTAGCTTTATCGGACCTTTAGAGCCCTTACCGAAGGGATTTCGGCTATTTAAGTAGTCAAATAGGGTGTCCCTGATGGACCCTTCTGCCGTCCAACGGCCTCGCCTTACCTTGGTGAACATGTTCATACATACTATTGGAAACTAGGTTTCTTCGATGAAGACTTCTAGGTACATAAGCGCTTCTATCGGAGCATCCGAAAACTATTATTTGAAGTCTCTTTGTGTGAGAATAAGATTTTGGTTTATTATCTTCGATAATGAACCATTGGAATCGCCCAAAGAAAAAATTTTTTTAACCCCCCCTCAAAATTTGTTGGTTTACGTTTCAAGATACGTAGATTCAGAAAATCGAATAAAAAAAAATCCGTCCGTCCGCCGTACGCCGTCCGCGCCACTTTGCCCAGTTAACGTTGAGCTAAAATTACGAAATTTGGTTTCTGGGTTTGGACCAGCCCCACAATTAGGGATGGGTCGAGAAACGAGAAACTAGTTTAAAAAACTAGTTTGAAAAAAATAACCGTTATAACCGTTTCTCAATTTGAAAGAAACTAGTTACAAAAAAACGGCAAAAGTAGGTAGGTGTTAGTTTTTGAATTGAACTATCGAAAACTTTGTCATCACATTCGTTATTCGTGGTTTGTTCCGAAGCATAAGTAGTTGATTATTAGGTAAATATGACTCGGAACAAACCACGAACAAATGCGCCGACAAAGTTTTCGTTTTTCCTATTACAGTTGAAAAATACAGTTTTTCGTTTTCTTTGTAACTACTAACAACATATTAGAACACCTGCTGTTTCACCCGTTTTTCATTAAGAAGAAATGAAACTAGTTTTTTCGACAGTTTGTTTTATATAATGAACGTTATTTTACGTTTTTCGAAAGTAACCGTTAATAACGGGTCAAGAAACAAGAAAAGAAACGGGTCAAGTAACCGTAAAGTAATAGGGACGGGTCAAGAAACAAGAAACTAGTTTTTTTGGGGATGGGAGAAGAAACGAGAAACTAGTTTAAAGTAACTAGTTTGAAAAAAACGTCATAAGTTTGAAAAAAACTAGTTGAAAAAACGGCACACGTTATTTTCGAGAAACGTAAAAACTAGTTTTTTCGACAGTTATTATAACGAACGTTATTAAATAACTGTCGAAAAAACTAGTTTTTTTGACAGTTATTATAACGAACGTTATTAAATAACTGTCGAAAAAACTAGTTTTTTAACTAACTGTTTCACCTGCTGTTCCACCCGTTTTTCATTCAGAAGAAAAGAAACTAGTTTTTTTGTAACTAGTTTTTTTGACAGTTATTTTAATATAACGAACGTTATTTTACGTTTCTCGAAAATAACCGTTTTGCCCATCCCTACCCACAATGATCCTCGAAACTTTTCATAACCCTAGGTCAAGGGGAAGGGGTTCAAAACGAATTTTGAAATTTTGAAAATTTCATATCTCGAAAAATTCATATAGAACGGTATGTTTTTTATTTCATATTTAGATAGAGTTTGTTCCGTAGAATTTTTTAAGACCATCCGCAGCTTTGTACGACCAGCCGTTCGTTCACAATGACGGCTCAAAGATTGTGCCTCACAACACGATCATGAATCAAACTTTTGAAATACAGGTCCATTTTCATACTAACAAGCTCTTTGGAACATCATATGGCTTAAGTGATGTCGAGTTTGTTGTTCTGAGGTGCGTTTCGTGCCACGGAAATGAAGGTAATTTCGAATGTTTGTTGGTAGGTACTTCTTTTATAGAAAAATTATTACCGACGTAGTATTAAAAACCCCAGAATTATATCGTATTAATTAATCATAATTAATAATAATTATTATTAATAATAAATACAAATTATTAATACCTAACAATAAATTAAGTATAATAATTTTCACTAGGTACTTGATAAAATTGTTAATAATTAGTGATAATTGATAATAATAATTAATCTAACATTTAGGATCTAGACATTTAGACCTAGTGATCTAGACACAAGGGTGATCTGTACAAAGAAGATAATGAACCGTTGTGTCAAGAATTTGCAGAGTTTTTCTGTTCTGGCTCCTTCAGAGCAATATATTACCTGATAAACTCGTATATATATTTTATACGATAATAATATATTGTATTACATCCGTTATTGTGATATAGAGAGTAACCAAACATCCGAAACATGAGATTACGCTAGCATTGGCACATTTGTTACGTTGGTACTACTGCCTTGATCAAAAAGGGACCTGAGCTCCCCACTAAGTGGGGCCCACTTCACTTGTTCTCGTATGTTCTAACCTACTGGTTGTGTTCTTTCCGAATATACTCTCAATCTCTACTCTAAACTCGTTTACCATCTTTTATTCGAATCCTTCCGTTTCATATTGTTGTTGAATACGTTGTAAGTGTGTATATGTACATCGCTGTCGACTACTGCTGTGGGTAAGTCTAACTATTTGATTCATACGATTTCCGTCACATTCCGACCCACTCACGCCTAACACCTTTTGAAATAGTTCTTAGAGTACGATATCGCCAGGATGTCCTTGAACTAAATTTCATTTATGCAAACAATGCCTTTCTTTGTCTGAAAAAGCCCGAAAAGTAAACTTGATCGCCGTGAAATTAATTTGTCAAAAGGCTTCCTCTCTCCCAGCTATTCGTTTTCCGACCCCAAGCTAGTTTTCTGTTGTTGAGACGCGCCTCATAATGGCTGCCATCATTGGTTTCGAATATTCCAAACGAATTTTCTGCAGCTCTCTTTTTCTCCCTCCTGGCCTAGGTTTCGCTCCGAGACTGATTGCATTGACTGAACTTAACAGAATTTGACCAATTTTGACATTTCTGACTGATCTTTAGGGAAAATGTCCATTTTAGAGGGATTATGAAGTCTCAACTTCAAGTTTTTCGTTAGGGGGTGACTCAATGCCTTTGTCCACAAATAAGCGCTGTTGTGGGCAACTCCGTAATCGATTTTGGATTGATTTTTTGGTCGATTTTAAATCGAAAGGCGAAAATCGTGCTTTTCCGTTTGTCATCCGTCCGAGATTCGATGGGGATCCGTTCCCTCGAATTATTATTTCTTTTGCTTTCTGTCTCCTAGCGCCTTTCCGATTCCGTGGCGAAGTCGTTCATCTATCCTATAGCCCTCAAAGGTAAGATGAGCGCACGACTCGCGCAAAGACGAAAAGTTTCGTCTGCCCAAGTCAGGGAAGATTGATCACTGGTTGCAGTGCACAACCATCCGTAATCCGTTCCGTCTGGCGATGAATATAATCACGATAATAGAATGCATTCTCCACAGTATTCGTGAGTGATCAATTCTGGTGCACTTCCGTTTCCGTTTTTCCGTTCCCCTGGCGTGTAAATGTGTCATAAGGGTACCCAGTACATGAATCCGAAATTAATCTTTGATGCATGTACTTAAAATGGGTCGCGAGTCAATGGGAAGATCCGCTGGGCTGTTTGAGCTTCCCGGAGTTAAAGAACGATCTGAAAGTCTTCATAGACTCGTCGCAGAAAGATGCACGTATCCGCTCAGTCACCAGGGAGAGAGACTTCAAAGCCTTATATATTAGAGTTTTATTTGAATAATTGTGATTATCATCCGTCAATTTTGAATTTCACGAGGGCCCAAAATTTGCTATCCGCCAACAGTGTTCAAAATAATTTCTTGTCGAAATCCGTACTTTTGAATAAAATCCGCAAAAATATAATGCAAAAGACAAGAATATCAGAATGGATATTTATATCACTGATAACACTGATATTCGTATTTTGTTTCTGTGTTCTGTGACTTCCGTTAATATCTGCCTTGAATTTTCCGAAACAACCAAAAGTTTTCATTCGGATTTTATCTGAAGAGCTTCAGTTTACTAATAGTAAACATGTCACAGACGTAGCAAATTTTGAGGATCAAGGATAATTTACTTATAAGGAAGATTGGCGCAAATCGGAAGCTCTAAAACCAAAAATTTGTAGTGCACTTTTTCGCAGATTGCAAATGTGTGAGTGGATATTTTTGTATGCACAAACGAGACAGAGTTGGGAGTTTCGCCTTTAATTGTTTGGACTCAGTTTCAGATGAAAAGTTCGTATTTTTCCGAAATATCCAGCGCTGGATCAACACTTAGCGAATTATGGAAATATATGGATCCATATACCTCCGAATTATTTAAAATATCTGAGCAACCCACTTCTGATATTTGAAACTTTCTTGTCCAAACGTTAATAAATTTCGGTCACGGTTGTTGTCTCTGGTACTGTTTTCGAGTTTCAGGTTCTGATACGAATCATCGTCCGAAAAAAAAAAAAAAAAAAAAAAAATCCGAAGAGAAGGAAAATGCAGGTCGCGACATCTCTCTCGACGGTGAATTCGACCGTGAGATGTTCTCTCTGCAGCAGTCACCGAGACCGAATGCTTCCGGGATGACAGCCTTCCACCCTCAGAATCCGGATGTACATCTGTCCAAGGAAGGCTTAAAACTTTTGACGAGGTTCCTCGAAACCTATACACGGAATGTATAGGTAAGCGTTGAAAAGTTATCTCAAAAAATTGTCTGAGCTTGATTCCAACGTAAACCAGCTAACCATTCCTCCACAGCGACACTCAGGTGTTGCAATTCCGCAGCAACACTCAGGTGTTGCAATTCCGTCTAATCTGCCTCCTTCCGATCAGGTGTCTCATACGTACATGGAAGTAGACACACCCCCTTCCGAGTTGCCTCCTACAGGCAACATTCAGTTTCTCCCTGGACATTCACAGGGAACAGGGGTGATCGGTATCCATAAAAGCATCAGTTGAAATGTCAGTGAAGAGTCAGTATCCATAAAGTATTGGCTGAAGTATCCATAACGATTCATTATCTGTAATGTATCAGTATCAGTAGAATGTCCGAGTCCGTACAATAGTTTCCGTTTCACTCACGTTAGAGAAAAACTCAGGGAGGCAGAATACACCAGATCAGTACTGGCGCCGTAGCGTCCTAAGTCAGCTGGTTACGTAGGATTGTATTTTTATCCTGGATCCGAAACAGTCCGTCCAGCTTTACAGAAGAATAGTTGTTAGCTGTAAGAAGGAAAGTAAGGTATTTTGTCCAGGAGTCCGCAGGTCAGGCTAGAAACCTTTCCTTAGTTTTTCAGGAAGCATCCTGACTCCGTATTTTCCGTGGTTGGCCTCTTGAAATTTTGAACAATTCCCTGTATGTTTGTGTTGCAAGGGGACCGAACAGGCGCAACCCACTACACCAGGTAATGCCTTGTCCGTTTCTGAAAATAATCGTAATTTTGTGGCTATTGTGGGCACGGGATGCACCGAACACGTCACAGCTAATGAAGAGCAGTAAATTTTACTAAATTTTATAAGTTTACAACATGAACGAATTTTTAAGTGTGATAACGCATCCGATGATGCCAATTTGTTTGTAATTTTTGTGGTAACATTAGATTTCTCAACAATGGTCACTATGCTCAGCTGCAAGGTGTTCTGTGCAACCCTGGGGTGTCCCGTAATTGGTTTTCCGTCAGTAAAATTTCCCAAGCTTGAATTAATGCCTTCTTTTTTTAAAGATCGGATTGACTTCATTCTTGCAGCTACCGGTAAGGTAATTAGATCGGGGTAGTTTTGTGATGGCCTCTGGTGGGTTGATTTTCCGATTGCCTCAGCATCACATGCTGCAGAGGTTCCGCTTTGTCAGTTTTCCAGCCCCAAGAAGCCCAAACTTAGCATCATTCCGGGTGCTTTCCGTGATCAGCCTCGCTCCTCTCCTCTGATCGGTGCTCAGCTGGGAGGGAGGAGTGTCGAGGATCAGCACCCTGGTATTTTAGGTGGGAGGGAGCAATCCGATTTATGTCCTCCCCAAACAATAAATCCGAACACACCCCCAAGTAACCCTAATTTAATTGACATGAGCATTTCAAAATTTGATCATGAAAATCTGACTAAGATGTACAGTTCTCCTCAATGCCCAGGTATTTTGTGGCACCTCCGTTTGAATCATGCCTCTAAACAATATCTTGAAGCTGCCAAGAAATTCTTACCCGAACTCAAAAATGTGAAATTCTCTGACGATATTACAATCTGTGAGGACTGTCATCAGGCAAACACCATCCGAAAATCACATTCCCAAATTAGACACAGATCCGACAAACGGTTCGCTATCATGTTCTCAGATCTCATGGGGCCTATTAGCCCTGCAAACTTCCGTTCAGGCGATTCCTATATCGTCATTTTTGTATGCAGTTATTCCCGTTATGTATTTGCTTACACTTTGAAAAATAAGAAAGAGGTTCACTTGGCTCTCAGAAAATGTCTTCTGGAAATAGCTTCCATCACAGCTGAAGTCAAAAATGTTTTTACCATTCGTTCTGACAGAGGTCTTGAATTTCAAACTGTAGAGATGAAGAGGTTGCTTTCTGATGAGGGCATACTTTGGGAGCCGAGTCAACCTTATGTTCCGCAACAAAATGGTTCTGCAGAAAGAGTTAATCAAGAACTCAAACATAAAATCCGAGTAAATTTACACTCAGCCCGAATGTCATTTTCTTTCTGGGGCCATGCGCTTAATTACACCGTGTTTGTATATAATCGCATGCCACTTTCTGCTAATCTGTTTGTGAGTCTATTTGAAAAGATTAAAGGATATAAACCATCCCTCAAGTTTATGAAACGTTTTGGGTGTCTGATACATTATGTAGATCCAAATAATAAAACCAAATTTGCTCCAAATGCTAAAAAGGGTTATTTGCTTGAATGTTCCGACACTGGTTATGTGATATTTTCCGAACAGCACAAAACGCTGGTAAACTCATGTGATGTAAAGTGTATAGGAACGATAGTATAATATACTATTATACTATATTATGGCGATAGAATTCAAGACTATCCGAGACCCTTAGCTGAAATACTAGACATGGGAGATATCCCTAACTGATTCGATACATCCGAAAAATCAGAAAATGTACTTATGCTTCAGAAAGATCAAGGTGAGTTTCCGGAACCCTCCTCATATAAAGAAGCCAAGAATTCATCCGAAAAGGACTTTTGGGAGGGAGCCATCCGAGAGGAACTTGAATCTCTGATTGATATGAACACACGGGAACTTGTACCAAAATCCGAATTACCACCTCACGCTGAAGTCATTAAGTCTAGATGGGTGCATAAAAGAAAACAAGAATCCAATGGGTTTATTCGTTATAAAAGTCGATTGGTAATTAAGGGATTTGCTGATGTTAAAGAATACCTCATTTCCGAAATCTTTGCTCCAGAGGCCCGTTTAGGTGACGTACGTTTGTTTCTGTCCGTTGTGAATAAATTCGGCCTACATTTGTTTCAATTAGATGTGACTACAGCCTTTTTGCACGGCACACTTGAAAAGCCAGTACATATGGAGATTCCCGAAGGACTTGTGGAGCTGACCGAGCTTAGGCAGGATCTGAAGGATTCCTATGTGTGCTGTCTTGAAAGATCCCTACATGACCTCAAAGTTTCCCCTAATCTCTAGTACAAGAAATTCAGCTCCGTTCTTCATCGCTTAGGCTTTGAAGCTTATCCGTTTCAGTCTTGTATGTTCAAATTGCATCAGGACTCTATTTTTGTTTTAATGCTCATTTATGTGGACGATTACTTATTGGCTACCAATAACAAACAAAAAGCCCTAGAGGTCATTCAGAACTCACAAAAAGAAATTAAAATCAAAAATCTGGGGGAGCCTAAGAAATTTTTGGGTTTTGAAATAATCAGAGATGTGGCCAAAAAGGTGATATTTCTGCATCAGAAATCCGCAATTGAAGCACCAATTGAAAAATATTTATATCCGAAAAATAAAATTAGTGAAACTCCGATGGCACCTACCACCTGTACATTGTGAGCTCAGATGAGGGAGACTGAGAACGATGATTCCTGTTCTGAGTTGCTTTCAGAGAAGTGATTGGTTCGCTTTTATATATTTAAAATTGTACTAGACCGGATATTTCGTTCTCTGTCAACTTCATGAGTAGGAAACAGGTAGGGTACACTCTGAACGAATGGAACTCTTGATAGTTTTAACGCAGAGTTTTTAAACGGAAGTTTATTTTAAACAATTAATACATCAGAGAAAAGTTTTACACATGTGGCTGAAGGCGTTCAAGATTTCAAGAGATAGATGATAAACATTTAGGAAGGTAATTCCACTCGTAGTTATTTGTACTGGTAAAGCATACACAAACTGGGAGTCAGTCTCTGTGAGGGCCTATATCCTTTCTAACACTCCCTCTCCCGAGCAGGAATGATCCACCAGTCCAAGTTCATCCCGGAGCTTGAGGAAACGGGGTCCTGGTAGAGGCTTAGTCAGAAGATCTGCATTCATCTCTTCAGTCGGGCAATAAAGGAGCTTCACGCTTCCATCCTTCACCAAATCTCTGATATAATGCTCCTTAATAGCAATATGTTTGGTACGAGAGCTGACTATAGGATTACTTGCGAGCTTTAGAGCAGCCTGATTGTCGTTATAAACAGTCATACTCGTCATTGCAAATCCCATATCACGCGCCAATTGCTGTAGATGTACTGCTTCCCGTGCGGATTCAGTAAAGCTCATATATTCAGCCTCTGCAGTGCTTAGCGCAACTGTCTTCTGTTTGCGAGCTTCCCAAGAAATGGCAGCACCTGCATACTTGAACACATATCCAGTGTAAGACCTTCGATCGACTACACATGATCCCCAATCAGCATCAGCAAAGCCTGTAATCGGTTGACCATTCTTGACATACTTGAGCCCAATATCCTTCGTACCTTTTAAGTAGCGTAGGATTCTCTTAGCTGCATTCCAGTGTTGATTTGAGTAGCATGAATTGAATTGGCTAAGATGGCTTACAGAGTGAGCAATATCCGGTCTAGCTGCAACAGCCAAATACATGAGTGATCCTATCAAGTTTTGATAGGGCACATTGCTGATTTGATCAGTTCTTTCAGGAACATTCAGCTTCAATCCAGGTTCCATAGGAGCAGTAACAGGTTTCGCATCTTGCATGTTGTAATTCTGGAGAAGATCTTCTATGTATTTCCTCTGAGTCATGGTAATGGATCCTTTTTCTTGATGTACCTCAATCCCCAAGTAGTATTTTAAGTTTCCAAGGTCTCGCAGACTGAAGACCTTCATCAAATCCGTTTTTAGGTTTTGGATTGAAGACATGGACTTGGACGCAATAATCAAATCATCCACATATGCTGCAACCAAGATTTTTTCATCTCCTTGACTACTTGATATGAACATACAAGGATCAGCTTCAGATGGTTTGAATTTCAATTTTAGAAGTTCAGCATTCAATTTCGTAAACCACTGTCTACCGGCCTGCTTATGTCCATAAACAGCCTTATTAAGTAAACAGACTTTACTGTCTTTGTCCTTCCTCAAATCTGCAAGCATTTGTCTAGCCTTCTGGCATAATGCCTCATCACCCTTCTCGTTCGCTTCTATCATTATTTCACAAAGATATTTTTCAAGACATTTTGGCATTTCCATATGAATAGTTGTGTCAATTTCACCATTCAAAAATGCAGTTGAGACGTCAAGGTGATGGACTGCCATTTGCTCTTCAACGGCATGTCCCAGCAACAGTCTTATTGATCTCATTTTTGCAACAGGAGCAAATGTCTCCATATAATCGGTACCAGGACGCTGTGAGAAGCCGCGTGCAACAAATCTGGCTTTTCTTCTTTCAAGTTCTCCGTTGGGCTTGAATTTCTTTTTCAACACCATTTTTGAACCAATGACATTCATGTTTTCTTCCTTTTTGACAAGTGTCCAAGTGTCATTGTGAATATGAGCTCTAATTTCATCTTTGATGGCTTCTTCCCAATCAGCCGAATCTTCCTGTGAATCATCAACATAATGACCAGCTATCATACCAAAGTGAGTATCCATTTTGTAATCCTTTGTCCAGACTGGTATTTTTCGTTGACGTCCAGATGTTCTGGTAGTAGCTACTTGTTCACATGCTCCCTCTGAATTAGGTTCCTGTTGTGATTGTTGTGGTTCAACATTATTTACATCATCAACAAGATGTTTTCGATCAGATTGATCTATTACATCATGTATGAGTACATCAATGGTCTGGTCTTCTTTATTCTTAGTGATAGTCTCAAAACGATTCACGTCATTCTCTGTGTTGTTGCAATATATTTGATTTAGGATTCTCACGTCTCTTGTGACTTCAGTTTTCTTCTCTTTTGGTCGCCATATTCTATACCCCTTGGAAGTTTCCGAATAACCGACAAAAATTCCAATGTTAGTTTTTGGATCAAATTTTCCTCTTCTAGGATTTTTGTCCAGTGGAAAAGCTTTGGTACCAAAGATGTGAAGGTGATTTACAGATGGTTTTCGTCCAACCCATCTTTCAAATGGAGTTTGGTAATCAAGAGTTCGAGATGGTGACCTGTTACATAAATAATTCGCAGTGTGTATAGCTTCAGCCCAAAATGACAATGACAGTCGAGATTCGACAAGTAAACAACGTGCTTTATCCACTAGAGTACGATTTTTGCGTTCAGCACGGCCATTTTGTTGAGGTGAATATGTGCACGCTAATCTCCGAGTAATCCCATGCTTCTTCAAATATTCATCAAATTGTCTATGACAGTATTGCGATTTTTCGTTGTCACTCTGCAGGCATTTGATCTTCAGATTAGTAGATCTCTCAGCTTCAGCTTTGTATTCTTTAAATTTTGAGAATACTTCATTTTTCTGTTGAAGAAAATAAACACGTGTATAGCCTGAGAATTCGTCTATGAAAGTGACAAAATATAAAGCACCAGCATGACTGGGTTTTCTCATTGGACCACAAACGTCAGAGTGGACAATTTCGAGTGGAGCAGTCGCTCTTTGATCTTCTCTTGATGGAAATGGTGGGCGAGTAAATTTTCCACGAATGCACGTTTCACAATCTCCTAGGGATTCATTTGCTGCAAAGTCTAATCCACGAAGCGAATTTCTTTTCAAGGCTTCTTTCAAATCATGCTCGTTTATATGGCCCATTCGTCTGTGCCAGATGCTGAGTTTGTTTTCTGTAACATTTTGACAGAATTCAGATTCATTTCGGGATGATTCATTTGATGGTTGAGCTTCAATGACATATAATCCATCCACTTTCCGGGCATTGAAAATAGTTTGGCCATTCTGATCCTTAACGAGTGCATTGTTTTTACAAAATAACACAGTATGACCTTTTTCAGTAATTTTGGATATAGATAACAAATTAGTGGATAAATCAGGAACAAAGAGAGTATGAGTCAGTACTACCGAATTTCTCTCATTTACATCTAATTTTACAAGGCCATTTCCTTCAATTGGTGTTGTGTGAGACTTAGAGGCTAGTCTGAGAGTACCATCATCCATTTCTTTCAGGTTGTTGAAATACTCCCTTTTTGAACACATGTGACTAGTTGCGCCACTATCAAGACACCAAACCTCATTTGTTGGATATGCTGAAAGACACGTATGGCGATTCGCCATATACGTTGATTGCTTTTTGTTTTTATTGCTCCAACAATTTTCTGATGAGTGATTATTTTTATTGCAGAATTTACAATAAGGTCTAGGCTCTTTATATCCATTGTTATCAAACTTTTTCTTACCTTTGAAATGTTTCCCATTTTGTTTCTTGAATTTCGTTCCGAAAAACGCATCTTCTTCAGTTGGAATGCTCTTCTGTCCGTTTAATCTGGCTTCAGCTTCCTCCAAGATTTTAATTTTGAGTTCTTGTGGTTTCGGAAGTGAATCTCTGGTCTCTATGGCAACTCGAAAGTTCTCATACGAAGGACAGAGACTATACAGCATCATTATGCTTAACAGATCGGAATTAATTTCAATATTCATGTCTTTGAGCTTATCTACTGCATCCATAAAGGAATTAAGATGCTCTCGAACGTTATCCTTCTCTTTCATCTTATGGAGGACAAGACGTTTTAGTAAGGTAGCTTTACGAGCTGGACCATCACTTTGATAGATCCCTTTCAGAGTGTCCCAAACTTGTTTTGATGTGACACAGTTCTTGACCTGCTTCAATTCACTTGGTGAAATTAAAAGTAAAAGGTCTGATCTCGCACCTATATCGTCCTCTATCCATTTCGCCTTCAATACGGGATCGGCATTTTCTTCTGGTTCAGATTTATCTCCAGTTACATATCCCCAAAGTCCGCTTCTTATGAGGACAGCCTGCGCTTGGATTACCCAAGTGTCGTAATTGTCCTTACGCAAAGGTTCAATTCTGTAGTTAGTAACCATTCCACTCGCCATTTCGGGAATACGCGAAAAAACTACGCAAAAGTGAAAATGTCGAACCGGGAGTTGACTGATAGAAAGCCGCACGTCTATCGCAAGCAAACGGTCACGGTAAAACACTTCGCGAGATAATCACGATCAGTTTTTTACTGATGTAATACACTGGTTCCCATAACCTGATAGTTTTAACGCAGAGTTTTTAAACGGAAGTTTATTTTAAACAATTAATACATCAGAGAAAAGTTTTACACATGTGGCTGAAGGCGTTCAAGATTTCAAGAGATAGATGATAAACATTTAGGAAGGTAATTCCACTCGTAGTTATTTGTACTGGTAAAGCATACACAAACTGGGAGTCTCTGTCTCTGTGAGGGCCTATATCCTTTCTAACAACTCTTTAATGCGAATTCTGCAGTACCTAAAGGGTACAACCGATTATGGTATTTGAATTTCAGGAAAATTCTAGGACCTCATTGCATATTCAGATGCTTCTCTTGGAACCAGTGCTGCCAATGGTCGATCAACTACAGGGTATTTGATTAACTGTTTTGGTGGCCTGGCGATCAGGAAAAACAGTCTCATGTGGCCTTATCAACATGCGAAGCGGAATAATATAATATATTATTATATTATTTATAATATAATAATAATAATTTAATTAATTATAATTATAATATAATTATATTATTTATATCATTTATAATATATTATTATATTGCCATGTCAGATACCTGTAAAGAACTAACTAATATTCGTAGCTTGTTTGAATTTTTGACAGGTCTAGATTTGCTTCCGACGCTCAGATGCGATTGTCCTCCGGCTATTTACTACGTGCACGAGAACTACAAGAATAATGAGCTTGAAGTTACTTGGGTTCCTACTGATGATCAACTGGCAGATATTTTCACTAAGGCTCTACCTTTGGAAAAATTAGTTTATTTCCGTGAAAAATTTGTATTCCGTTTCTAACAGGCTGTTCTTTTGTCTCATCAGGTGTGAACGAGTCGTGGGAGTGAGTTCCCATTTGAACTTCGACTACCGATATCTCCGGATCTCCGCAGCATCTCCGGATCTCCGCAGCATCTCCGGATCTCCGCAGCATCTCCGGATCTCCGCAGCATCTCCGGATCTCCGCCACATCTCCTAATCTCCGAACTTTTCAACTCATCTCAGAATTTCTTCACTTTGAATTCAAAATTTGCGTAATCGCATTCAAATCTCTCTCTGTTAACTGTTTAGTTTGATTCCTTTCAAAAACTGTGTTTTCAACTTTTGATATTGACTTGGTCAGTCATGAAAAATTGTAACCTCTTTGTCATTGCTTCAAATAATTAATCTGAATTTTAGAATCCTTTTGTCTTTCCTCGAAGAGGAGGGAGTATTGGAAACTAGGTTTCTTCGATGAAGACTTCTAGGTACATAAGCGCTTCTATCGGAGCATCCGAAAACTATTATTTGAAGTCTCTTTGTGTGAGAATAAGATTTTTCTGTTCTGGCTCCTTCAGAGCAATATATTACCTGATAAACTCGTATATATATTTTATACGATAATAATATATTGTATTACATCCGTTATTGTGATATAGAGAGTAACCAAACATCCGAAACATGAGATTACGCTAGCATTGGCACATTTGTTACGTTGGTACTACTGCCTTGATCAAAAAGGGACCTGAGCTCCCCACTTCACTTGTTCTCGTATGTTCTAACCTACTGGTTGTGTTCTTTCCGAATATACTCTCAATCTCTACTCTAAACTCGTTTACCATCTTTTATTCGAATCCTTCCGTTTCATATTGTTGTTGAATACGTTGTAAGTGTGTATATGTACATCGCTGTCGACTACTGCTGTGGGTAAGTCTAACTATTTGATTCATACGATTTCCGTCACATTCCGACCCACTCACGCCTAACACCTTTTGAAATAGTTCTTAGAGTACATACATATGTATGCATACCCGACCCTTACCGAACTTACCCGAACGTTCACCTGAAGGTCCGAGGCCCTTTGGGGAATCCCCAGTTTAGCGTCCCGAACATTTCTGTTGCCGTAGGTAGGCAGTTCGCTATCCAGATATATAGGTCTATGGTGCTGACCTGCCCACAGTGTCTTTATCTCCCGGAGTGTACAACCGCTTTTCCCATCTAAATTTTCGCTGATAGATCGTTTTGCGAACCCGGTCGAATTGACTTTTTACTTGGGGCCTCTTTGTTTACACAAATATTCAACGACGATAGATCTCCTAACATTCAAGGTAAACCCGCAGCCTTTGATAGGTACCATCTTTGGTTGGGTGATTATGGGCAATGTTCATGACCCTCCACCCCCCGTAGAACCTCCTCACGTCTCCTTACTAACGTGTGAATCCAACCTGGATCAAACATTACAATGTTTTTGGAGATCCCATTCCCCGTCTCACACTCTTGGCTATGCAGAAGATCATTTTTTTTCTACGCACTCGAGGCGCCCTGACGGTTCATACCAAGCCCGCTTGCCCTTTAAACCTGACGAGGAACATGAGCTGTTTGACTCAGATGTAACTGCTGAACGCCGCTGGGTCAACTTAAAAAAACGACTTGAGAAAAATATTAAACTCAATTTATTGTAAGTATCGATCGTTCATGCACGATTATAGAAAATTGGATCATATGATTCCAGCTACTTCTGGAAGTTATTATATAGGTACCGCATTTTGGTATTTTAAAAATTTTAATATTTAATATTCTCCTACATCTCCTCTCCGCTTAGTTTTCGAAGCATCGTGTTGTGCATCACGGGTAAAAGTCTGAACTTCCTCGCTGAACTTCCTTTGCAAAAGGATATAGGTGAACTCGTAACGATGTTTCGGCTCAATCCTTTAGCACTCATCACAGACATCAAAATGATGTATAGTAAAATCTGGATTC
Organism: Stenodema calcarata; assembly: GCA_963920205.1. NCBI lineage: Eukaryota > Metazoa > Arthropoda > Insecta > Hemiptera > Miridae > Stenodema > Stenodema calcarata. Next base: position 134,137 of record OY986056.1, on the reverse strand, counting down.
ATCCTCAAGATACGCCATACCAGCATATAATATATGCTATATTATGGTATCCCATAATATGGTATCGGGAAAGTAGAGAATCTGATATTATCGATTTTGAACTTCTGACGTTGACTTATAGGCTCAAGTCCGCTCCGTTCCTAGCGCAATGTACTCGATGAAGGAGACCGTTTAGCGTCAAAGGCCATATTAGAAAATTTCTATGTGGATGATTTATGGATAATTTATGCGTCTCGATGTCTACCGAAAACGAAGCAACTCAAAAACGAATTGATAGCACTGATGGGTCTGGGCTGGCTCCAACTTCGCAAATGGGCAACGAACTCTCCCCTTCTTCTCAAGGAAATTCCTAGGGAACATCAGCTCCCTTCGCTCTCGCTTGAGTCTCGAGAAACCTCTTCTCTTCAAGTTCTGGGACTCCAGTGGGAACCCAACAAGGATGTATTCACCTACAATGTCAAACCGCTCAGTGATGCGCTCACAAAACGTGAAGTTCTTTCGGGGATACCCTCTCTGTATGATCCCCTAGGGTGGCTCGGACCAGTAGTATTCAGAGCTAAGCTGTTTCTTAGAGAAATTTGGGAACGTTCGTTGGACTGGGATACACGCGTCCCTCCCGACTTGAGTGTACGGTGGAAGGAGTTCAGTTCGGAGTTCTCTGAACTAAATAAACTGAAAATCCCGCGACTCATCACTGAACCAGATATGCCGAATTTTCAGATTATCGGGTTCTGTGACGCATCCATGCTTGGTTATGCTGCTGCTCTGTACCTCGGCTGTTTTTCGAATGATGAATCCTCCGTTGATGTCAACTTGTTATATTCTAAAACCCGTGTAGCTCCGCTGAAGGTGGTCACAGTTCCTCGCTTAGAGCTGAATGGTGCCCTCTTGCTGTCACAATCACTCAAAGCCATTCATCCCTTGGTGTGTCATTTATCTATAACAAGTATTATGTTGTTTACCGACTCTACTGTGGTCCTTGGTTGGCTCAATACGCCTCCGCATCGCCTCCAGACTTACGTCGCCAGCCGAGTAGTCAACATCCTGGATTGTTCGGAAATCGCTCAGTGGCATCATGTTCCTACCGCTCTCAACGCGCCGATATGGCTTCTCGCGGGTTCCTTCCTACATAAATTCTCAACACTTCCTCATGGTGGGCGGGGCCCAAGTTCCTGTACCTATACTACAGTCTCCACTTGGATTCTGGATCGGATTCCGCTCAGCACCGAACTTCCGGAACTGAAAAATAGAATAGTTGCGATGCAGGTTGTAGATACAACCCCTCCCTCCGTTTATTGTGTTATTCATCAAGCTCTTCTCTTCGTTGGCCAAGGTTAAGCGAGTTGTTGCATGGATGTTGCGATTCATAAAAACTCTGCAAATTCTTGACACAACGGTTCATTATCTTCTTTGTACAGATCCCCCTTCTGTCTAGATCACTAGGTCTAAATGTCTAGATCCTAAATGTTAGATTAATTATTATTATGAATTATCACTAATTATTAATAATTTTATCAAGTAAGTACCTAGTGAAAATTATTATAATTTATTGTTAGGTATTATTCATTTGTATTTATTATTAATAATAATTATTATTAATTAATAGGTACAATATAATTCTGAGGTTTTTAATACTACGTCGGTAATAATTTTTCTTTAAGAGAACTACCTACCAATAAACATTCGAAATTACCTTCATTTCCGTAGCACGAAACGTACCTCAGAACAAAAAACTCGACATCACTAAAGCCATATGATGTTCCAAACAGCTCGTTAGTATGAAAATTGACCTGTATTTCAACCGTTTGATTCACGATTTTTCCGAAGGATTAAAAAATCATTTTTTATAGAGGCTCGCTTTGTGCGAAAGTCCACTTTTCTTTGTGGACACATATGTGAAGAAGGGAGCAAAAAAAAGAAGTTTTTCACAAAACTACACAGACATTAAAAAATATATTGAGATTAAAAATTAAAAAATATGTTGAATTAATAAAAAAATCATTTTTTATAGAGGCTCCCCTTGTGCGAAAGTTCACTTTTCTTTGTGGACACATAATATTATTAGGTATGTGAAGAAGGGAGCAAAAAAAATGTTTTTCATAAAACTACACAGACATTAAAAAGTATATTGACATTAAAAATTGAAAAATATATTGAATTAATGTTTTAATTTCATATCGTAGGTACGTATTTACATGTTTTTTTACTAGTAATTTGCTTGTTAACATAATAAATTGATATAAAAGTTCAATTATGCATGAAAACACCCAGAAATACCTTCTTCAACCTTCTCCAGTTCGAAATGTTGCCGGATGTAGGGCTGTTTGCTCTACCAACGGGAAGATCAGGGATGAAATGACGAGACAATCAGTTTAACTTCGATGGTTGATATATATTTACAGAAGATCGTGCGCGTTATGAAATGTCGATATTTATAGCTTAATTAATAGATGAACGATTGTAGAAAAAATACAGGTTTACGTAGAGTGAATGCACTTGAACACACGGGGGGTTACTACACTGAGGAGACTTGAGTCACTTGAAACAGAGTAGGTCGGGTACAAACAGTTATCAGTTAGATCGAAAGTGATGCGAGTGAATGCGTTGGATGACAGAACGTTGGTTGACTGAATGCATTTGGCAGTGCTCATAGGGATTTTATAACCTAGGTAGAGGGGAGCAGATGTTTTGGAACTCTCGTGAAAACACAATAAACCGCGAGAGATGGAATGGAAGGGCGAAGTCAGTTATGATAAAATGACCTTAGGTCGTTGCCACAGGGGGTTAACGGTATAAGTACACAGGTGTAGGGATAATTAACCAGGTGTAGGGACTACCCAGGTAAGCCAACGGGACGTGACGTTCAACAACCTCAAGGTGGTTGAACTGGCAGTGGATGGAAACTGTATGAGGAAGCGTATTTTATTTAATTATTTTTTCGCAGTGTGAGGTTGCGGCCGAACACCGGAAGTTTTCCAAGGGGGTCGGACTTCATCGGCAACACGAAAAACTGTTGCAGAAGTGGGTTCAACGCCCGGAAATGTTGCTCCACTCGCGGCAACTATTGCCGGCAACACCAGGCAACACTCGGCAATATCGCCGAAACGAGAATAGTTGCCCGTCAATATGGAGCAAGATAAATTGCCGAGAGAAATGTTGCTAGTGTAAAGGCCCCTTTCCATGGGTAGGTAGGTAGCTGTAGGTAATTTTCAATTGAATGTTTTACTTTTGATTAAATATTTTGTTTTTCTTAATAGGTACACTTTTTCATCATTCAACTTCTACCTACATTCTTCATTTCTTGTGTGGAAGCGCCGCTTCTTGCGCTCCCCCTGACGCTACGCCCCTGGTGGTACATTTCCTGCTTTTAAGTAAGTAGTGCAAATTATGCATCTGAAACGCTTTCATGGTTTCATATCTACAACAAAAGTTGGACTTAACAAGTAAAGGTAACACGTACTGGTGGCTGCAATTTGCTTACAATTTTTGTATCATGGTAACATCATTTAATGATGTCTTCCTCTTGTGGCCTCCTCCAAGTTAACCCTTCTTTATTCATGGTTGACACGCGATATTGGTGGTCGTCATTAACTACCCTTCCTGGGTAATTGCGGCCGTCTTATTTCATCAACAAAATTTAATGGTCTCCAATCTTGAAACGAGCGACACATGGACATGGAATATTAGGCCTTGATGCTGGTGGTTTTGGGAGGGAGGAAGCCTCTTCATCAGAGTTGAAAAGGTTTCCCATACTGTCTTCAATTTTCGCATAGATGATGCCATCAGATGAGTTCTTCAGACTCAGATGGTGGATCAGGTTTCATCGAGGCTTTTTCTATTAACGAGGTGTACATGGACAGGATTTTTGATTGTTTTTGCTGTTCGTTCCTCATCCACTACGTAACCTACAATAATTGAAGTATAGCATGCATCTGGATTATTCAGATCCATGCTATACTACATGCACTAAACTACATGTGCCTACTGCAAAACTGCCACAAAAACTGCCGTGGGGCGAGTTGGCATAGTTCTCAAAGTTATGCCAACTGACCCCGCCCTTTCCTATGCCAACCTGCTCCACTGTGACTTTCAAGTGGCAGCCTCTGATCTGTAAACTACCAAAAGAACGAATTTGGCTAGGTGAATCCAATCAGAATTAGGCACTCTACGAAATCCATATCCATTAGCTGCTCTAATTCAGTAGCAAAGAGCACAAAATCAAAAATACTTCGGAAGAAAAAATTTACTCACCAGTTCGAAAAACACATTTTGTCCCATGGGTACTGTACGAAAAGGAAGAAGAAATTGAAACTCCGTTGGAAGATGAGGCAGGACAACCCCCCACTAACACTGCGACAACAGCGCTCTCACTCACCTTTAGCCAGCAATAATAGATGTGTGCCAACAGTTGGTTACTCGCCCCATGTGCCAACACGCCCCGGTCTCCCCTACCTATTTGTTTAAACAAATTAAATTTGGATGTTGAGCAAGAGTTTCATTTATCATTTCCTTAATTAGATTAGGGTGATCTGCTCAAAGAAGATAATAAACCGTTGTCAAGAACTTGCAGAGTTTTTGGTTTTCAACACGATGATACATTATTACTACTTATAACTACTTATTACTACTTATAACACAATTACTACTCACGCTTCTCGTGCTATCTCTGAATTTCGGTGGTCCACTGAAGAAATATTCACATTCTTGTAGTAGATCTTCTTTCAAAAATCTTCTGTAGCCATTTCCATCATCCATTGGGTGAGAGTACGTGATTTGATAACCACTTGCGAACAACAACAAAATACTCGTGTAAATACTTAGTGAATACTTCGAGTCGTCCAAATATTTATTTAGGTAGTTTGTGTAATTAAATGATCTGACACCTACTTTCGAAGAGGTGCGAACAAGCACCCGTCGGGTATCCGTCTTTTGACTACCGGACGGTCAGTAGCTGATGTCTGGAACGACTTGACGAGTGGCGCCAATCTACGTTGTACTCGTACTGTGAGCATTTTCACACTGACCGATCGGAAGGAAAGCGTTCCCCTGGTAGTACTTCAAGTTTCTCTTATCCACCGGCCAAGGTTTTCGAGCCCCAAAATAAAACGACTGACATGATAATTCTCCAGTCAGATAACCCCCTCAGACCTTGACATGTTATTGGTGTATTTGCCATAGTAATGTAGAATGACTTGAGTGAATCATTTAGGGATCATAAAGAAATGCAAATACGAATAAAATTGCATAAAATAGTTTTTAATTATGAATTGAGAGTACCATAAATTGAACCGATACAAAGTGTATATTGAAAAAATCCCCAGTCATGCAGCGTGACTACAAGAGCGAATTTTCGATAAATAATTGGTTTTATGTAAAACGTCTCTATTAGAGAACATGATGTCCATAAAGAACATCTCAAGTAGAGTACCTACCTACTAAAGGTCGGAAATATTTCCGGAAAAATTTGAAATATTTCCGAGACCTAATATTGGAAATATTGTTTTATACGCTCTAACTTAGCTCGCTGCGAAGTTCGGAGGCCATGCGCTGTCTTTTGGTTTATTATCTTCGATAATGAACCATTGGAATCGCCCAAAGAAAAAAAAATTTTAACCCCCCCTCAAAATTTGTTGGTTTACGTTTCAAGATACGTAGATTCAGAAAATCGAATAAAAAAAAATCCGTCCGTCCGCCGTACGCCGTCCGCGCCACTTTGCCCAGTTAGCGTTGAGTTAAAATTACGAAATTTTTTTTATGGGTTTCGACCAACCCCACAATGGTCCTCGAAACTTTTCATAACCCTAGGTCAAGGGGAAGGGGTTCAAAACGAATTTTGAAAATTTGAAAATCTCATATCTCGAAAAATTCATATAGGACGGTATGTTTTTTATTTCATATTTAGATAGAGTTTGTTCCGTAGAATTTTTTAAGACCATCCGCAGCTTTGTACGACCAGCCGTTCGTTCACAATGACGGCTCAAAGATTGTGCCTCACAACACGATCGTGACTCAAATTGTTGAAATACAGGTCCATTTTCATACTAACAAGCTCTTTGGAACATCATATGGCTTAAGTGATGTCGAGTTTGTTGTTCTGAGGTGCGTTTCGTGCTACGGAAATGAAGGTAATTTCGAATGTTTGTTGGTAGGTACTTCTTTTATAGAAAAATTATTACCGACGTAGTATTAAAAACCCCAGAATTATATCGTATTAATTAATCATAATTAATAATAATAATTATTATTAATAAATACAAATTATTAATACCTAACAATAAATTATAATAATTTTCACTAGGTACTTGATAAAATTGTTAATAATTAGTGATAATTGATAATAAATATTAATCTAACATTTACGATCTTGACATTTGGACCTAGTGATCTAGACAGAAGGGTGATCTGCACAAGGAAGATAATAAACCGTTGTGTCAAGAATTTGCAGAGTTCTTCTCTTGCCTTCTAGAGGCGCAGAGTGGTCGGAAAACCGATTTTGTTGGGAGCGAAATTTTCTGAATACGGATTCTTTTAGGAAATTTTATGCTGAACAAAAAATTTCTATAAACATGTGGTCTAAAATCGACCTCATAATATTCAATATTGTCATAATAATAATAATGTCATTATGGATGAATATTGAATATTATGAGGTCGATTTTAGACCACATGTTTATAGAAATTTTTTGTTCAGCATAAAAATTGATACATTGTATCAATCAGAATTTCAGAATTATCAATCAGAAAGGTGCTCCTTGTTGGCAATGCAAGAGGTAGATGGAAACAAATGTTATTGCTGTTGCGAATAATGTAATATACTGGGTAATGCGACATTAAATAATATTTGAACTAATAATAATATGCTGAACTATATATTATATAGTTCAGCAGTGTAATTTCGCAATAGGTGAAACACCATTTTGCGGCACTGAAACAGTTAAAAAACAAAAAGTTGCAGGTAGTAGCAGCTGATTTTGGTTTTAATTCTCTACAGGAACATTACTGAAGAGATCTGTTAACGCACACATAAAAAATTTGGCATTGTTTGGTTGGCAACACTTGTCCCCTGCGCCGTGTTATCCCCTCTTGCGACCAGTAGTGATGGGCTATACCATGGTGAAAGGAACAAGGGTGTGCCATTGCGCATGGGGGCTGTGGGGAATCCCCAACCCTTTTCTGCTCTGACGTCACTCACGAGAAAGGTCCTCAACCTGAGCTTATCAATCAATCAATCAATATATTTTTATTTGCTAGGATCGCACGTAGTACATAAGCAACGTCAAAAATCTTACAAAAATAGCAACGGTAAATTAAAATTGTGAGCAACAATAAAATACAGTCAAAACAGGTACAAAAGGAACAAAAGGTGTCGATAAAACTAAAATACAATAATAGAGTTAATTTTCGTCAGGAACTCCTCAAAATCACATGGAGCCAATCTGGTGAGGTACCTGATCATTTGGGCCCTAAGAGTACCAAGGGGAGCATTTCGTATATTTGTGGGGAGGGCATTAAAGAATTTAATTCCCCACCAGGTGGCACTATTACGAGTAGCAGCCAGTCGATGGAACGGAAGATAGAGATTTTTCTTATTGCGAGTTGAATAACCGTGAACAGGAGTGTGGAAAGACTCCATATTTCTCATTATGTAGCACAGGCTTTCCAGGATGTAAGCAGCAGGGACCGTTAAAATTTCTAATTCTTTATATGCAGATCTGCAATCCTCCTGGTAACGCATACCAGCGACGACTCGCACAGCCTTTCTTTGGCAAGAAAAAATCGTGGAGGAGGCAGCAGAATGCCCCCAACTAAGGATGGCATAAAGAGCTCTACTCTGAAAGCAGGCATGAAAAGCCGCCAGAACGGCCGGCCTTGATAGCCTCTCGGACAGGCGCCTCAAAAGGAAGGTGTAGCTATTGAGACACTTCCGGAGGTGCGCACAGTGAGGCCCCCAGCCGAGCTTTGGGTCAAGAACGACACCAAGAAATTTGATGTCTTCTGGATTCTTGTCGAGAGTAGACAAATCCCTCATACCAAACTTCATGACCCTGGTTTTTTCGGCATTTACCGAAAGCCTGTTCATTGTAAACCAGTCGGTAACCGCACTGAAGGCAGCCACTTCAGAGTCGCACAGCGTTGAGAGCGATGGACTTTTTAAAATTAGTGAGGTGTCGTCAGCAAAAAGAATTGACTGCATTTCTAGACACAGTGGCAAATCATTTATGAAAATGAGGAACAATATTGGTCCCAAAACGGATCCCTGTGGTACGCCAAACTCAACATGCAAGGAGCGTGACAACTCATTGTTGTGTCGTACAGCCTGCGTTCTACCAGAGAGGTAGCTATCAACCATAGAAATCGCAATGTCAGAAAAATTATATTTACGGAGCTTTTCCAGAAGAAGTGGATGGGAGATACAATCGAAACACTTTGCGACATCCACAAAAGTTGCAGAAGAGTATTCACCAGCCTCGAATGCAGTTGCCACAAAATCAGTTAATTTTTGAATGGCGTCGAAGGTGGATCTACCAAGGCGAAAACCAAACTGCGAAACACTAAAAAGCTTGTTTTTCTCAAAAAATTCATTTATATCAAACTTCAGGGATTTTTCAAACACTTTTGATAAAGCAGGGAGTTTAGATATGGGCCTGTGATTAGAGGCTAAATCACGTTCACCACCCTTGAATAAGGGAACCACCTCTGCAACCTTAAGTACCGACGGAAATTTCCCGACGTCGATCGATTCGTTAATAAGATGGGTGAGAGGGAAACCCAAAGCCAGTGCATACTTCAGCATACTGGTCGATATCCCATAAGCATCGAAGCCATTTGATTTTTTCAGACTCGAGATAATCTTCATGACGTTGTGTGGTTCAACATTGGCAAATTTGAATTTCGTAGCTGGAGGCTGGATATGAAAAGCCAGAGGGTCGTTAGTACTTACTTTAAGTTTGCTTACAATGTGTACAGGAACATTTACAAAAAAAGAGTTGAAAGCATCGGCAGAAATCTTGTCGGAAGCAGACTTTGTCCCTTTTTCACCTTTCCTGTTTTCGTTAATTGCATCCCACATGGCTTTCACAGGGTTTCCAGATGCAAAAATATGCTTCTCGCGATCAATCTCCTTAGCTCGTTTGATTTTAATCCTATATTCCGATTTTAGCTGCTGAAAATTCTTTTTCACTAAGGGTTCATCAGACATTTTACAATCGACGTACAGAGAACTCAGTCGGTCCCTCATAGCCCTGAGTTCAACATTAAACCAACCCTTAGACTTGGTTCTATTCGTATAATGTTTCTTAACAATTTTATTTGGAAAAACCGAAGAGGCCAGGTTCGAGATCAGCTCAACAAAACCAGTCCAACGGATATCAACATCAATGAGAGGGTCAAAAACAAAACCCCAATCAGTCATGAAAAGATGATACTCAAAAATTTCGAGTTTTTTGCGTGTAATTGGGCGGATCGTGAGTTTACTATCAGAGGATGACTCAGTTCGAAGATCAAAATTATATAAACCGAAAAGGGCCTTATGGTCAGAAAAGAAAACATCCTCTATAACCAGGGTGGAGGACTGTGCAGGAAGATAATTTATGAAAATATTGTCAATGCACCTCCGCAATCCGGTAGGCTTGTCATTCTGGGGGAAAAAACTGAAAGTACTAAATACGCCGACCAACCGACTGAACTTGGATGTGTCCTCAAGGGCGCAGACATTAAAATCCCCAATAAACATCACATGCGTGTTCCTGAACACTAGCTGCAAAATATTATTGATAATTGACAAGAAGTTGTCAAAATTTCCGCTAGGAGAGCGATAAATAGATATTATAATTAAGTTTACATATTCCAATCTAAGGGCACTAATTTCACAATCACGGGAGACAGAAAGCAGATTCAAGTGGTCGAGAGGGGTGCATTTTTTGTTGGACTTAATTAACAGCATTGAACCGCCGTGTTCAAGAGTAGGCTTGCAGAAAGCAGCCCCCACAGTATAATCCTCAAGATTAATGAATCTCATTTCCGACGAATCCACCCAATGCTCGTTTATACTGATAACATCTACATCTAAGTTTACAGATTTTAGATAACAGTCAAGAAAATTCAATTTATTACGCATAGAGCAAATATTCAGATGTAAAACTGTAAATTGGTACTTTGTATTGAGAGTTGAGGAAGCAGTTTTACTCAAGGTGGTCGATACAGACACATCCTCCGGAATTTGGTGGCCACCTGGAGTGCACGGTCCCAAATCTCCAATATTCGATGACGATAGGTCCAGGCGTCAGGATGACTCGATCTCAGAAGGTCCGCCCACGCACAGCGCAGAAGTAGAGACTAGAGGGGCGGCTACAATATGCCGAATCCTGCCACAAAGTATCCTACGTGCTGTCACCGTGTAATAGGGATCCTGATTCTTAGATGCAATCATGCTCCTTTGGATCTGGTTCAAACCAATGAGGCTCACAAAGCCGAATTTAGAGGATAACCAGGATAAAAATTTATTCAAGTGATGAATTTCGACATTCACACAGGACAACGGAGACAGCAAATAGTTAAATGGGACATTCAAAATTATCAGCCGGGTACGGGTTCCAACCAGCGAGGTGCAGAGCTTCAGCAGCGCGTGCTTGAAGGATTTCAACTCGTTGTAGGCCACATCAACGGAACCAGCGGATAATACTAGGAAATCAGGCTGTGCATGAAAATTTCCCCAGCTTTCAATCAGGGCGGGTAATGTAGCGTCCGTCATTCTGTATGCGGTAGATGTGTACTTGCTAGGAAGAACTGAAGCCAGCTCATCACCCATACCGAAAAGAAAAGAGTCGCCTAGGAGAACAACATTTGGCTCCTTAGTGTCTCTGGTCATTCTAGATGGCGCTGATCCGCCAGGGGGGGAGGGATCAGGTTTGCTGAGCTCCATAGTGCAACCCATGACGTCGACTAGGTTCTTGTTTAGACTCATGATGACAGAGTCTATTTGATGACACTTTATGGTCAGTGTTTCAATCACTCGTGCATGATTTGCCAAGCTGGAAGCGATTTCGTTGTTTGCCTCAACAAGTAATTCCTGTGACAAGGTTTCAACATTTCCACCCACATATGCCGGCATAGAGACAGGAGGGCGCAGTTCATCAAGTTCAAGACGAACGGAGGCAAGTTCCGATTTCAGTTCATCATTTCGGGACGCTAATTCCGATAGATGAGTATCAGATTCAATCAATTTATGGGATAATTTCTGTTCCTGGGTAATGTAAGCATCCCTATGCAACTTCCAAGAAACACATGCATCTTCATGCTCAGTTTGAACCTTATCATATTTAACACGTAGTGAGATTATTTCCTGTTTTAACTCATTCATTCTGTCATTATAATCATCACTATTTGTAAGGAGAGGAGAGGCCAAATTTTCAGCCATAGGTAGAGGTGGTCGCGAAGATGGTTCAACAAGCTCTGAATCGCATAGAGGACCAATGTCGACAGCACCCGAAGGGGTTGACCGATCATCTTCGGCTACTGCTGTAAGCGAAACCTGGGTTAACAATTTACTCTCTAAAATTCGAATCCTTCTCTTATAAGTAACTACATCGGCCTTTAGTTGTGTTTTTCTTCGCTGTTACTTCCTTGAATATCGCTGTGTTTTTCTTCCGCTGTTATATCGCTTGAAGTTCCTTTTCGCTGGTACTGTAACGTTTTTCGGTATCAGTTAGAGTTTTACTGGTATAAGCTATTGGTAGATCGGCACCGTCAAAATCTTGACTCAACACTGCACCGGTGGCGACATCACTAGAGTCACATGTTATCCTGAAGGGTTTTTGGAAGTTTGGGTATTTTAAAATTGGGTCATTGCAAAGGATGGTTTTACAGGTTTCAAAACTTTTGATGAATTCGGGATTTGTTGAAGTGACCTTTCCGTTTTTCTTAAGAGCGGATGTAAGTGGTTGGGCTAATGTGGCGAATCCTTTAATGAATCTACGATAGTAACCAAGAAGGCCCAGAAATCGTTTGATTTCTGTGCGAGTCTGGGGTATCGGGAATTTCTCAATGGCTTTGATCTTATCGGGATTCGGTTTGACTCCTTTAGGTGTTACCAGGTGGCCTAGATACGCTAATTCCTTTTTCAAGAACTCTGTCTTGTCGGGTTGGATTTTCAAATTATCAAGCCTGAGGCGGTCACAGATCTTCCTAAGCCTATCCACATGTTCTTGCAAGCTGGTGGAGTATATAAGAATGTCATCGACGTAAACTAATGACCATAATGAGAGCTACTATTTGAGTCCTGATTGTGAGCTGCAGGTGCAGTCTCAGCCAAGGGCCAGTGCTCAGCCTCGCTGACATGTTCTGGATTGTAGTTCTGTGCCAATTGTCTCATCTACATTCTCACATTATGGATTGATGAATGATTTGATTGTTGCCATTTCATGGTGTTGTGCTTGGGTTTGCCATGGTTGATCACCATGCGCTATGTGATTTTCTACGTTGCCACTCAGAGCTATCACCATACTTGCGTGTACTGATTATGTTATTCATTCATGGATTGTGATTCTCAGCTGCCACTTTCATGGCTCCGTTATCATTGCTTGCCCACTGTTCTTGTTGAGTTTTTCATTATTTTTATTGAGTCTGCACGTCTCCCACTATTGAGATTGAGATTTTTTTTGTGGTATTGCTACTGATTACTAGTCTCTGCTACCAACTGCTGCTGTGTGTAGCTCTGTTACATGCCACTTTACTTGTCACTAAAACTTTTCTTGGCCACTGTTGTTGTCAGTATGGCGGAGTGAGGTTTCCTACGGATGCTACTGGGTTTCATACATCTTTTTCAGGCATGGTGTCCGGGACATCCACCAGTTTCAGGATGGCCGTTACGGGGAAGAGCCCACAGGTAGCGCCCTGATCGACAGCTCCCCATCCCCACCACCGCCTTTCACCCCCGAGACATGGGTAGTCGTTCATCAGCATAACTCGAGTAGAGAGTTTTAGAGTTAAAAAGTTGAAGTGGTCAGCCGACCCACTAATTTGTAGATCCTAGATCCTATTCCTAACATAACATGCAAATTTGGGTGCAATCCATAATATGGACTGGATATTATGTCTTAGAGACCCTAACAGATTCTCTCTAAATTCTATAATGAGGTTGCTACTAATATTCATAAAGTGGTCACTATATATATATAGATATATATGTGTTTAAGTATGTTTCACTCCGGGCGATAACTCTTGATAAAAAGTTCAAATTTGCACTAAAATCCGTCTTAGCAATCTAAAGGCTAGAATGTAGGCAGAATTGGGCCAATCTAAGGGGAGATTGTGGGGAGTTTTAGGGGGAGAAAATTACCCATAAATTCCAAAATGAGACAGTCTGACAAGTAAATCAAATCAAATAAAATCAAAACACTCTTTATTGTCATGGCTGGACGCCAATACAATGCATGGGCCAGGCCCACATTATAATAATATAAATATTATATATTATATTATATTTATATATAATATATACCCTCATTCGAATACCACGTATCAGAATTTATTTTACTTTTCAGGAGCCCTCTCCTGTCCCTAATAATGCATTATAATAAAAGCTTTAAAAAAAAAAAAAGCACCATTCGATTGGGCGTTTATTCTACTTTCAGGAGCCCTCACAAAAAACCTAATACATTATAAAACTTTTCTACAAATTACGCAAAACAACTGGGCCCATAACCTGATAAATAAAAAGGGTTTTGAGCAGAAAACAATACTTTTATTGTTATAACGTTTTCGGATACGAAACGAGCGAGGCGCATTACAACAGTTGACATGACAAGACTGAGGACAGAGAAAACAACATAGAGGACACACACCCACAGTGGTGCCAATCCTGACACACAATATCTCCGTAGGATATCCATCCTTATCATTCGCCTATTCGCTATTCGCCCAAGGGAATCTCATTTGTTGATTTCTACATTCTGTAAGTTAATAACAGTTAATAACCGTTAATAACAGTAATATACATAATATTGTTATGTAGCTCAGCCAACCGTTGAGAATACTGTTTTATTTGTTATCCCTGAAACTGATGGTGACTTCGTTGACTCGAGCTTTGTTTGAGCTAACCAACGAACTCTAAAAGCTAGTTGAAATCAATCTTGCTGTTCTGTGATCGTTCAAAATGTTTTGATACGATTGGATAAGAAAACGTATGTGCAATCTGGGCATAAGAGGACATTTTTAGAGGGGGTTTTCAAGGTACCACTCGGCTAGGAAGCAGATGGTCGCGATTGCTAATTTTTAAAAACCCCAGTAATAGAAACTCCAATAATATAATTTTTTGACTACCTTTATAATGTACTCTTTGAATAGTACTCGTACAGTTACAATTTCTCTTTTATTCTTCCTATCATTTTGAAGATAATTATTTGGGTGGGTAGGTGGGATTGCCTTGCAGCCACCTCCTCGTCGGTAATCCTGGATACTGGTCAGTAACCTTCCCTCTCCTCAAGAGAACTCTTTGGAGAACGATGTTTCCTGACTTGCTAAGAGCTGCATACCACTAATTATGAAGCAGTTTAGCTGTAAGGGTAGTTTGAGTTTAGTTCCTATAGTGAGTACCTAATAGGTAGGTATGCACCTAAATATTGCCCTGGTGCCCCACCAGTTTCTGAGCCCACGAGCCGCCCCTGACCTTGACGGCCTCCAAGTCCTGACTTGAAACGTCCGATTCGCTTTGACTCGAAAAATGGAAGGTCATCACGGTTTTCCTACGGAATTTTGTCAGATTTCAGCGTATGTTGCGGTTTTTTCGATTATTTTCGAATATAATCGAATAATCGCGTCGAATTTCGATCGCGCTTCGAACATCAGCTTCGACGAGAGTTCGATATTCGAATAATCGTTTCGATCCAACAACCCTATTATATAGCTTATAAGTTATATGATATAACTTATATAGCTTACGCTAGTAGAACAGAGAACATATTATGTTCTCTGTTCTACTGCCGTACCTCAAAATAATCAAAATGAATATCGAAGTTATTGAGTTAACCCGAGGCCGCACTGCAGGAAGGTTGGTAGGATGGTGGATGGTAGTTACCTGCCTGGCGACCATCCAGCTATTTATAAACGTGAGTAACAGAACGACGGTAGCCGCAGTGGCCCCCAACTACCATCTAACCCCCAGAAACCATCCTAGGGAACCGCCTGGCGTGTATCCACCCATATCAGTCGTGTTTGATATTCCATCCTGGTTGCCTCGCTCCATGCGACCATCTAGCATCCTGCAATGCGGCCTTACCAAAGCAGCACCCAGAAATCGATAATACGGCGGAAACATCACTGTTGAAAAAGAGCGGGAAAGCTGATCTGCGTGAATTTCCCCATCCATGAACGGCGGACTCTGCTTACCCCCTCCCTTCCTTTTACGCATGCCGCAGTCCGCATCCATGTGAATCAAGCTTTAACAGTTTCATTTTTCTCGTAACGCTAATCAACGGAACAGAGAACGAACACAACAGCAAGAAGTTGAGCCTTTGGGTGGTGTATGTGATTGCAGAGGTTTTTTTCTTGGGACACGTCATGTTGACAGCAAGATCAAGCGGATGTTTTACGTTGTAGGAGCTTCCTTCTTCCATGGATCGACCCTAAACACCTCAGTCATGGAAGAAGAACGTTCCATGTACCTCACTAGAGTCGCTACTCGCTAACATCGAGCCAAGAAATGAAGCAACACTGCAACCGTTTAACTGTTTATCTTGAAACTGTTCGTTCGTTTTTCTTCGTCAACATGTTATTTTTAACTGCTAACTAATTAACGCCCCACCTCTAGTAGGTACCTACGCACTAACCTTGATTCCTTCGCATCCGATAAAATAATTCACGGAGATGAGGAAACGCGTGAATTGAGCGATAATATACTGATCTGCGCAAACTTCCGCATTCATGTGAACGGCACCCTCCGGATCGGCGGACTCTCCGCATCCCCTCCCGTCGTTTAACGCATTCTGCGTCCATGTGATCAACTAAACGTAGACGTGATTGGTATTGTAAACTTGAGAACTATTGCATTGCATTGATATTTGGTTGTATATTGAGTAATTTAATAACAGGAAGTATCTGAAGCCGGTTCTGCTCCACAAAATGGTTCGTAAACTCAAGTTTCATGAGAAAAAGCTCTTGAAAAAAGTAGATTTCCTCTCGTGGAAAGTTGACAACTTGCACGAAGTCAAACATTTAAAGAGATACTTTGTGCAGAAGAGAGAAGATTATTCCAAGTACAATCTGTTGGCTAAGGAAATACGGAATCTCGCGAACATTATAAAAGCTCTTGACAATGACAGCGTTTTCCGGTAAGTACATGTGTAGGAATAACTTTCTCCGTTTTCTAGGTTTGTAGAATAGTCACAGCCGCATTGTCTTCTTAGTTTTGGTACTCAGTTATGCCTTGTAGGTATGTAAAACCTCAATAAAACACGTGGGTGCCGGAAAGTGGTCCTAATTCGCCGAGTTGATAGTGGGCTATCGTTCAACATGGAACATAAGCCTTCACATTATTGGCAAAACCGAGGGTCCGTCCGTTGCGCTAATCTATTTCCACATTTTTTTTACAAAGTATGGAGCTGTAATTTGGTACCTTATGGAAATTTAGCCAATTTCCGTAGTGGTAGGCTTGACAATTTTCAAGGCTTGTAAAAATTAGTGGTAGGTAGGCTTGAAAAAGTTTTGGCTTGTAGGCCGGGATCATCTGAGTAGGTAGCTCCTAAAGCTATTCACTATGCTATTCTCACTATGAAGCTGTAATTTGCGTTGACTTAACGCTGCCCAGTCACCGGATCAGTTGAGTGACTAAACCATGTTCTCCATGCTTATAGAAATTTAGCCGTAAGGGTCAAAAAGAAAGGGGCCGTCAGACCCGAGTTTTGAGTCATTGAGCAATGAGAAACTAATTTCCCGATAAGTACAATACGGTTGTCTGATTGGTTTCTTTATTTGAGGAGCTTTCTTTCAAACGGGCTTATATCCATTTTTTACACTATTTGTTTTTTGTTTTTTTTTCATGGAAAATGAATCTTTGGGATAAGGCCTAGCACCTCCTGAGTTGATTTCCTTCCAAAACCGTTTCAATCCACCTCCAAAAGCTCGCTGAAAATCGGTTCATCATCAAAATGGCCTATATCCACCCCGTTATGTCCAATTAAATGTTTTTCATCAAAGTGACTTTCATCCATTTGATATTGGTATCTATGAAGTTCATTCCACATCGAATGGGCTTACATCCAAATTGGTATTATCTACTTCTATTATTGAATGTGATTCATTGCTCAACCGATAGATGAAAACACTAGGCAAGGCTTCAGAATGAAAAATACCTAGTAAACAACCGAAATAACAGGCAGCTTCGCCATCACTCTTGAGCTCCTGTGTTGGTTTATTATCTTCGATAATGAACCATTGAAATCCCCCAAAGAAAAAAAATTTTAACCCCCCCCCCCTCCCCCTCAAAATTTGTTGGTTTACGTTTCAGATTCAGAAAATCGAATAAAAAAACTCTGCAAATTCTTGACACAACGGTTTATTAGGTATCTTCCTTGTGCAGATCACCCTTCTGTCTATACCAGACGGTGTTGCAAATCGGCACCATACCATATTCTCACGGTACTCATACCATACCATACGAATTTCTTTCCTATCATACCATACTGTACTATAACAAATCATACATACAATAATATACCATACCATACTCATACCATGTCATACAAACCGAGTGAATATTGAAATGTCATCCAGTTCTGACCTATATTTAAAATTTCAAGTGTCTAGCTCATAATCAAAATTTAATTTGTTTAAACAAATAGGTATTGTTTAAACAATTTTACAGACAAGAAACCGAGTGAATATTGCATTGTGATCCAGTTCTGACCTATTTTTAAAATTTCAAGTCAATAGCTCATCATCAAAATTCAATTCGTATTATTACAAAAAGGTATTATTTAAACAATTTTACAGATGAGAAAGTTGTTGTTTTATGGCGCTACAACCCGGCGCGGGGTCAGGGCCTCCTGTAATGATGTTCGCCAGTCCTCTCTATTTTGTGCTGCTGCTCTCCAGTTTCTTGTCCCTAGGATGGAGCGGGAGTCCGAGTTGACACAGTCCAACCAGCGAAGTTTAGGGCGCCCGATTCTTCGCTTGGCGTAAATGTTTTCGTCGAGGATCTTTAAGGGTGGCTCCTCTGGGCTCATCCTGGCGACATGCCCGGCCCACCGGAGCCGACCCACCTTTATGAATTGGACGACGTCTTTCTCTTTATATAGTTCCATGACTTCTTGGTTTGTTTGACGTCTCCAAGCGAGTTCCTCCACATCATAGGTCCCTCCGAGGATTCTCCGTAGCACTTTCCTCTCAAAACGGCGTAAATCCTCTTGCAGTGCTTTGGTAAGGGTCCATGTCTCGGAACCGTAGGTAAGGACTGGTCTGATCAAAGTTTTGTACAGGCGCAGCTTGGTAGTTCGGGAGATCACCCTGCTTTTGAGCTGGGGAACTAATCCAAAATAGCATCGATTGGCTGCCTGTATCCTTCGCTGCACTTCTGCTACCACTTCATTATCATTTGTCACAAGAGATCCAAGATAGACAAACTCATTCACAGTGTCGAATGTGTGTCCGTTAACTTGAATGCATTCGGGTCCTCTTCTTGTAGCATTGGTTAGCATGTATTTGGTTTTTGACTGGTTGACTTCCAGTCCAAACCGTGCAGCTGCAGATTCCAGATTTGCAAAAGCCTCACTCATGGCTGCAAAAGTCCTGCCTATGATGTCGATGTCATCCGCGTATCCAAGGAGCTGCGCTGTATGGTTGAAGACTGACCCACCAACCTGAATATTGGACTGCCTGACGGCACCTTCCAAAGCAAAGTTAAATAGTAGGCAGGCCAGCCCATCTCCCTGCCTTAAGCCCCTGCAGGTGGTGAAGGGGTCCGACAACTCACCTTCAACTCGCACAAAGCACTCGACCGATTCCATTGTGAGCCTAATCAGGTGAACCAGCTTCACTGGGACGCCCATCCCCAGCATAGCCCCAAATAGTTCCTCTCTTGATACACTATCATATGCAGCACGGAAGTCAATGAAGAGGTGGTGAGTTTGGATGTTGTGTTCTCGTGCTTTCTCCAGTATCATCCTGAGGGAGAAAATCTGGTCCGTAGTACCTTTACCTCTCATAAAGCCTGTCTGATATTTCCCTATTTCTCTTTCGGCGTGAGGAAGAAGCCTGAGAAACAGTATCCGTGACAGTACTTTATACGAGCATGACAGCAATGAGATTCCTCGGTAGTTCCTACATTCATGGACATCACCTTTTTTGTGGATTGGGCATATTATCGTCTTGTACCACTCAGCCGGGATTCTACCCCCTTCCCATATGTCGAGTATTATAAGGTGCAGGACTTTGGAAAGTTCTCGGCCGCCACACTTTAGGAGTTCTGCAGGGATGCCATCAGCGCCAGGGGCCTTGTTATTTTTTAGACTCTCAATAGCCTCCTGAACCTCCTCAACGTCAGGGGGCACAAGATCGTCTGCCTGCATGTCTGTGTCAAGGGTAGTGCCACTGGTAGCCCCTAGGAGGTCACTGAAGTGGTTCTTCCATCGGTCTAGTATCCTACACTTTTCATTGAGTAATGTGCCATCAGAATCCCTACAAGCAGCCACCCGAGGTTTAAAGGGCTTTCTTTGTTTATTTACCAGGTTGTAGAGCTGTCGAATATTATTTCCTCTCCGAAGTTCTTCAACTGCTTCTAACTCCTGAGACTTCTGTTGCCTCTTATTCCTTCGGTGAACGCGTTTCTCTTGTCTTCTCAAGGCCCTGTATGCGTCCCTCGAGCTCCTGGTGTGCATACTTTGGAGCGTTCGCTTGTGTGCTTCATTCTTTAAGGCCGTAATGGCTTCACATTCCTCATTAACCATGGTTTCTTTGCAATCACGGGCTGCGGTCCAAGCACCTCATCAGCAACGATCTTCACAGACTCTTTACATTTTTCCCATTGGTCATCAGTGCCTCCATCCTGACTCAGAGAGCGTAGCTTTCTGTCCATGGTTTCCTCAAACTGGGACTTCACTTCAGGGTCCTTGAGCTTCTCAAGATTCCATTTAGGTAGATGTGCTCTTCGTCTTTGGTTCCTGGCAGTGGATATTCGTGCCCTGAGTCGGCATATGACCAGGTAGTGGTCTGAGTCTACGTTTGCTCCACGGAAGGTCCTCACATCCCTCAGGCCTGAGATGTGTCTAGAGCTCATCAGGATGTGGTCAATCTGGTTTGAAGTTCTCCCATCGTTGGACTGCCAGGTTGCTTTGTGTATATTTTTGTGTGGGAACAGGGTGCTACCAACAACCAGTCCTCTTGAGGAGGCCAAGTCTATCATTCGCCTACCATTTTCATTTGACACTTCATGCAAGCTATTCATTCCAATTGTTGGTTTGAAGACCATTTCTTTCCCGACTTGGGCGTTGAAGTCCCCAATGACGATTTTGATGTCAGATTGCGGGGCTTGATCGATGCTCTGTTCCAGTGCTGAATAAAAGGTATCTTTGGGTTCGTCTTCTGATGGTTCTGTGGGTGCATGGATACTCCACAGGCTATAACTGTAAAATTTTCCTTTCATGCGCAGGTAGCAGATTCTTGGATTGATAGGTTCAAATCCAATTACCATGTTGGAGACCTTTCTATTAACCACAAAGCCAGTGCCAAATTGGTGTAACCTTTCATGGCAACTGTAGTATATGGTGTTTCCACTCTTCTTAAGTGTTCCAGTCCCTGTCCATCTTACTTCCTGGATTGCAGCAATGTCAACTTTATAGTTGTTCAGTTGGTTTAAGAGCAGATGGAGTGCTCCAGGTCGGTATAATGACAGAACGTTCCATGTTATGTGCGCGCGTTATGTCGTAACCGTGAGATCAGTCCGGCTTTTGGTTTATTATCTTCGATAATGAACCACTGGAATCGCCCAAAGAAAAAAAAATTTTAACCCCCCCTCAAAATTTGTTGGTTTACGTTTCAAGATACGTAGATTCAGAAAATCGAATAAAAAAAAACTCTGCAAATTCTTGACACAACGGTTCATTATCTTCTTTGTACAGATCACCCTTCTGTCTAGATCACTAGGTCTAAATGTCCAGATCCTAAATGTTAGAATTATTATTATTATCAATTATCACTAATTATTAACAATTTTATCGATGTTGAGGGATGTCGAGGGTCGGTCAATGACCGACCCTCGACATCCCTCAACATCATTCTTACTGACGGTCAACCTAAACCACACGCACTAACAATTTTATCAAGTACCTAGTGAAAATTATTATAATTTATTGTTAGGTATTAATCATTCGTATTTATTATTAATAATAATTATTATTAATTATGATTAATTAATACGATATAATTCTGGGGTTTTTAATACTACGTCGGTAATAATTTTTCTACCTACCAACAAACACTCGAAATTACCTTCATTTCCGTAGCACGAAACGCACCTCAGAACAACAAACTCGACATCACTTAAGCCATATGATGTTCCAAAGAGCTTGATAGTATGAAAATGGACCTGTATTTCAACAGTTTGATTCATGACCGTGTTGTGAGGCACAATCTTTGAGCCCTCATTGTGAACGAACGGCTGGTCGTACAAAGCTGCGGATGGTCTTAAAAAATTCTACGGAACAAACTCTATCTAAATATGAAATAAAAAACATACCGTTCTAAATGAATTTTTCGAGATATGAGATTTTCAAATTTTCAAAATTCGTTTTGAACCCCTTCCCCTTTACCTAGGGTTATGAAAAGTTTCGAGGACCATTGTGGGGTTGGTCGAAACCCATAAA
Organism: Stenodema calcarata; assembly: GCA_963920205.1. Lineage (NCBI taxonomy): Eukaryota > Metazoa > Arthropoda > Insecta > Hemiptera > Miridae > Stenodema > Stenodema calcarata. The sequence goes on along the minus strand of OY986056.1, from coordinate 112,286 downwards.
AAAAATTTCGAAATTTTAACTCAACGCTAACTGGGCAAAGTGGCGCGTACGGCGGACGGACGGATTTTTTTTTTCGATTTTCTGAATCTTCGTATCTTGAAACGTAAACCAACAAATTTTGAGGGGGGGTTAAAAAAATTTTTTCTTTGGGCGATTCCAATGGTTCATTATCGAAGATAATAAACCAAAATCCGTCCGTCCGCCGTACGCCGTCCGCGGCACTTTGCCCAGTTAGCGTTGAGATAAAATTACGAAATTCGGTTTCTGGGTTTGGACCAGCCCCACAATGGTCCTCGAAACCTTTCATAACCCTAGGCCAAGGGGAAGGGGTTCAAAATGAAATTCAAAATTTTGACAATGTCATATCTCAAAATATTCAACTGAACCGTGCAATGTATAGTTCACTTTTGAATGACCTGAAAAATTACGAATCTTTTAAGACCAATTGGATTTTTGTGCGACCAGCCGTTCGTTCACAGTGACCGCGCAAAGGTTTAGGAAAAACCCTAAACTTTCGCGTCGAAAACGGCCGCTACGTGGGCCAACCGCCCAGACGCCCAGAATAAAACTACCTTTTTTCATCTTCCCGGTAAACTACAGTCTAGAAATTTTAACCATGAGTCGGGGATAGACCACATTGCAATATTCACCCGGTTTCTCATCTGTAAAATTGTTTAAATAATACCTATTTGTTTAAACAAATTAAATTTTGATGATGAGCTAGATACTTGAAATTTTAAATATAGGTCAGAAATGGATCACAATGCACTATTCACTCGGTTTCTTGTCTGTAAAATTGTTTAAATAATACCTATTTGTTTAAACAAATTAAATTTTGATGATGATCTAGATACTTGAAATTTTAAATATAGGTCAGAAATGGATGACATTTCAATATTCACTCGGTTTGTATGACATGGTATGAGTATGGTAAGGTATATTATTGTATGTATGATTTAGTACAGTATGATAAGATAGAAAAGAAATTCGTATGGTATGTTATGAGTACGGTGAGAATATGGTATGGTGCCGATTTGCAACACAGTCTGGTATAGACAGAAGGTTGATCTGCACAAGGAAGATAATAAACCGTTGTGTCAAGAATTTGCAGAGTTTTTTCTTTTCAGGCTTCGCAGTGTTGAAATTTTTTCCATGGTTGAGTTACTAGCCCAACGCACAACCCCCAACCTGGAGGGCCAGGAGTTTTTTATTAGGCTTCACCTGCCCTAGGAGAATTGCCTTCACCATGGCTTGGAGATCCTCCCTCCCCGCTGGTTTTGGTCCGCCCCGGGTATTTTATTTCCCCGGTACCCACCATATCTGGTGAGCATTCCCCTATCCGCCACCTGGGGAGGCGCCCGATGGGAGACCAGCAACTCCTCACAGATGAGAAACCGAGTGAATATTGCAATGTGGTCAATCCCCGACTCACGGTTAAAATTTCCAGTCTGTAGTTTACCGGGAAGATGAAAACAAAGTAGTTTTAATGATGGGCGTCTAGGGGGTTGCCCGACCTAACGGCCGTTTTAGACGCGAAGTTTAGTGTTTCTCCTAAACCTTTGCGCGCTCACTGTGAACGAATGGCTGGTCGTACAAAAATCCAATTGGTCTTAAAAAATTCTGTTTTATGATTGATTTGAGCGACTAGTGGGTTTAATTATCAAAATAAACGGAATTCGCGGAGCACGTGTGTATTTTAATAACTGAATTAACATAAGAGCAGAACAGGTTAATCTCTTATCATAGCAAGTCATAACGAAGGTAAGTAGCAAGCAGGTTGTCTCAATCGTCGATGGTGGCGGCGCCTTCTGGCGGACTCCTCAACATCTCCCCTCTAAAGATGATGGTAGTACCATCATGGTACAATTTGTAATGTTCAGTCTGGTACATATCGGTCCGGCTTTGTAACGATCCTCCCATACCTGGTGGTGAGAGGCTGAGGCTTACTCGGCTGAGCAGCAGGGGTTTCCTGAGACGCTGGAGGGAGGCTTGAGCGCACAGGGCGACGATCCAAAGGTGCAGGCTGATCCGCAACGCTAAGCTCCCCTGGAATGCTCTTGCGAGGCGTTGGTTTGTCCGTATTTTGCGAGCTGATGGTTTCGCCAATTTCTGTAGAATCAGGGATGCAGCTCAAGTACGGCGCAGGGATAAGATGAAACCGATTCCGTCTGACCGTACTCTTTGAAGTTTGTACAAGGTAAGAGCGATTGTCAAGAACCTTGACGATTCTCCCATGACGCTTCAAGTCAGTTATCCAGACAAACTCTCCTGATTGTAATTTTGAGAGTTCTCTTGCTTTATGACGGGAGTCAAAATTGTTCTTGTACCTTTTCCGATAAGTCTGCTCAACTTTTTGAAGCAAAGTGTTCTTCTTTTCCCCCTTGTGAAACAGGTTCGTTGACGGCAAGTTATCACGCAGCCTCCTTCCAAATAACATCTCAAATGGACTAAAACCATTAGAGAGTGGAGTATTTCTGTAGGATAGAAGTGCGAGCTCAATGTCTTTCTTGTTCTTTTTCAACAGAGCTTTTGCGTTTTTCACTGCTGCTTCCGCTGTCCCATTGGCCTGATGGTGGTGAGGACTACTAGTTGACGTGGCGAAGCCCCATTCGTTGGCAAAAATTTGAAAATCCGAAGTTTCGAGGTTGTAGAATTGGGTACCTGAATCAGAGTGCACAATTTCTGGGATCCCATATCTTGAAAAAACTTCTTTGCAGAACCCAACAACGTCTTGAGCTCTCATCCTATTCATTTTTCGAAACTCAAAAATTCTAGAATAATGGTCAACAATGACCAGATACCACTCGTTCTCGAATTTGAAGAAATCGAGCGATGCCTTTTGCCAAGGATATTCAGGAAATGAAGAAGGAAGAAGAGGCTCGTGGTGATTTGTAGAATTCTGGACACAGGCAGGGCAGGTTTTGATTTTTTGTTCAATTTCTTGAGAAATACCTGGCCACCACATCGTCTTTTGCGCTCGAAGTCGCGTTTTTGTAATTCCAAGATGCCCACTGTGGAGTTTATTCAGCATGATATTCCGAAGTGGAGTGGGAATTACCAAACGGTTTCCTCTGAGAATAATTCCTTCAATTACACAAAGTTCGTCTCTTACATGAAAATACTTTTGTAATTCTGGTATGAGCTCCATTTTTGCAGGCCAACCCTCGATCAAGAATCTCTTGAGTTCTGTGCAAATTGGGTCCTCCTGTTGTGCATGCGCAACTCGGATAACGTTTTCATCTGTGGTCTTGATGCTAGCCAAAGAAACTTTGTGGACGTACGCATCGACTTCTTCTTCTAGTTCACCGGGTTCATCTGTAGGAATTGGTTGTCGAGAGAGGGTGTCGGCTATGTAAAGATACTTCCCTGGAACGTAGGAGATCTCATAGTCGTACCTCATGAGGCGCATGCGGAAGCGTTGAAGGCGAGGTGATAAGTCATCTAGGTTTTTTGTGTTGAAAATGGGTACAAGTGGTTTGTGGTCCGTTTCAATTTTAAATTGTTTTCCCACAAGAAAACATTTCAATCGGTCACAAGCCCAGGTAATTGCAAGCGCTTCTCTCTCGATAGTTGCGTAATTTTGTTCAGCTTGCGACAACGTTCGAGATACGAATGCGACTGGTTTTCGTCCATCCTTTTCTTCTTGAAGAAGGACAGCTCCTAATCCTTTGATGGACGAGTCGGATGAGACGATGGTGGATTTGGATGGATCATATAAAGTAAGGCATGGTGCTGACGTCAAAATACGCTTGATCTTCTTGAAAGATTCTTCTTGGGCTGGTCCCCAAACAAATTCACTTTTTGAGTTGGTAAGGGAAGTGATTGGCTCCATTATCTCGCTTTTGTTTGGAATAAATTTTGCTAAAAATGTTACCATGCCCATGAAGCGTTGAATTTCCTTCACGTTGGTTGGAGCTTCCATTTCTGTGATTGCTTTCACCTTTTCGGGGTCAGCAGCTATACCGTCTTTCGACAAAATATATCCCAGGTAAGTTATTTCCCTTTGGCAAAATACAGTTTTTCTTTTATTTAGCGTAATGCCAGCTGCGTTGATTTTTTCAAGGACATTTCGCAGGTTCTGATCGTGTTCCTCCTTCGAGCGGCCCCATACAAGTACATCGTCTAAATGTACTATACATGATGGCAGTCCTTCCAAAATACGAGAAATTCTGCGCTGGTATTCTTCTGGTGCCGAGGTGATTCCAAACGGAAGTACCAGAAATTTGAACCGCCCATATGGAGTAATAAACGTTGTGAAATCTTGAGAGTCTTTAGCTAATTTAAGTTGCCAAAAACCGTGGTTGGCGTCTAGTTTACTGAAAAACTGTGCCTTTTGAATTTCAGCCAGTGACAATTCAATGTTTGGAATGGGGTGGAACTGACGCTTTACGTTTTTATTCAACCTTGAGAGGTCGACACAAATTCTTACGTCCCCTCCTTTCTTTATGGTGACTACCATAGGTGAACACCAAGCTGTTGCGTTGTCCACAGGAGTGATTACCCCTTTTTTAATCATGTCGTCAAGGGCCTCTTTGACTTTTGATCTTAGCGGCAAAGGTACAGGTCTTGGTGACGATATGGCGTAGGGCTGGGCATCTTCTTTCATTTCGATTCGATATTCCCCCTTCATGTTCCCTAAGCCAGAAAAAACATTTGGAAATTCGTCGTACCAGTTGACATCCGTGTTAACAGCATAAATTCGCTTAACCAGGTTCAAACCTTCACAGGCTCTACGGCTGAGTAAAGGTACTTCAACTTCCTCTGAGACGTACACAGTTTCGACGATTTTTCTCCCCTTGTAACTTATTTGAAGTTTTACGGTTCCCAAAAGTTCAAATTTATCCCTTTTCTTTGCAGAAAAAACTCGTTTTCTCGATTTTTCCAATGGCAAAATCGAAATTTTCTCTTCCACAGCTGAGACTGGCATCATGGTTACATCTGCGGCGGTGTCGAGTTTAAATTTGATAGGTTTCAGAATGGTATCTCCGCATCTTACTTTTAGCTCTTGAGTCCATGCGTCGCGCGAATCTTTGCAGGGCGTACAGGCTACCCGTCGGGTTTCGTCTTGACCCCCTCCATTTTCCGCTACTGCATCTTCCAGGATTTCGCATACAAAGTCATCGTCACTTTCCGTGGCTGATTCCTCGACCTCCCGCACTTTTCTACGCCTCTGGCTACAAAATTTACTATAATGTCCGATTTCCAAGCACGTACCGCAGCGTGCATTGCGAGCAGGGCATTTACTGAGGCTCTCATGCCATTCGTGGCCACATTTGAAACAACGTTTCTGTGTGTTAGTAAAATCTCGCGATGTATTTATCTCTTGTCTCTTGTGGCTTTTAGAATTGTTCAACTGTCCTCTCCTAAAAATTTTGTGTCGAACAGCCGAAACATTTTGGGATTCTTGTTCATTCAGATCCTCTTTTTGCCGGATTAATTCTTCGTGTTGACGGAGACACTGAATGGCTTTTGTTAATTTCAAATCAGGATCGAGCTGTAACCGGTCGCTAATACTTGTATCCTTCATTCCAATGATAAGAACGAGCAGGATCATATCGTCATGTAGCGTTCCCCAATCACATGTTCTAGCCATGCTGTGCAAATCCGTAATAAATTTTTCCGCAGAAGCCTTACCTTGACGGTGCTTCAAAAATTTCGCGCGCTCATAAATTAAGTTTTTACGAGGTACAAAGTGACTTTCAAACTTGGCTATCGCGGCATTGTACGTCAAGGGTGTAGGATCGAACGATTCGAATATTTCCTCCGCTCTTTCTCCCATCTGGTATATCAAAACATCGATCTGACGGCTTTCCGACTCCATGTCCAAACCACAACCACTACGGAATCTCTGGAAACGATTTTTCCATCTTCCCCAGTCGTTTGGCTGGAAGTTGAACGGTTCCGGGGGTGGTAATGAAAGTTGAATAGACGACTGTTGTCTTACCGTCGGCGATGTGACTGACGAAGTTGTCCGTTGGGGCTCGGATGTGCCTGGTTTTGAATGGTCCATTACGTCTTTCTTTGTTTCCGGCATAATTGTCCGTGTCTACGATATAACCGCACTCAACTTACCGGTAACTTGGGTACAGACGAACTGGATTCACTTACCTATTAAAACTGCGAACTCGTTATGTTTTACCCAACAAGAGTTCCCACTTTCGTCACGCTGCCACCATGTTTTATGATTGATTTGAGCGACTAGTGGGTTTAATTATCAAAATAAACGGAATTCGCGGAGCACGTGTGTATTTTAATAACTGAATTAACATAAGAGCAGAACAGGTTAATCTCTTATCATAGCAAGTCATAACGAAGGTAAGTAGCAAGCAGGTTGTCTCAATCGTCGATGGTGGCGGCGCCTTCTGGCGGACTCCTCAACAAATTCATAATTTTTCAGGTCATTTACTTAAAGGTGAACTAAAAATTACACCGTTTCATATGAATTTTAAGAGATATGACATTGTCGGAATTTCAAAGTTCGTTTTGAACCCCTTCCCCTTGACCTAGGGTTATGAAAAGTTTCGAGGATCATTGTGGGGCTGGTCCAAACCCAGAAACCAAATTTCGCAATTTTAGCACAACGCTAACTGGGCAAAGTGCCGCGGACGGACGGATTTTTTTTTTTTTTTATTCGATTTTCTGAATCTACGTTTCTTGAAACGTAAACCAACAAATTTTGAGTTATCGAAGATAATAAACCAAAATCCGTCCGCGGCACCAACGCCCAGTTAGCGTTGAGTTAAAATTACGAAATTTTTTTTATGGGTTCCGACCAAGCTTTAGGTCAAGGGGAAGGGGTTCAAAACGAAATTTAAAATTTCGACAATGTCATATCTCAAAATATTTAACTGAACCCTGTAATTTTTAGTTCACTTTTGAATGACCTGAAAAATTACGAATCTTTTAAGACCAATTGGATTTTTGTGCGACCAGCCGTTCGTTCACAGTGAGCGCGCAAAGGTTTAGGAAAAACACTAAACTTCGCGTCGAAAACGGCCGTTAGGTCAGTCAACCCCCAGAATAAAACTACCTTTTTTCATCTTCCCGGTAAACTACAGTCTAGAAATTTTAACCGTGAGTCGGGGATAGACCACATTGCAATATTCACTCGGTTTCTCATCTGTAAAATTGTTTAAATAATACCTTTTTGTAATAATACAAAATAAATTTTGATGATGAGCTATTGACTTGAAAATTTAAAAATATGTCAGAACTGGATCACAATGCAATATTCACTCGGTTTCTTGTCTGTAAAATTGTTTAAATAATACCTATTTGTTTAAACAAATTAAATTTTGATGATGAGCTAGATACTTGAAATTTTAAAATTTAAAATTTCAAGTGTCTAGCTCATCATCAAAATTTAATAATATACCATACCATACTCATACCATGTCATACAAACCGAGTGAATATTGAAATGTCATCCATTTCTGACCTATATTAAATATTACCTATATTAAATACTATGTTATATATTAAATATAGGTCAGAAATGGATGACATTTCAATATTCACTCGGTTTGTATGACATGGTATGAGTATGGTATGGTATATTATTGTATGTATGATTTGGTATAGTACAGTATGGTATGATAGGAAAGAAATTCGTATGGTATGGTATGAGTACGGTGAGAATATGATATGGTGCCGATTTGCAACACAGTCTGGTATAGACAGAAGGGTGATCTGCACAAGGAAGAAAAAAGTAAAGTAAGCAACCATTTCAGGTTGAATTTTCGTCCAACTGCCGTTGTTGGCGTCGCGGACGTCATCGGCTGTCCACCTAGGTGGATCAGAATTGTTCCGATGATTTCGCTTAAAGCTACTCATTGCCTCGCCCCCTTGAGTTGAGAGGGGATCGCCGTTCAGAGGCGTGATAAAATCACTTGGACGGGAGACCCACTTACCAGCGGTAACCCATCCAAGTAACAACCACGCCCGACGCTGCTTAACTTCCGTGATCTGACGAGAACGGGTTTGTTACAACGCCTACCCCGTACGGCTTCTCTGCACAAGGAAGATAATATACCGTTGTGTCAAGAATTTGCAGAGTTTTTTGTTCTGAGGTACGTTTCCTTCTACGGAATGAAAGCAATTTCGAATGTTTGTTGGTAGGTACTTTTATAGAAAAATTATTGCCGACGTAGTATTAAGAAATCCCAGAATTATATCGGTACATTTTATTTGTAATTAATTCATCATCTCTATCAATCAGGTTCTGCACAAAGCAACCCAGGCGATTCCAACAGCCGGATATCGTATTAATTAATCATAATTATGATTAATAATTAATACAAATTATTAATACCTAACAATAAATTATAATAATTTTCACTAGGTACTTGATAAAATTATTAATAATTATTAATTATAATTAGTGATAATTCATAATAATAATAATAATAATAATAGTGATAATTCATAGTGATAATTCACAATAATAAAAAAAACTGCAAATTCTTGACACAACGGTTCATTATCTTCTTTGTACAGATCACCCTTCTGTCTTGATCACTAGGTCTAAATGTCTAGATCCTAAATGTTAAGATTAATTATTAATCTTAACATTTAGGATCTAGACATTAATTATTAATCTTAACATTTAGGATCTAGACATTTAGACCTAGTGATCTAGACAGAAGGGTGATCTGTACAAAGAAGATAATGAACCGTTGTGTCAAGAATTTGCAGAGTTTTTTTTTTAATGGCTCATATCCACGGTTTTTCATCAAACGGGCTTAAATCCAAATTGAGAATGGTCGTATCACCCCCAAAATGTGAGGTAGATGTTATTTGTTATCTTATTACCATTGCTATTTACAAACTATAAGAAAAATTTGGGAACCTCGAGTAACTCGCATCGTGTCATATAATATATGAACAATATTATTGAAAAGAACAATATTATTGTTCTTTTCAGTTTCCCATAAAAATTTCTAAGTGGATAATATTACTTATATTATAAGCCCGTTTGAAAGAAAGCCCCTCATTTAGCGTCGAGGGAAGGTTAGGGCATTGAGGCCCTCCCTTCGACTTTCCATGGATCCAATGGTACATGAACAGAAGTACTAGTGCAGAAGTACGTGATGTAAGAACCTCTTGTCGCTCACTAGATATTTCCTATGTATAAAGGCGGGTTCACATGTCCGGATGGCGGATTGCTCTGTGATTGGTCGAGGCCATGGAAGTACATTCCCAACTTTTGACGCTGACCAATCACAGAGCAATACGCAATCCGGACTTTCCGCTCGATGTGAACCCGCCTTAAGAAGTGTCCTGTGAGCGACCAGTACATCACGTACTTCTGCACTATAGTCGTTCATTACTAAACTAAAAACAACAGAAGATCAAATTTTGCAAACAAATCCTTGGCTTGCAAAATGTCGAATCATTCATGTAGGTCGCTATTAGTGTCACTGCTCACTTCACTAACCTAAGTCTCATTAAAGCCGTTGAGAAATTAACTTGTATTGTGGTTCTCTCAATTCAGGGCGAATGCCAGCGCTCGACTCCTTGAAAAACTTTACGGTTTAGGACTGATTGACACCAAATGGGACTTGGGCAACTGCAACCACGTTTCAGCTGCGTCTTTCTGCAAACGCCGTCTTCCAGTCATGATGTTCAAAACCAAGATGTCACCAACCGTTAAAATGGCAACAAAGTTTGTTGAACAGGTAATGAAACCGTCATTTGTGTACCAGTGCTATTCTTTATGGATCAAAATGAACGTGCTCTTTCCCGAGGTTAATTTTGTGTCCTCTAGTAATAGTGTCGATAACGAGGTGTTGTATCTATTGGTTTATTATCTTCGATAATGAACCATTGGAATCGCCCAAAGAAAAAAAATTTTAACCCCCCCTCAAAATTTGTTGGTTTACGTTTCAAGATACGTAGATTCAGAAAAATCGAATTAAAAAAAATGCGTCCGTCCGCCGTCCGCGGCACTTTGCCCAGTTAGCGTTGAGTTAAAATTACGAAATTTGGTTTCTGGGTTTGGACCAGCCCCACAATGATCCACGAAACTTTTCATAACCCTAGGTCAAGGGGAAGGGGTTCAAAACGAATTTTGAAATGTTGAAAATTCCATATCTCGAAAAATTCATATTGAACGGTATGTTTTTTATTTCATATTTAGATAGAGTTTGTTCCGTAGAATTTTTTAAGACCATCCGCAGCTTTGTACGACCAGCCGTTCGTTCACAATGACGGCTCAAAGGTTGTGCCTCACAACAAGATCGTGAATCAAACTGTTGAAATACAGGTCCATTTTCATACTAACAAGCTCTTTGGAACATCATATGGCTTAAGTGATGTCGAGTTTATTGTTCTGAGGTGCGTTTCGTGCTACGGAAATAAAGGTAATTTCGAATGTTTGTTGGTAGGTACCTACTTCTTTTATAAAAAAAATTATTACCGACGTAGTATTAAAAACCCCAGAATGATATCGTATTAATTAATAATAATTAATAATTATTATTATTAATAATAAATACGAATTATTAATACCTAACAATAAATTATAATAATTTTCACTAGGTACTTGATGAAATTTTTAATAATTAGTGATAATTGATAATAATAATTAATCTAACATTTAGGATCTAGACATTTAGACCTAGTGATCTAGACAGAAGGGTGATCTGTACAAAGAAGATAATGAACCGTTGTGTCAAGAATTTGCAGAGTTTTTTTTTTTTTTTCATAAAAGTAAAATTTACTTTTATGAAAAAAAAAAATAATAATAATAATTCTATATTATAATTAATAATTCTATAATAATTCTAATATTATATTTAATATAATGTTAGAATTAAAAGTCGGTGCTCCTGGAGAGATTTCTCTCTTTCTTTAATAAACGTATTTTCCCATTCCTCAGGGTCATGTGCGCGTAGGTGCAGAGTTAGTAAAAGACCCCGCTCTCCTAGTTACGAGGTCCACAGAAGATTTCATCTCGTGGATCGATGCATCTGCCATCAGAAGACATGTTCTGGAATACAACGAACTTCGCGACGACTACGACATCCCTTCATAACCCCTTAAGATCTACAGATGAATGATCCAACCTCTCAGTTCATGTTTTTCTGTATTTCGTCGTTTAAGTTCGATCATGGCCTATCTCATTTTTAGGAACTTTACAGGAGAAGCAAAAAACTGCTTCGTGACCACAATTTTCACTAAATTTGAGGAGTCAATCAAGATTATTCTTGTATTTTCACCTTCTAATAAAATGCATTAAACAGTAGATAATTTTTTTCCCATTTTAACGAAATTTATGAGACAGGCCATGATAGCATATTTTTTAGATGAGTTAGGCCATGATTTCACTAGAATTTTGAATTATTTAAACGAGTGTAAGAACTTATTCTTTCAATTTTTGCAGGTTTTTTGGTTTCTAAGCACATTTTGTTCGATTGAAAAAGGTTAAGTAGGTACCAAGGAAGGTAGTTGAAGTAATAAAAAAGAGTCAATTTTATAATGAACAAATTCACCTTCAAAGTACTCAAGATTGGGAACGAAATTAGGGATCGCAATTCTGACTCCCCCATCTTATTCAGCGTGTGAAAACCTTTAAAATGAGGTGTCACTTGTCAGACTTTCATTTTTTGAGTGATCCCCCCCTCCCCCACCACCCAAACTCGCCAAACCCCCCTCAGCTTTTGTACATTTCAACGCTGAACACGATGATGAAGTCAGAATTGTGATATCTCATTCCGTCATCAGATTAGAGCAGATGAACCGCGAAGATCATTTCAAGTAAAACCACGTTTCTTCATCTTAAAAATGCTCCAGTTTGGAAATGAAATGAGATCTCGCAATTCTGACTTCACCATCGTGTTCAGCATGAAAAAACCTTTAAAATGAGGTGTCACATGTCAGATTGTTTCAAATTTGGACTTCATGGGTAATTTCCCCCCCCCCCCCCCTTAAAACTCCCCTACACCCACCTTGGGGTGGCCCGATTCTGCCCATCTTCGAACTTAGCCTGTCGATTGCCAAGACAGATTTTTTGTGCAAATTTGAACTTTTTTTTTTATCTCAATTCTATCGAGAGTTATCGTCTGGAATGACACATACATAAATATATAAATATATACATATGATTTTTTGTGTCTTTTGGCAGTGAATTCAGGATGGTCTGAAACGGATTTTGGCGCAAAAATCTTTCGGAAATTCGAGTTTTAAAAATTTTGGACCGAGAACAATAGCTTCCTTTTCTTCGAAAATTCGCTAAAAAATGAAGAACCCAATGAACTTACTTCCTTGTGAATAATAGGTAGGTATGATTAAGAAAAAAAATGAAGAACCCAATGTAACTCCTTGTGAATAGTCACAGAACGACATTAAAATGAATGTAATGAAAGGCAGGCTCCTAGCTCTCTTCTCTACCTACACTTAATTTTGTATCTAAAGGCCTACCTACCCTACTTCGTTTTTTTCCTGTTTTGCCTGTTCATCATTCTCACACTTCCAGTCTTATGAGGTAGTTGGTCGTAAAAATATTGGCAGTCTTCAGGTAGGAACAATTTCAGGGACTGTAAATCTTGCCATTTATCATAGGGGATTTCAGTCTTCTTCGTTAGGTGGGGGAAATCACAAATTTTAGAGGGAGGACGGGTCTTATGAGGTAGTTGGTCGTAAAAATATTGGCAGTCTTCAGGTAGGAACAATTTCAGGGACTGTAAATCTTGCCATTTATCATAGGGGATTTCAGTCTTCTTCGTTAGGTGGGGGAAGGAAATCACAAATTTTAGAGGGAGGACGGGTTCTTGGTCTTCGTGGCATCTCCTTGAGTTCGTCTTCAAACTTCAGTTTGTACTTGAGTATTCCAGATGGTAAGTACTGTAGCCATCTGATATCCATAACGGTGGGGTCTCCTTTCTTCTTCCCTGGTCTGATAGAGTCGTAGATCATCTTGTTTGGATCAGAAAAATCCTGGAAAAAGGCGTATTGCTTCATAAAAGCCTCGTATGGATGTTCCTTTCTTGCCTCCCTTGTAATGTTTACACACTGGCTGGGCAAATAAATTTCTCTCTTTGACATGGCATTCTCCAAAACAATGACTGGAGGAAATTTTGGTGTAGTAACATGATTATCAAGTCTGAGAATAAACTGTTCGTTCTCCCCAGCATTTTCCCTTAGCAATCCGCACAATGTCTCTAAACTTACTTCTTCACCGTCGCTACAATCCGACATTTCTTCTTATTTATCCAACTGAAAGGAACGAAAACAGTTCATCAGACAGTTGCTGATTTGATAACGATAAATAAGTGGGTACTTACTAAGTATGGATAGGTACTTCAATGTTACTAACAAAAGGAACAAAAACGTCGGACAATCAGGGAGTCAGGTGATATGAAACTATGAACTATGAGCCTAACAGAATATTTCCGCCACAAATTCTTCCTGTTGTCAACTGAATTTATTCTAATAAGTACGAGTATCTTTGTTTAGTTTCACTCACCCTGCGAGAGAGAATAAACAGGAAAATAGCCGGAACCGTAAAAACACGACGAGAGTAGAGAAACACAAACGCTGGATGGGAAGCTTTGAGATAGGCCTTGATCTCGAGAAGTTAGATACATAGTGATACGTACATAGTGATAGTGCAAGTATTGGAATGTACTGGATTCATCAGTTTTTGCCAACTCGATTGCAGCAACACTATCTTCATAAACTAGGAGTGAAGAAGAAGAAAAAAGTTTATTGATAATTTCAAATCGACATAATGATACATGGAAGTAGAAACAAAATAAACAATACGGCATTGGTAATCCGTCTGCCGGAAGTTAGAGCAAAAAGGTAAAATAAAAGGATGAAAATTATAAACAAAACTATTGCCACTTAAGTATTTATACTTATAAGTTGAAACGTTGGAGAGTATATAAATTATTACAAACAGCGTGAAAACTAATAACAAAATCAGAAATTAAATTCGCCAACAATGAACGACCTATAGCGCCATCCTTTTAGTATTTAGTCCACCTACATTATAAATTAGAAAATAACTTGAATCCTCCGCAGTGTCAATCGGTGCCATGTGTATCTGATCAGACCTCCTCATCTCACATACTCATAGCCGCTCCACCTTCAGCTCGTCCTTCAGATAGCAACTTCTGATTCACTGCCGACAAATCAACTCCAGCCACGTTCTTAATAGAATATAGATATTGGCCCGAATTGGGCAAATAGCTAGGAGTAGATTACGCACCCGAATCGGACAGTATGCCCGACAGGGCTGTTTGCCTTGTTCAAATTCCAAAATGGCTTGGATGCGGTTGTTCTTGGGAGAAATACCTTTGGGTGACACGTGATAACCCAAAAAATCAACTTCTTCCTGGGCAAAACAGCATTTTGCCAAGTTGATGGTAATTCCAGCTTGGTCTAAGCGACGAAATATTTCTCTCAAATGCTCGCGATGCTCCTGCTCATCACTAGAAAACACAAGTAGGTCATCAATGTAAACGAAAACGTATGATAGGTCTCCAAAAAGATGATTCATGAAACGCTGAAATGATTGGGACGCATTTTTCAGTCCAAAACCCATTCTCATGAACTCAAATAGTCCAAAGGGTGTAGTGATAGCTGTTTTTGGGATATCTTCGTCTGCAATTGGAATTTGATGATAAGCACGCGATAGGTCGAGTGTAGAGAAAATTTTTTTCATTGCAAGATTATTTTGGTAATCTAAGAGGTGAGGGGGAGAATAACGGTCCGCGTTTCTTCCCCCCTTTTCGACATCCAATCCGCCTTCCGCTTTTTAAAAGGCGGATCGCGATTTTTCCCGCCTTTTAGCGATTTTTCGTCAAAATATACACAAATCGCCTTCAAATACGCCAAAAACTATAAAAATGAGGTTATTTTCCATCAGTTGGCAATGCGGCTGTGCGCGGAACGTAGGAAGGCTGTGACTTTTTCTGCTAGTGGATTCTGGAGGATTCTCGTTCCACTTGGAATTTGTTTTCTCTTCTGCGCTTTGGTAGGGCAGACATTGATAAAAAACACATTTTGACACACCGCTATGCACATTTTAACAGTTTTAACAGGTTTTCAGAAAGTTTTTTCAAAAATACGCCTTTTATTTCGAAATCCCGCCTTTTGGAGCTCGCGGCACCGCCTTCTGGAGTTTTGCCCTCAGTTGCCTCGCATTGGGCGTCGAATGGAGATTGAAGGTTGTGAAACATGTGAGTGGTTTTATTGTTTGTCATTAATCTGGTCATGTTACTGAGTTTGTGGCTGGTAACTCCAGTCCATTTGTGACTCGATCACCTGATTTCAATCACCTGTTTTCGATTGTCTTTTGTTGAATCTGAGTGTAAAAACTTTCTAGAACGAAATATATTCTACTAGCGTTTCATATCGTTTCTATAGCGTTTACTTGAATGAAATTAAGTCAGGAAATCAGATAATTACGGATAAAGCAGAGATTGCTAATATTTTAAACAATCATTTTGCCACGATAGGTTCAAGGATCACCAGCGGCTGCCACTTGGTTTCAAACAGAAAAATAGCAGACAGTCAAGAAGGTTCATTTTTGGTAACATCGGACTCGGAAATAAGTAAAGCCATAGTTAGCCTCAAAGGAGGATCAAGTCCAGGTTTTGATGGGATATATGTGGACACGTTAAAGAAAATTAAAACATATATTATTACACCACTAAAACACATAATAAATCTAAGTTGTGAGCAAGGTACATTTCCTAACATTTACAAAAAGGCAATAATTATTCCGCTGTTCAAATCCGGTGATACGACAAATCCCAATAATTACCGTCCGATTTCTCTCCTTTCAAACATTGCCAAAATAATTGAAAAAATAATAAAGAATTATATGACCGAATACTTGGCGCAGCATAGCTTCATTCATAATAATCAGTATGGTTTCCAAGGGGGTAAAAGTACATTGGATGCAATCCTCCATCTGTATGAAAGAATAGTGAGTAATTTGGATAGAGGTAAAAAAGTGCTGGTCGTTTTCAAGGATTTTTCGAAGGCATTTGATACGGTCTCACACAAAATACTAATAGACACATTAAAAAAGCATAAATTTCACGCCACTTTCGTCAAATGGATACAAAGTTACCTAGATGGCAGAGAACAACAGGTTAGAGTTACGGAAGTTCTGAGTAATAACTGTCAGCTGACGTGTGGCGTTCCACAGGGAACAATTATCAGCCCAGTGTTGTTTCTAATTTACGCAAATGACATTTTAAATGTCAAAAGACGTGGAGAATAGTGTCATATGCTGATGATACCGCCTTGATAACGACCGGTGACTCCTGGGAGGAAGCCAAAAATAAAACAGAAGATGACCTCAAATATCTAAATTACAGCAAACTAAATCTAATATTGAACCATGAAAAAACCAAATACATTGCTTTTTCCCTCAGAAAAAAAGATATTCCAACAATTAACAAATTGATATGCCATAACAACGAGAATTGTAACCTAAATTGTAATTGTCCAAAGATCCATCAAACCAACAGCATTAGATACCTGGGAGTTCAAATTGACCAAACTATTTCATGGGAACTCCAAGCCGAAATAGTAAATAAAAAAATAAGAAAACTAATACCTACCTTTTTTGAAATTAGAAACATAATGAACAATAAAACTAAATTAATGATCTACAATGCTCTGGTGCAATCACAGTTAAATTATGGAATAGTTGCGTGGGGGAATGCTTACTCAAATAAAATAAAAAATTTACTTACCACACAAAAATTATTAATAAAAATTTTATTCAACAAACCGCACAGATACCCATCAAATCAATTATTCAAGGAATCCAAAATATTAACATTCAAAAACCTATTAGAAAAAACTACCCTAGCCATTATCTATAAACTAATACAAACAGGAAAACTTAAAAGAAATAAAAGTATTACCAGAGCGACGGATAAAATACAAGTTGAAATTCCTAGACGGTTGACTACAGCAGGTCAGAGAAGTTTTGACTATTGGGGCGCAACCAAGTTTAATAGTCAAGGATTTGCAGACCAGGTCCCACAAATGAGTTTGCAGAGGTTTAAAGCTACATTAAAAAGAAAAGTGAGAGTGTAATAAGAAATTATGTTTATTCCATTACGTGGTCCTGGATTTTGTAATTTAATAATTTATTTATTTTTCTACAAGTTATGATTATTTATTTTCTGTTACTCTACTCCAACCCCTACACAAGTTTTCTTAGAGGGGTTGTAGCATTTATGATTTATTTTCAATGAGTGTAAATACCTATTTTTGTTTTTGTCAATAAATGCATTTAAAAAAAAAAAAAAAAAATCGAAACCTACAATATCGATATCGAGACTATCGCACGGAGCCGATATTAGATATCGATATATCGGTCAAAAATATCGATATTTCGATATATCGGTCGGATATCGACCATATTTAGAACATTTTCTCAGTATTGTATGAGGATCGTTTCAACTGTTATGAAATTGGGAAAATAAGGGATAAGTAACGCTGAAATGGTAAAAATAATTCAAAACTTTATTTCAGGACTTTAATTACAATCAAAATCATTCCAACTTTAGACTGGAGAGGAGAGCAAACGTTGAAAATAATGCAAAACTTTACTTTAGGACTTTAGTTCACCATAAAAATACAATTAAACTGCTTTAGAATGGAGAGCACTCCACACTTTTGTGCTGAGTCTCTTCAGGAACGCCCGTTGGGTTAGGTGCTCCGAAGTTAGGCGGTTGCCGTCATCCGTCATGATCCGACAGTTCTGACTCAGCAGCAGCGCAGCAGACACCAATAACAGTGCCTCGGAATATTTTGCAACACAGTTTTCCTTAAATTTTCGCGTACTAAAGGGTGATTTAACAGCACGATATATCGGCTAAAAATATCGATAATCGAAAATATCGGAAGATGCGATATCGATACGATAATATCGAAATATCGTCAGCAAATATCGATATTTCGATCTATCGATATCATATCGGGCATCGCTATATTCTACCAGTCGTCTCTAAAAGGTCTTAATCTTCCATAAAACCATAGCGGTGACCCCGATTTCAAAAAACGTTTGGTTTTTGTGGCTGATTACGTCAACCATGCTATTTAAACTCAATTCTTCAAAGTTTCTACTTCGTTCATCTGGATGTCCGAAATATCCCAGTGCCAGATGAATGACTGAAGGCCAGATGGATGACTTGGCAGTTGGAATCTTGTATGTATTCAAGTTATTTCGTTCGTCAAGGGTCTCATACGGGTAGAGACGATGTGGGACTATGTCTTATCATTTGTTTATGAAGTTGGTTTGCTTTCAGCCAATCATGGCAACCCGAAAATCACCTATTTCCCGAGAAGAGAGGGTTTGAAAGAAAGTTTTGTCAACTTGCCACGTGGAACTACCACGAAAAAGGACATGCGAAGGGGCCAGTCGATGGAATTGGAGCCTGCATCAAGCAAACTGCAGACAGGGCAGTAGCATGTGCGAGACATTGGTTCGTTTGAAGCTCTGATGGAGGAACTCGAAAAAGTGAGAAACATCTACACAACAGAAGTTGAGGGTGACGAAATCGAAAAGATGAGGCAGTGCATTCCTAAACATCTAAAAACGTTTAAGGGAACCATGAAGACTCACCAGGTTGTCTACAATCCTTGCCGCGCTCCTGGGATGGTGACGCTCAAAAGTCTCAGTTGTTTCCATTGTAACAGCTACTGCGATCACTTCAAAATTGGTGCTCAGCCCACTGCTCAAAAGCCAGCGTCTCCTCACAATTCAGATGACAATTGGGATCCGACTAATCACCTGGAAATTGTTACTCCCGTGACCCCCCCCCCCCCCCCCCCCAACCAAGAAATGTTGGAACTACTCTGCACCAGGTAAATTTGTTTGTAAACTTTAGTTCAGTACTTAGACTGGGAGCTGATTACCTTCTATGAAGATAATAATTTATTTTCAAGACAGTTTGCATATTTAATTTTTGTTCTTCATTATTTCAGATGGATTTGGTTGGAGAAGAGCAAGTCGTCCTTTCACTTGCAAATTTGCAGATCTCTTATCTAACGAACAACCACTTAAATTCACAAATCGAGGATTACGCGATGAAATTTATAATAACGTTACTAATAAAATATTACCCTCATAATCAAACAAACAAAAGAAACTCTGCAAATTCTTGACACAACGGTTCATTATCTTCTTTGTACAGATCACCCTTCTGTCTAGATCACTAGGTCTAAATGTCTAGATCCTAAATGTTAGATTAATTATTATTATCAATTTTATCAAGTAGGTACCTAGTGAAAATTATTATAATTTATTGTTAGGTATTAATAATTCGTATTTATTATTAATAATAATAATTATTAATTATGATTAATTAATACGATATAATTCTGGGGTTTTTAATACTACGTCGGTAATAATTTTTTTATAAAAGAAGTACCTACCAACAAACATTCGAAATTACCTTCATTTCCGTAGCACGAAACGCACCTCAGAACAATAAACTAATAGTGACCTGCGACGGAGTCCTCCATAAGGAATTTCGGGCATTCACCAAGCAGCTTCGTAGGACTTTGGCCGAGAAGTGGCGAGAGTTAGCACCTTGTGTTCTCCCTAGTTCAGAGATTAGCACCTTGTGTTCTCCCTAGTTCAGAGATCTCCTCCCCACCATCTTAGCTTCTCCTCTCCCCACCTTACCTGTGTGCTGAGCTGTTCTTTAGTTGCTTCGTGTCTGCCGTAGGGGTGGGCCGTTCCAGCGAAAATCTGTCACCGTTCCAGCCGTGACAGTGACTCCACTGTCGCCGTTCCAAATAGCCGTTCCAGTGACAGCAGTTCCAATGATTAAATAATTTAATTATTACTTTTAAGTAGGAATGGGTATCGATGAACAAAACATCGATGTTTCGACATCGATGTTTTTCTACTAAAAACATCGATGTCCAAAAAACATTGATGTTTGATACATACATTGTTTTATAGGAGAGGGATAATATATTTTCATTGTGGAAAACATTATGACAAGTTAGAACATCAGACTCAATGAACATTTCCACAATGAAAATATACTATCCCCCTCCTCTAAAACAATCGATGTATCAAAACATCAAATTGATTTTTGTGAAAGTTTTGACAATGTTTTTTCTCCGATGTTTTTTGGACGTAGGTATACCTAATATAAAATTATTATATTATAACTAATATAAAATATAAAATTATTATATTATACCTAGACAATAAAGACTTAGAATAATAATATAGGTACTTAATAATATAGAGAACACAGATAACGCATTTCCCTCCCTATCCCTGTGATTCGATTCAAACAAATCGATGTTTCTTGAATCTGTACAGTACTTAATATTTTTATGCAAGGATACTAAAAAACTGGATAATATAATAACCGGATAAAAAGATACTATAAAATAAGAATAACTATTGTATATATTATACAGGTAGGTATATATTATTTGTATTTAAACGACCAAAGAAAAAGAAGACATTTTGAGAAAAAACATCGATGTTGAAAAAACATCGAAGAGTAAAACATCGAGTCTTCTCTATCCGATTTTCAACGAGTCGTAAAAATTATAATGCAAATAATACACAAAAACTCTGCAAATTCTTGACAACGGTTCATTATCTTCTTTGTACAGATCACTCTTCTGTCTAGATCACTAGGTCTATATGTCTAGATCCTAAATGTTAGATTAATTATTATTATAAATCATCACTAATTATTAACAATTTTATCAAGTACCTAGTGAAAATTATTATAATTTATTGTTAGGTATTAATAATTCGTATTTATTATTAATAATAATTATTATTAATTATGATTAATTAATACGATATAATTCTGGGGTTTACTACGTCGGTAATAATTTTTCTATAAAAAAAGTACCTACCAACAAACATTCGAAATTACCTTCATTTCCGTAGCACGAAACGCACCTCAGAAAAACAAACTCGACATCACTTAAGCCATATGATGTTCCAAAGAGCATGTTAGTATGAAAATGGACCTGTATTTCAACAGTTTGATTCATGATCGTGTTGTGAGGCACAATCTTTGAGCCGTCATTGTGAACGAACGGCTGGTCGTACAAAGCTGTGGATGGTCTTAAAAAATTCTACGGAACAAACTCTATCTAAATATGAAATAAAAAACATACCGTTCTATATAAATTTTTCGAGATAATATCTCGAAAAATTTATATAGAACGGTATGTTTTTTATTTAGATAGAGTTTGAAAATCTCATATTATGAGATTTTCAAATTTTCAAAATTCGTTTTGAACCCCTTCCCCTTGACCTAGGGTTATGAAAAGTTTCGAGGACCATTGTGGGGTTGGGCGAAACCCATAAAAAAAAATTTCGTAATTTTAACTAACTGGGCAAAGTGCCGCGTACGGCGGACGGACGGATTTTTTTTATTCGATTTTCTGAATCTACGTATCTTGAAACGTAATCCAACAAATTTTGTGGGGGGGGGGTTAATTTTTTTTTTTTTCTTCGGGCGATTCCAATGGTTCATTATCGAAGATAATAATCCAAAAATAAGAACAAAATACTTACACTTGAGTGCTCAGTCTAGTCTAACATAAATCTACAAGCCGCGGCTCAAGTCATAGCTGGCCGTGACAATAAACTCTTAAGTTCCGGTTCCGATAGAGGACAAGGCGTGACCAGCTCCACTAGTTCCATCAGCTCCAATAGTTCCACAAGCTCCACTAGTTCCATCAGCTCCAATAGTTCCACCAGCTCCACTAGTTCCACAGCTCCAGTGAAGGTCACGGCGACGGCGACGTTCCGTCAAGGCACATAGGTTCCGGGAGCGGTGACAGCTCCACTAGTTCCACCAGCTCCAGTGAACGTTACGGTTACTATCCTATTACTATCCTATTACTCGGAAGTTCTTCTTCTTCTTCTCCTTTCATGTTAAATGTCTTGGCCAAAGGCATACCAGACATGGTTGGTGTGATGGAGGAAGAATCGACCTGTTCCAGCCGGAACAGGTTCCGGGAGGAATCTGTCATGAGGTATGTTCCAACCTGACCTAGTTCATGAACTGAGTTCAGGAACCAGTTCAGGAGTAGTGGGGATGAGTTCAAGAACTGTTGGGTTCGTGAACTGAATGGCTGGAACGACCCGAACTATTCCGGCAGGTAGCGCTGAGGGCGGTTTTGATCAGAGTAACCTTCTTCTTCTATCGCTATCAGATATCAGAACTCAACAATTTCCGAATTGAAATTCCGAATTTCAGAATCCCATTTAACGGTCTTGGTTAATTAATTGACTTGGTCTAGGACTAGAAACTGGAATGTATCTAGCATTGACCCTACTTCAAGTAACTTCTTTAAAACAAGAATAAGTGTAAGCAGAGCTTGATTTGTCTGCTCCTTCTGTAAAAAAAAAGAGATTCTTGAACTGTGGACTACCAGGTGGCGGCGGGAATTGTTGAATATTTATTTTTAATATAGTTCTAAAAACTATATGCTTACGCGTTTCTGAACACCTTCAAAACTCTGCAAATTCTTGACACAACGGTTCATTATCTTCTTTGTACAGATCACCATTCTGTTTAGATCATTAGGTCTAAATGTCTAGATCCTAAATGTTAGATTAATTATTATTATGAATTATCACTAATAATTAGTGATACCTAATTCATAATAATAATTAAAAATAATGATTAATAATAATTTTATAAAGTAGGTACCTAGTGAAAATGATTATAATTTATTGTTATGTATTAATCATTTGTATTTAGTATTAATAATTATCATTTAAATTTATCATAATTTTTCTATAAAAGAAGTACCTACCAACAAACATTCGAAATTACCTTCATTTCCGTAGCACGAAACGTATTTCAGAACAAAAAACTCGACATCACTTTCAACCGTTTGATTCGTGTTGACAGGCTCAAACTTTGAGCCGTCATTGTGAACGAACGGCTGGTCGTACAAAGCTGCGGATGGTCTTCAAAAATTCTTAGGAATAAACTCTATCTAAATATGAAATAAAAAACATACCGTTCTATATGAATTTTTCGAGGTATGGAATTTTCAAAATTCGTTTTGAACTCCTTCCCCTTGACCTAGGGTTATGAAAAGTTTCGAGGATCATTGTGGGGCTGGTCCAAACCCAAAAACAAAATTTCGTAATTTTAACTCAACGCTAACTGGGCAAAGTGGTTCATTATCGAAGATAATAAACCAAAATTAATCAGTGGACAAATTGAAGCAATTTTCAATTAAATTGAAACTGCAACATTGTTCGTATTATATCGTTTGCCTATAATTAATTTTAATGTAGGCCAAGTTGACTTCCATTCAAACAATGCACTTTATTTCAATCTAATTTATTTAAGTAGGTAAGTACCTAATTCAAAAATTATTTGGTTTGAAAATACACGCATGTTCACCAACAATCTTTCATTTCGTGGGTTATAATTTTATCTTTACAGTTTTCTGAGAAATTATTTATTTTAAAGGTACTGTACTTAGACGTATTTTATCTTACGAGATATGATTTTATGATAAAATGATTTAAATGATAAATGATTTTATGATATGATTTTATCTTGTCGAGATATGAACACTTACGTACCAGAATACGCTAAAAACGAGAACCACAAATAAAAGACACAAAACAAACTGGACCCTTCTTCTCCCACAGAAAACCCTACTATACTACGTCTTCTCCCGTGAAACTCAGGAAGTCAAATGATTTTGTGGGAGGTTATAACGTGAGATCACTGTTACCTTTCCAGTTCGAGTTCTCAACCCTCATCTCAATTCAGTGCAAGAAGTTCCCGAACTGAGCTGAACTGAGTTCATGAACTGGCCGCGGTGGAACGCGTTGTCTGCACTGAGTTCACGAACTGAAACAGGCTGGAACGCAGTTCATCATGCGCATGGCTTCTGCGCAGAACTAGTTCCTGAACCAGTTCAAGAACTGGTCAGGTTGGAACATACCTATGGTGACAATCTCTTTTGTAAAATATTCGGTTCCACGTAACGGTGACAGCTGGAACGGCCCACCCCTAGTCTGCCGTTCTAATATTACAGTGTTTCGTAAACCATCTCGTCTCTTTCCTTTCATTCCATCTTACAATAGGTTATGGGACCCAGAACCTTCCACTAACGTAAAGGAATTAATTTTCGTTAGGAAAAGTGAACGTGGAAAATTTCATTCGTGTTTCGCGTAAATTGGAATCCGCGGAAGTGAAATGGCGTCTGCCACACACGTGATGGTACCGGGCATCAGGCCTTTCAGTGGAACGAATTTCGCCCAGTGGGCATTTCGTTTAAAATTGACACTAGAACAAAGCAATGTTCTCGATGCATTGAGTTCAAGGAAAAGTGAAGTTAAAATCGAAGACTACAAAACTCTGCAAATTCTTGACACAACGGTTCATTATCTTCTTTGTACAGATCACCCTTCTGTCTAGATCACTAGGTCTAAATGTCTAGATCCTAAATGTTCGATTAATTATTATTGTCAATTATCACTAATTATTAACAATTTTATCAAGTACCTACTGAAAATTATTATAATTTATTGTTAGGTATTGATAATTCGTATTTATTATTAATAATAATTATTATTAATTATGATTAATTAATACGATATAATTCTGGGGTTTTTAATACTACGTCGGTAATAATAATTATTATTTGTCTATAAAAGAAGTACCTACCAACAAACATTCGAAATTACCTTCATTTCCGTAGCACGAAACGCACCTCAGAACAACAAACTCGACATCACTTAAGCCATATGATGTTCCAAAGAGCTTGTTAGTATGAAAATGGACCTGTACTTCAACAGTTTGATTCACGATCGGGTTGTGAGGCACAATCTTTGAGCCGTCATTGTGAACGAACGGCTGGTTGTACAAAGCTGCGGATGGTCTTAAAAAATTCTACGGAACAAACTCTATCTAAATATGAAATAAAAAACAACCGTTTGATGGGAATTTCTCGAGATATGGAATTTTCAAAATTTCAAAATTCGTTTTGAACCCCTTCCCCTTGACCTAGGGTTATGAAAAGTTTCGTGGATCATTGCAGTGTTGCCAGATGTAGGGATTTTTCCCTACACGTAGGGAATTTTGGGGGTGCATTGAGCGTAGGGAATCCCTACGCTGAACGTAGGGATTTTTGGTCAAGCTAGGTTACGTGATTCAAACACTGGCAAAATTCTAATAAATTGAATAATTATACGATTTTAGTACATTTATTCGTGATCGGAAAACCACTTGTGGTATGAAGGAGAAAGGTACCAATTGTTACAACCATCCCATCACACCAAATATGATGAAGTTGCTTGCGTCACAGAGCTTATACGCTTCTAATAAAAGCGAGCAATCCCTCGATAGTGACGAAGACGATTTGATTGGTTTTTGATGGTCTCTTTGATGAATAGTTTTTGATATATTTTTGATAACCTCTTGAGATTAACCTAAGATTTTACTGCTCTTCTTTCTATTCTCAATCCCAAATTTTTCTGGTCCTTTTTTTCCTATTACTGTTTTACCATTTTAATTATATTTTCTCCTCGTAGTCATTCCTGGTCGTCGACATTAAGATTTTTTTAAATAGGTACCTATTCCAAGGCTAATGTAACCAATGCTACCATTCTTGAGCCTTAGTAATAAGCCTTATTATATTTATATTTATCTCAGTGATATTTCTCAAGTACCTAACAATTCTTGTCCTGAAAAAAAAAAAAAAATGAATGGACCTAATCTAACTATTATTGAGACAGCAATAAAAATTACATTGTGCAACTCAGTGGTTCAATGGCTATTTCAATCCTCAAACCAAACCAGCAGCAGTGAATGCAGTGATATTGCCGTTTTGCAGATGACTAGGAGAGAAGTGATCTTCTTTTGTTCTTTTACATTTTCAGCAATCGAAATTTTACGCGTAGGGAATTTTTTAACACGGTAGGGAATTTGTAGGGAAAAGTAGGGATTTTGGAAACGGTCCGTAGGGAATTTCGAGGCAAGTTGTCTGGCAACACTGGATCATTGTGGGGCTGGTCCAAACCCAGAAACCAAATTTCGTAATTTTAACTCAACGCTAACTGGGCAAAGTGCCTCGGACGGCGGACGGCGTACGGCGGACGGACGGATTTTTTTTTATTCGATTTTCTGAATCTACGTATCTTGAAACGTAAACCAACAAATTTTGAGGGGGGGTTAAAATTTTTTTTTCTTTGGGCGATTCCAATGGTTCATTATCGAAGATAATAAACCAAAAGATGGACCTGCAGGCGAGAGAAATAATTGTGAGGTTACTGGACGATCGAATTCTTGAAACCATCATGTCAAAGGAAACCGCCAAGGAAATGTTTGAAACATTGGAAGCAACCTACATAAAGAAAGGACTTTCTGCACAAGTCGGTTTGAAGAGGAAAATTGCAGACATGAAATTCACAGATACCTAATGGATCTCTTCAAGACTACTTGGAAAAGTACGAAGCCCTTGTGAGTTCAGGGCGAGTGGAGGAAAAATGTCCGACGCAGACGTTGTCGCTCAATTATTGGCTTCTATGCCAGATTCGTATCAGGTGGTGACAACCGCAATCGACATCGCTTTCAACGACGACCAAACTAAAGTCACTCTCGAGTACGTGAAAAATCGACTATGCTTGGAGGAAAATCGTCAGAAGTCGCAAGTCGGAAAGGAATATGGCGGATCTCAGCAAGTTGCTTTCTCGTCATTTCGCGGGAGTCGAAATAGGGATGGGATATCGATATCCGATAGTATCGAAATATCGATATCTAGCGTCCGATATCCGATATTCTGATATCGATATCAGCACTGGCGATAATATCGATATATCGATATTCTGACAACCGATATCGGGTCGATATCACAAACTGTGATTCACTGTTATCTTTCACTGGCGAACCGCGAAGTTCTTCTTGTGGGCATCATTCCGTTTCCGTGCTGTTGTTGGCTAAAAAGTATCCGCGTTTTTGTGTTGTGTTGAGCCCCTGTTGAAATTGAAACTTAAATTGACCATGAAGTCAACCTCAACCTCAGTACCGTCAGAGAGGCTATTTTCAAGGCCGGGGAATATTCTCACCTCGGACCGGTACAGGCTGAAGGGGGAAACTCTCTCCAAGTTACTTTTCCTGGAGAGCCTCGATGAGCGCTTCTTTTTTTTGAATCCCGAAATTTACCTGTAATTCTTTTATGATTTTGCCGTTCTTGTATTCTGTCCAATTTTCGTTTGAAATAAAAATTCCGTATTACATATTCATGTGTATAATTTAACTTTCCTATCAAGGCGGGAACAAAAAATAAATGAATAAATAAATAAAAATAAAGATCTGACTGAAAAATAATCAGAAGAATTTTTTTTTTTTTTAGAAAGGAATTTTGAACCAACAGGCTGTAGGTAGGTATCAACACTAGATGTCACTACTTTGAACCACTTCGTATTTCCAAGTCCTTCGTATTTATTCTACCATGGAATCACCTACTTTGTCCACGGTAAATTATTGACCAGTTGGTATCTTAGGTAGGAACTGCAAGTGCAAAAATGTTCGGAGAAAAGGAAATAAAATTAAAATAAGTAGGTGAAATTAAAAAAAAAACGAAGTAGGAGTTTTTATAACCGATATCGATATATATCGGTTGATATCGATATTATGAAGCCGATATCTACCTGGTATCGATACCATTCTTCCGATGTCAATATCGATACCGATATCGAGCCCTCGATATCCCATCCCTAAGTCGAAACCGTGGGCGAGGGACGAAGGGAAATCGGAGCTGGCGAGGAAATCATCGTCATACGTCATCGGCTGTTTCTAGCGCTGGAGCGAACAATCCGACAGCTAATTCCTTCCCCTTCCCTTGTCATCTTTGCGGTCAGATCGGACACAAGCGAGCAAATTGTCCAAGGAATCGTGTTTTTAAGGAAAAATGTCATCTCACGAACGATCAAAACGATTGTGGAAATGAAATTGCATTCGTTTGTTTTCCGGAATCGATCGAATTGGAATCAAACTTGTGTGGAAGCGATCGGAAATGTGAAACCTCCTCGGACGGTTACTTCATCTGTGAAGCTGGGTTCACATGGACGCGGCATCGACGGCAAGACCAGTAGGACGTGGAGGGGGGACGGCAACACGGCTAGCCGTTCACATGGGCGCGGCAAGGAGCAGCGCGGAAGACCTAGTGGCCATTTTTTTCATTGTTATCATTGTTATCATTATAGTCATTTTACCATCCGAAATATTCTATCTATTCTTTCTACCGAAATATCCTTCTACCCTTATTTTTAACTTGATAATATAATATCATAAAATACGGGATTTTTAAATCCACTTGTATTATATTATAATACAAGTGGATTTAAAAATCCCAGTACTTATTAGATAAGCTCTTGAGAAAAACTCTTTGTTTAATGTGCTCCCCCGTGAGCCTACTTCTGTGGTCCGGGGCAATGATGTTTACTGTAGGAGCCAAAGAAGAAGCCGGGGAAATTACCGGAAACTGGTAGATCGGCCTGTTGAAAATTTAAAAAAAGTCCAAACTAAGTAAATGAAGTTATAAATTTAATATTCAAAAGTCAAAACTGAAATTTAAGTTGCATGTTGGTATACTTACAGACTCGAGCTCTACTACTGAGTCGTTAGTATGATGAAATATCGCTTCATCAGGAGCTTCCGAGGTAGAAGCCAAAGCTTCTACTCCTTCACTTTTGGCTTTTTTAGAAATAATTCTATTGTAGGCATGAAGATGCTTATTTTTTTAGACGTGTGGTAAGATTTGTGGTATTTCCACTTGTCTTATAATTTTGTCCACACAAGTCGCACTGTCCCTCAACGGCCGTTTTTGAAAAAAAGGTCCAAACAGCAGACATTGTGGCAAGTTAAACTAAAACTAGCTAACTAACTAAAAAGACTCTAAAAACAAAGCACTTCACTCTTCTATACTGGTGGTGGCGTAAAAACAAGCGAAACTGAAGAAATAGAAAAGGTTATGAAAAAAATATAATATTTTATATTTTTTATTATACATATTATCGGTGACCGATGTTTGAAAAATTATATCGATATATCGAGCTAAAAAATATCGGGGGGGGAATATCGATATATTGGCGAAAATCGATATATCGATATTTTTCAACAACACAGAGTGGGCGTTTTTTTCATCCTTACATGATCTGAAGTGTTGGATTGGCGTGAGTTCACCAGATCTTTCCCCGAAATTTCCAACTAAATTTCTCTACGTCGTCCGTTTTGATTGACGATCCTAATCATGGCCCTGCATTCTGCGATCAAAGGAAAACTGCTTGCTGTCATCGGAGACGAGGTGAGTCTGTTGTTTGGCGATATTGAAAAGTGGGCGTTGCCCTGGTCCAATGACATGATCATAAAACCCCACAAATTTATACGATCACGGAAATTAACTTGGGTCTATCTTTATGAGGCCTTACAAAGCAACTAATTGGCAACGTAGTATTACATTCAAATGGCAAAATGCGTTATGTAGTGAGCACTCAAAATACGTAGGTATCTAGTATTAGAGGCTGCAGAATTTCGATAGTCGATCTGTATGTTACAGTCAAGAATTACTGATACAATAGTTGTTAGAATTTGATGTCAAACGTTGAACACTTCATTTTGGTAATCGATATTTAGTTTTTATAACGTTGGCAGCTAACCACTTACGTAGTAGTTTGATCAACCTCATGCTTATTGCTAGTTATTGCTTATTCTAATTATTGCCTTTTACGAATGATTCGTCCCTCTCACAGTCTTTCAAAGTTGATAACCATAATCATTCTACCTTTCGCAGGACACTTGCGTTGGATTCCTCTTGGGGGGTATCGGCGAAATCAACAAAAACCGACAACCCAACTTCATGGTTGTTGATAAAAGTAAGAAATACCTACGCTCTCAATCCAACCTTTTCAAACCAATCGAACATGCCAATTTTTAATCAATTCTTGAGCTGAACGTGACTAGAATGATAATAGATACCAATTGATGAAGTGTGTAGTTACTAATAAGTACTTAATCGTGCATTCATTGGGCGAAGCTAACCTAATACAAATGTTGTATTTCATTTCAGACACAAGTGTTGGGGAAATCGAGGACACCTTCAAAAGGTTTATCAAACGGGACGACATCGATATTATTCTCATTAACCAAAACGTAAGATAGATCTTCACTATCAATGAGCAGCTATAATATAGGTTGAGGTGTTTGCATGGTAGCATTACAAATACTTCATTATTTTCACCATATCCGGTACTTTTATGTACGCAGAACGGGAGTCTTCGAGGTTTGGAGAGCCAAATTTTTAATACCGCTTTCGGGAGATGGTTAGTTTAGTTAAATTTGTTGCATAGGACCCTCCCCAGACCAATAATATTATATTATACCATGCTCTATATTATACCATGCTGCAAGGCTGATTGAAACATTCCAATATAAATTAATTTAAGTAGGTAGGTATTTCTTCTGGGATTGTAAATTTCAAATTGTAAAATACTTAAATTAATTTCTTCAGACGATTATGCAAGTATTCTACTTGTTTCTTCCAGTTCATTTTATTATCAATTACTATCCCTAGGTACTTATGGTGTGTTACTGATTCCAACGGAAGACATGAACATAGATCATCCATGGAGTGTTGATGGATGTATAAGTACATTCTTCTGGGCTGTACATTCAGAACAAACTTTGAGTACTTTGTTTTATTTATATTTATGGTTAGCAAGCTGTCGTTTAAACATAAATTTAGGGTAATTAAAACCTTCGAGGATCATTGTGGGGTTGGTCTGAAGCCAAAAACCAAGTTTCGTAATTTTAGCACTATGCTAGCTGGGGAAAGTGCCGCTTCGATTTTCTGAATCTGAGTATCTGAAATGGAATTACAACGTGAATAGTTCATACCCAATTAGAAGGCTTTAATAAACAAAAATGTACACCGTATTGAGAATTGAGAATTGAATGAACATTAGAATTGTGTAACTATGAAACATAACGAACATTTGTTATTAGGGAGTTCTCATAATCACCACAATCACCCCTCCCTAGAAATCAGTCACATAGTCCTTTAAATAAGCTGGAGGATGTCTTGAGCGAACTGGCCTGTCGCAAGAGGTACCACGTTGTGTGAGAGGTGTTTGTATGGTCCTCTCTGCAATAGTTCCATCATCCTCAGATGTAGGTGAGCCAACAAATTCTCCAACCTCCAGATTTGGTTGAGCCTCCACCAGGGCTGGTTCTTCTCCCCTTGGTGCTAGTGATCGGATTGAAACCGTTGTTTCTCTTCCATCAGGGAGGCGTACATGAGCGTAGTCCGGGTTTGATTCAATAAGCTCAACCTCTTCTACCAGCGGATCGTACTTGCTGTTACGTACGTGCTTCTTCATGAATACAGTTCCAGCGCCTGTCAGCCATGAGGGCATTGAAACTCCATTACTGGTCCGTCTTTGGTGAGAGAACATTCTTTCATGTGGTGTTGTATTCGTTGCTGTGCACAGTGAGGATCGTATGCAGTGAAGGGCTTCGTCTAGAACGTCTTCCCAAGCCTCTCTCCTCATATTTTTTGATTTTAGGGCAAGCATGATTGTCTTCCAGATGATCCCGTTAAATCTTTCTGCCTGTCCGTTTCCCTGTGGGTTATATGGTGTAGTCCGGCTAGTTGCGATGTTATGTGACGTCAGGAAAGATTTGAGTTCAGCAGACATAAAAGAAGAGCCCCTGTCTGTATGGATATATGCGGGAGTGCCAAACATTGTGAATAGGTACGTCAATTTTTTAATTACCGTAGTTGTTGATACATCAGTGCAAGGAAAAGCGAATGGATACCTCGAATATTCATCCACTACCGTCAGAATGTATTGATTTCGTGACTTTGATGGAAGGGGACCTTTAAAATCAATGTTGAGGCGTTCAAAAGGAGACGTAGCTTTGATGAGGTTCCCCTGATGCGAATAGTAGCGAGGTTTCAATTCAGAGCAGATTGTGCATGCATTTACTGCATTTCTAACTTCGCTCAAGGAATAAGGGATGTTTTTGGCTCTGATCCAATGGTACATGCGCGTTATTCCAGGGTGACAAAGGGAATTGCGTAGAGTTTTCAGGTACAGGCCTGATATTATTCATGGATGCACATATTCGAGAGAGTGCATCTGCCGACGCATTTTCCTTCCCTGGTCGATAGACAATGTCGAATTTGAAGCACGATAGTTCCAATCGCCATCGCATTATCTTTTCATTCTTTATTTTACCAGTATGTTGCTGATGGAACATGAAGGATACTGAGCGTTGATCAGTTACAATTTGAAAAGGGCGCCCGATCAAAAAATGTCTCCAGTGTCGTAATGATTCTACTATGGCATAGGCTTCTTTTTCAATGGAAGAATGCCGTAGTTCTGATTTATTTAGAGTCCTCGAAAAAAAAGGCAATTGGTCTCCCCTGTTGGCTTAAGGTTGCCGCAATAGCGAAATCTGATGCATCAGTTTCTACCTGAAAAGGCACACCATCTTTAATCGCAGCAGTGGAGGCTTGGGCTATGTCATTCTTAAGGGAGTTGAACGCTGCAGCTCCGTCTTTTGAAAGCGGGAACTCCCATTTTGAAATTAGTGGTCTAACCTTTTCTGAGAAACGTGGTATCCACCGGCTGTAGTAAGAAAACATGCCCAGAGTTCTTTGTAGGGATGGCTTATCCGTTGGGATGGGAAGATCAAGGAGTGGTTTCAAGCGATGAGGGTCTGGTTTGATCATCCCATTGGATATAACGTAACCAAGAAGACTGACAGTGGATAGAGAGAATTTACACTTTTCTTTGTTGAGGGTTAAGTTGTATTTTGCAATAGGGCTAATTGAATTTTTGGAGGTTCCTATCGTGATCTTCCTGATTCTGTCCACAAATCGTCACATCATCCAAATAGGGATATGTACCCTCAAGTTTCTCATCAGTAACAACTGAATCTATCACTCTCTGGAAAACAGGCGACACCGTTTGTCACACCAAAAGGGACCCGGAGGAAGTGAAAAAGTTTTCCCGAAGCTTCGAAAGCAGTGTAATGCCTCTCTGACTGGTTGGTGTTTGGTAGGCGCTCTTCAAGTCAATAACGCTGAAGACTTTGTTAGCAGAAACCTTTGATATGATATCTTCGATTCTTGGTAGAGGGTAAGCGTCGAGAAAAATAAATCTGTTAATCGTCTGCGAGTAGTCCATTAACATCCTAGTTTTGTGCCTTTCATCTCTGACAACGAAAGCTTGTGCACGCCACGGCGAGTTGCTGGGTTCGATGACGCCTTCCTGCAGGAGCTTCTCGATTTCGGATTCAATGAATTTCCTGTCATCCGTAGAATGCTTTCTAGATTTTGTTGCTAGAGGTTTGCAGTTTTGTGATAGACTAGCAAAGAAGGCCACCGGTTTCACCCTTGCAACAGCTAGGCTACAGATTTTTAACTGGGGGCGTGAACCATGGAATTCAATCTCCACGGATGAGTGAGTTTTAAGCACATCATGACCTATGATTGCATCTGCACAAAGATCTTTCATCGCCAACATTTTCACCTGTTCATATTTGTGGCCAGACATTACAAGGTCAACCTCGCACTGCCCCAGCGTATCAGTGAACAATGACGAGCTTGCCATCGATATCCGTCCTATGTAGGGTAAGATTGTCGCTTTGATTTTCGGAACAAGAGAATAGTTAACGAACGACAAAGAGCTTCCCGTATCAATCAAGCCACGTAATTTCACCCCATTGACGAAAATTTCGGTAGTGGATTTTTTCAAGCTTCCTGGGCTAGCAGCTGATATGATGGTGGCCACCGTAGTTTCGGTGGAAGCAGATGTTTGTCGATCAGACTTAGAGGGTTTGGACTTGCAAACTTTTTGGTAGTGTCCAGTTTTTGAACAAAATGTACAAGTCGCGTCTTTAGCGGGGCAGGAGAATCTAGGGTGTCTGGGACCTCCACAAAAATAGCATCTCCCAGGTTTTGACAGAGCTGCAACGGCCTTTTCTTGCTCAATATGGCTACTACCTAAATCGTTTGTGGCAGCAGTAGTCTGTGTCTGGAAAACAGAATAAGAAGCTGATTGTTGTTCTGCCATTTCTAGTGATCTGGCTTGGTCGTAAGCTCCATCTAAGGTTAGAGTAGTATTTTCTAATAACCTCTGACGTATACGTGGACAAAGCAGACCACTAATGAATGCTTCTCTAATAAATTCATTGCGATGATTGTCAGCTGTAACATCTTTGAAATTGCAGTCTTTGCTCATTTGCCTAAGTGCTTGAAGATATTTGTCCACTGATTCACCTGCTTGTTGACGTCTGGTAGCCAAGCAGTGTCTGGCGTAGATTTCATTTTTAGGTTTGACATAGGTAGATTCTAACTTATTTAGAGCGTCTTCGTACGTGTTGCACTCACATATTCATAAACCTCGGGAGCAATATGATTTGTTAGCAGTTGTAGCTTACCATCATCCGTTGGAGGTACAGTGAGATTACCCAGGAAATTACCGAATGTCTTTCTCCAATGGGTCCACTTCTTGTCAGCATTTGTAGCGGTTGGTTCCACATTGCCTTTTTTTATTTTTGTTTATTAAATTGAAATGGAATTACAACGTGAATAGTTCATACCCAATTAGAAGGCTTTAATAAACAAAAATGTACACCGTATTGAGAATTGAGAATTGAATGAACATTAGAATTGTGTAACTATGAAACATAACGAACATTTGTTATTAGGGAGTTCTCATAATCACCACAGTATCTTGAAGTGTAAACCAAAAACTTTGGTCCGTGTGTTCATTGTATTCCTCCTCACTTATATTTTTCGTTCTGTAGCCACAGCAGGTGTCACATTCGTCCTTTTTAGGTTGAAACAGCGAGAGGTTCTTTTCCTCAAACTGCTGCCTAAATGTGAACGTGGATAATTTGACGTTCCCTCTCTCTGGCTGAGACTCGAAACATTTTGCGGAATACATCTCATAAAGCTGGCTATAGCTAGTTATGATTGGTTCCAAGTACAGTCGACTTGTGGTCATCCTACAGTAATGTGACGGGAGTTCAGGAATTTAATTGGGAAACGATTGAGCGAATCTCACTGCTTCCTCCTTCTTGAGTTCATCTCTTGTTGATGGACGAGTTTTTTTTTTTTTTTTCTTCAAAGCCATACCCAGACCTTTGGCTTGAAGGGAACCATCCAGTGAGGCACCAGTTTTCCTTGAATCATTACCTCCGCTGACCCAGTACCTTATGAACCATTTTTTTTATACCCAAGGTATTAAGGAACATCTTTTGGCAAACTTGTAGTTAGGAATCATTTACTGTCAAGAAATATTTCAACGAGTCACCCCTCCTGGACCTTTCTTTGCTCCCATGTTATCCCTCTCCAGTATCCATTGAAAATCGTCTGCCTCTGATCTTCGGTTATTTCACCACATTGTCTTTCATTTGATTTTCTACAAGCATTTGAGTGGCACTTTAGGCCAATCACCTTTCCTAGCCTTGGTGTGTCATGACTAACTTTTTTGTCTTTGGTTCTTGTGTATCCAAGGTATGGGTCCCCAATCATTCTTTTTTCCTTAGCCTGAGTTTTTTTGCAACGTTCCGAATCCACCTTCCTTTTTTGGGGGGCACTCTATCAGGAGGATTTCCCTCCGGTTCAATTAGGTACTGGTGCTTGATGAACGCACTCATCCTCTGAGGTTTTTTGGGGTATGCCAACGTTCTCCTCCCATGTGATATAAAAGAATGTTTACCGATCTGTAGGCTTTATTCATCAAAATTGAACGTGTAATGAACTAATGAATCATGGGAAAGAAGTTCGTTAGAAACGTACACAACAACGACATCATGTGAGCTAACTGTAGTAATAATATCACATTCGCCCCTCCCTCAGAATTGCACATAATCGTCCAAAAACCTAGGGGCTTTCCGGATTCGAGTACTCCTTCGCAGAGGAGGCGAGCTAGGGTTCAGGGTGGCCTGCTGACCGGGAGTAGTAGGCGGCAATGGTGGTTCCGTTGAGGTAGGTGAATCCAAGTCTTCTGGAATGTAGTCAACTATTTCTTCAGGCTCAACCAGGACATCCTCAG
Source organism: Stenodema calcarata (assembly GCA_963920205.1). NCBI lineage: Eukaryota > Metazoa > Arthropoda > Insecta > Hemiptera > Miridae > Stenodema > Stenodema calcarata. The sequence goes on along the minus strand of OY986056.1, from coordinate 76,213 downwards.
CTGCTTCCGTCGTGAGTTCATCAGTTCCAAGTGGAGCCAGATGTCTGGTAGAAACTGTAGACTCTCGACCGTTTGGATATCGGATTCGAGCATAATCATGAGTTCCGTCTAAGAGAGTGACTTCTTCAACTAGTGGTTCGAATTTGGAACGGCGATCAAACTTCCTTAGGAGAACTTGACCTGGGTTCAAGAGCCATGTGGGAGTTGAACTGCCATTCCTTGATCGGCGAGGGTGATTGAATAGCCTTTCATGGGGAGTACAATTGGTGGATGTACAGAGCATCGATCTTATAGAGTGAAGTGCGGGCTGGAGCACTGATTCCCATTGACGAATGTGCAAGTTACTTTCTCTGGCAGCTAGTTCGATGGTTTTCCAAAGTGTTCCATTCAACCGTTCGACCTGTCCGTTACCTTGAGGGTTGTATGGAGTAGTTCGGCTGGAAGCTGTACCATAATCTGCCAGAAAAGCCTTCAAATCCTGGGACATAAAAGATGCACCCCTGTCGGTATGGATGAAAGCTGGTTCCCCAAAAATACAGAAAAGTTGCTGCAGACAAGTTTTGACAGTTTCCGTGCTGACATCTCGGCAAGCAAATGCAAAAGGAAACCTTGAATATTCGTCTATGATAGTTAATAAAAATCGGTTCTGTGAGTATGATGGCAAGGGCCCTTTGAAGTCCATATTCAGCCTTTCAAATGGAGCGGTTGCTTTTATTAGGGTCCCTTTATTTTTGAAGAACTGAGGCTTGACTTCTGAACAAATCTTGCAAGAGGCAGTCACACGGCGTATGTCTTCCACAGAGTATGGCAGGTTCTTGCTCCTGACCCAATGGTTCAACCTTGTTACCCCTGGGTGACTAAGCGATCAGTGGAGATCAGAGAGATGTGTGAGGTCCGAGATGAGACAAATCCTTGAGAGAGCATCCGCTACCTGGTTTTGTTTTCCAGGTCGGTATACTATATCGTATGAATAACTGGATAATTCCATTCGCCAGCGAACAATCTTTTCGTTCTTGATCTTCCCTGAATGTTGCAAGCTGAACATGAAGGATACGGAACGTTGGTCGGTTACAAGAGTGAAATGCCGCCCTAATAAGAATTGTCTCCAGTATCGAATAGCCTCGACAATGGCATACGCCTCCTTTTCGATTGAGGAGTGGCGTTTTTCAGAATCAGATAGGGTTCTTGAAAAGAATGCAACTGGTCTGTCTGATTGAGTAAGTGTTGCTGCAATGGTAGAATTGGAAGCGTCTGTTTCCACGCGGAATGGGACATTATTTGCAATGTCGATGTGAGAGAGAGAGGAATCCCCCACTGCTTTCTTCATCTCTTCGAAAGCCTCCAGTGCGTCAGCTGAGAGTGGAAATGTGCTGGTAACAAGAGGTCTAATTCGCTCAGAAAACTTAGGAATAAATTTGGAATAGTGGGAAAACATTCCAAGTGCCCTCTTGAGGGACGGCTGGTCAGTGGGTGGAGGATATTCAAGTAATGGTTTGAGTCGATTGGGATCTGGGCGTATCGTATGATTGGTTATGGCATGTCCAAGAATGTATATAGATGTCTTAGAGAATGAGCTTTTCTCTTGATTAATCGTTAAATGATATTTGGAAGCAGCTTCCATGAATCGCTTCAGATTAAGGTCGTGCTCCTCCTGATTGTTTCCGCAGATGGTCAAATCGTCCAGATACGCAAACGTATCCTTAAGATCTTCTTTCCTTATAATTTCATCGATGACCCTTTGAAATCCAGCCACCCCGTTGGTGACACCAAAGGGTATACGGGTGAATTGGAAAAGCTTCCCGCAAGCTTCGAATGCTGTATAAGGCCTGTCTTGAATCGGGATTGGTACCTGATGGTAGGCGCTGCGAAGATCTATGGCACTGAAGATGGAATACCCTGCAACCTTATTCACTATATCGTTTATTCTCGGAAGAGGGTATGCATCCAGTTGGGTGAATCGATTTATAGTGCGCGAGTAGTCGACACACATCCTGCGCTTGTGATGTCCTCCTCCTGTGACCAAGACCTGGGCTCGCCAAGGAGAAATGCTGTCTTCGATAATACCGTCACTGATTAACTTTTGAATCTCAGCCTCAATAAACTGAGCATCCTTCTCGGAATGGCTTCGTGATTTCACTGCAATTGGATGACAGTCGTTAGTGAGGTTTTGAAAAAGCTGTGCAGGTTCAACCTCAGCAATGGCCACACACACTCGCAACGGTGGTTTTGGGCCACCAAAATCGAACTGTACAGAATCATGTTGTAATAATACATTTCGACCGACAATTAGGTCAAAACATAAGTCAGGTATTACATAAAGCTCTAATTTTGGGTAGGAATGCCCAAGCATCTGGATGTTGGCTGTACATTTTCCCAAGATCTCTACATAATGGTTTTTGGAAGCTAGGCCTACCTTATTAAATGTTCTATAAATGGGTAGTCCAAAATCTTTCGCTTTTTCTTCACTTATTAGGCTGATGTCACTCCCAGAATCGATCATCCCACATATTTCACGGCTGTTGACTAGAATAGTAGTTTTTACTTTAGATATCCCAGATGCGCAAATGACTGGGGCTGTTATCGTGGAGGTTCTATCATTAGTTTTGTTCGGTTTTGCATTGTTGCGAGAGCGGCAGACACTCATCCAGTGGCCAACTTTGTCACAGTTGTGGCATTTGTCCTTAAGAGCTGGGCATTCCAATCGGGGGTGCCTTGATTTGCCACAAAAGTAACAAGTTTTATTCCTTAGTGCTAAAATTTTGTCTACCTCGTCAGCTGATTTTGAAGAGCTATGAGTGGGATCCGGAGCTGAAACAGCGCTTACAGACAGATTAGGTTCATTGTACTTCTGGGCGTGCACCCCAGCAAGCTCCAGAGCTCGGGCTTGTGAGTCAGCTTCGTCTAATGTAAGAGTTCGGTTCTCTAGTAGCCTTTGGCGGATGGATTGATTCAACAAACCGCGAATGAATGAGTCTCTGACGCACTCATCTCGGTACGTTTCAGCTGTTACGGCTCTAAATTGGCAATCTGCACTCATCAGCTTTAGGGATTCCATAAATCTATCAACAGATTCGTTAGGTTGCTGGCCACGAATGGAAAGTAAATGCCTAGCCACAATCTCATTTGGTGTTTTCACAAAAATTCCCTGGAGGACTGAAATTGCATCATTGTAGGTTAACGAATGACTCACATAATTAAAGATGTCAGAGGAGACGTAGTTTATGAGAATCTGTAGCTTTCCCTCTTCTGTTGCTTCCATTGTTCGCAAAAAGTTCTGGAATCGCTGATACCAGTGGCGCCAGAGCAAACTGGCATTTGGGTTGTCCGGATTTAGATCCAACGTCGGAGGCCTGAGTACACGATCCATTTAGCTCGGATGAATTTTGATGAATAAATTGTGATATAAAAGAATGTTTACCGATCTGTAGGCTTTATTCATCAAAATTGAACGTGTAATGAACTAATGAATCATGGGAAAGAAGTTCGTTAGAAACGTACACAACAACGACATCATGTGAGCTAACTGTAGTAATAATATCACATCCCAGACAGATGGAAGATCGCCCAAAACTGTCAGGATCTCTCCCTCGATCATGTGATGAAGTGTGTTGACATCACAAATTTCGTTTGCACTTGAATCCATCAGTCTGAAAGGAAGTTATTTGACTAGTGTTGTATAAAAGAAGAAACCTTTCTGCAGAACTAAGGCTTTAATCAACTTGAAACCGAAACATTGGAAGAACACAACAGTGTTGCCAGACAACTTGCCTCGAAATTCCCTACGGACCGTTTCCAAAATCCCTACTTTTCCCTACAAATTCCCTACCGTGTTAAAAAATTCCCTACGCGTAAAATTTCGATTGCTGAAAATGTAAAAGAACAAAAGAAGATCACTTCTCTCCTAGTCATCTGCAAAACGGCAATATCACTGCATTCACTGCTGCTGGTTTGGTTTGAGGATTGAAATAGCCATTGAACCACTGAGTTGCACAATGTAATTTTTATTGCTGTCTCAATAATAGTTAGATTAGGTCCATTCATTTTTTTTTTTTTTCAGGACAAGAATTGTTAGGTACTTGAGAAATATCACTGAGATAAATATAAATATAATAAGGCTTATTACTAAGGCTCAAGAATGGTAGCATTGGTTACATTAGCCTTGGAATAGGTACCTATTTAAAAAAATCTTAATGTCGACGACCAGGAATGACTACGAGGAGAAAATATAATTAAAATGGTAAAACAGTAATAGGAAAAAAAGGACCAGAAAAATTTGGGATTGAGAATAGAAAGAAGAGCAGTAAAATCTTAGGTTAATCTCAAGAGGTTATCAAAAATATATCAAAAACTATTCATCAAAGAGACCATCAAAAACCAATCAAATCGTCTTCGTCACTATCGAGGGATTGCTCGCTTTTATTAGAAGCGTATAAGCTCTGTGACGCAAGCAACTTCATCATATTTGGTGTGATGGGATGGTTGTAACAATTGGTACCTTTCTCCTTCATACCACAAGTGGTTTTCCGATCACGAATAAATGTACTAAAATCGTATAATTATTCAATTTATTAGAATTTTGCCAGTGTTTGAATCACGTAACCTAGCTTGACCAAAAATCCCTACGTTCAGCGTAGGGATTCCCTACGCTCAATGCACCCCCAAAATTCCCTACGTGTAGGGAAAAATCCCTACATCTGGCAACACTGGAACACAATCATAGAATAAAAGGAAACTCTATAAGACACGTCATATCAGATGTATGAAAACATATGGGGCTAGGGGCGATTATAATAACTGAGTTCTAACTCATGTCAACTAGTAAGTAGTAAAAACGGGAATTCGCTAGGACAATGGGCATCATTTTCATCTGAAATGATCCAACGCTAAAGGGGCGCAACGTCACATCAGAAATCTAGGAACGCGGTAGTGTTCCGCCCCGCCAAGCAAAGAAGTTGAGAAAACGAACGGTGCCGAGTGTATATTTACCGGACGTCACGAAACGCGTTTTCGAGGTATCCATATCTCGGCTCCTATTTGACCGATCAACTTGAAAATTAGTGTGGGTCTTCTTTGAATGTATATTAGAAAGCCCTGAAAGTTTCAAATCGATAGGTCTAAAGGGAGCCGAGCTACATAACTTCAAAAACCCGGTTTTTCGGCCTTAGATTGTTCTTCTCCTTCTTCTCCTTGTTCAGACAGGCAAGGCTGGAGCCTCTCCACGTTGACCGATTGACTTGAAATTTTGCACAGAGCTTCATTTAACCTTGAGACAGAGCCTTATATAAGATTTAACCCATTATCTCAACCCAAAAAAGTTTTAGAAACAAAAGAACAGAAACCTTAGGAAAATTCTGTCCACTTTGACGAGTCTACAGCCTGGGTAAAAGGACCAATCGACTTGAATTTTTTTACATACCTTCTTTATAGCATGGCTCAGTGCCATTTGAACGAAATAAGCAATTATCTCAACCCCAAAAAAAATTAGGGACAAAAAAAACTGAAATTTAGGGTAATTTAGGCTAATTATGGCCATATCTCAGCTCCTAGTAGACCGATCAACTTGAAATTTGGTATGGATCTTTTTGGTGTGGATAATAGAAAGCCCTGAAAGTTTCAAGTCGCTAGGTCTAAAGGGAGCCGAGTTATATAACTTCAAAAACCAATTACCATGTTTTTCTACTTTTTTCAGTCGGTCAAGGCTACAGCCTCAACACCTTCGCCGATTGACTTGAAATTTTGCACGGAGCTTCGTTTCAAGTGTAGCAAGTGCCTTTTGAAAGATTCAAGTCGATATCTTTAAAGGGAGCCGAGTTATATAACTTCAAAAACCCGGTTTTTCACCCTTACCTGTTCTTCTTCTCCTTAATCAGTTAGGCATTTCCACCTTCACGGATTGACTTGAAATTTTGCACAGAGCTTCGTTTCAACATCAGACAGTGCCTTTTGAAAGGTTTAAACCATTATCTCAACCCAAAAACTTTTAGAAACAAAAAACTGAAATTTAGGCTAATTTTGGCAACTTTGACGAGTCTACAGCCTGGGTAACCGGACCAATCGACTTGAAATTTTGCATAGACCTTCTTTATAAAATGACCCACTTCAACAACAAAAAGATGTGATATCCCCCCAAAAAACACTCCGTGTAAAAATCACCCCGCCTCGCAATATCATTCTTCAGAGGCCGGAAAAAGTTATGATATCCACTTTCCCCGCCCGCCCTTTTCCTCATTAAGGAGCTAAGTATAATGAAAAGCTTAACCACTTCACAAGCACCGTACCCCTTTCGAAATCTCCCCTTGGCGCTATTGCGAGACGTTTTTATTACTTCCACAAGCAACTAATACTTGTATAAAACGTTAACCACCATCAAGTATTAGTTGCTTGTGGAAGTAATAAAAACGTCTCGCAATAGCGCCAAGGGGAGATTTCGAAAGGGGTACGGTGCTTGTGAAGTGGTTAAGCTTTTCATTATACTTAGCTCCTTAATGAGGAAAAGGGCGGGCGGGGAAAGTGGATATCATAACTTTTTCCGGCCTCTGAAGAATGATATTGCGAGGCGGGGTGATTTTTACACGGAGTGTTTTTTGGGGGGATTCTGATTACTTGAAGGTTTACTCAAGAACTATTCCGATGTAATTTTGGATCAATAATTGTCTACCAAAATGAAAACGTTGAAGAATCATTTTACCAATAAACTGGAAAAAGTCAAGGCCAATTCCGACTATCTACAAAACCACGTGGCTGATTTTGGTTTATTATCTTCGATAATGAACCATTGGAATCGCCCAAAGAAAAAAATTTTTTACCCCCCCCTCAAAATTTGTTGGTTTACGTTTCAAGATACGTAGATTCAGAAAATCGAATAAAAAAAAATCCGTCCGTCCGCCGTACGCCGTCCGAGGCACTTTGCCCAGTTAGCGTTGAGTTAAAATTACGAAATTTGGTTTCTGGGTTTGGACCAGCCCCACAATGATCCACGAAACTTTTCATAACCCTAGGTCAAGGGGAAGGGGTTCAAAACGAATTTTGAAATGTTGAAAATTCCATATCTCGAAAAATTCCCATCAAACGGTATGTTTTTTATTTCATATTTAGATAGAGTTTGTTCCGTAGAATTTTTTAAGACCATCTGCAGCTTTGTACGACCAGCCGTTCGTTCACAATGACGGCTCAAAGATTGTGCCTCACAACCCGATCGTGAATCAAACTGTTGAAATACAGGTCCATTTTCATACTAACAAGCTCTTTGGATCTAGACATTTAGACCTAGTGATCTAGACAGTAGGGTGATCTGTACAAAGAAGATAATGAACCGTTGTGTCAAGAATTTGCAGAGTTTTTTAGAGAAATACCGCTTATGTGCAGCCTCTCAATTTACATCCCATTATCATAATTCCAAAGGTATTCCCTGCAGAAATTCGAGCATGCAGTAAACCGACGACCTATAAAGGTTGAAGAATCCCAGTTTTCGAGTGAAATCCAGCACGAAAATACTATAAAATGAGACAAATTTGCAACTTACCAGCGGAAGATCCAGCCATCAACAGAAATATCTTATCACTGTGCAGATTGGCGGTATTTTCGCAGAACATAGGGATAAAGAAGATGAGCGGTATCAGTTCGACAGTTATTACTGCTCTATCTATTGATGTTTCCGTAAACTAAAATGATGAGACCATCCTCGAGAGAAAGCTCTGCTGTTGATACCAAAAACTCATTTCTGGAAAAAATGCGAGATAGGCGGTATTGTTTCTCGAACGTCTATATTTTAACTATCGTCGATGAATTCTCACGCTTCCCATTCGCTTATCCTTGCAGAGACATGACGTCGGCCACTGTAAAATCATGTCTGTTCGACCTTTTTTAAACTTTTGGAACGCCTGCATACATACATTCCGATAGGGGACTGTCTTTTCTGTCCAGGGATTTGACGAGCTTCCTACATCAGCAAGGAATCGCTACTAGTACTTCAACTCCCTGCATCCCAGAAGGCAATGGCCTCGTGGAAACTTCCGTTACAGCCAAACTCAACTTGGAACAGCCAAACTCAAACAAAACAGGACAAGAACAACTTGATACAGTCGACCAGTGGTGCCAGAAATGGAGGGTGGGAATCAACCCCACAAAATCAACATTGGCGACCTTCACTCTTAGGCGAGGCTCCTGCACCAATGTCCGTTTGTCAGGCAACATTATACCCCATAAGCCAGAAGTGCGGTATCTGGGACTGTTTTTGGACCGCCGACTTACCTGGAGGCCACACATCAACCGCGTAGTGAACGAGATGAAGCGGCGTGTCCACCAGCTTTGGCCAATGTTGAACCCCAAATCAAAGCTGGATCTGGCAAACAAGAAGCTGCTATACACGTCGCTTATCGAACCGGTTTGGGCGTATGTATGCGAACTCTGGGGCTCGGCATGTGCCACCTCAGTGAAAAAAATTCAAATCCAGCAAAACAAGATATTTCGGCTTATTTGTGGCGCCCCTTGGTTTGTAAGGAACGATGTGCTGGAACGGTGTGACTTGGGAGTAGGGACGGTGCAGGAGCGGATCAGAAAGTGCTATGGAGTCCTGCAGACAAGAGCCACTGACCATCCAAACGTGGAAGTTGCGCACATTGCTGGGCCAGCGCCTCACGTTGAACGTAGGTTAAGGAGAAGAGTCCTGAGGGACAACGCACCCACTCAGCTGGACTAATTTATCCCCCACAGTACCCTGATCAAGACGAATCGACCCATAAAAATTACTGCTAACCAAGTATTGATCCCCACAACCCGCCCTTGAGGTATACCTCAAGTATACATGCATACATACATTGTGGAATAAATTGATTGATGATTGAAAACAGGACAACATACTTTTTGTGCGTCTAGCAACACAAATGTCATATCGCACGCATCCTGGAAGAGGGTACAAGTCCAAAAAATTTAGTCAAGTCTCCCCCTCACGCCTTTCTCCTTTAAAAAAAGAATATTTTTGTCCCATGAGCTGTTGGAGCATTAGTGTGGGGAACGATTTCCGCAAAGATCACTAATATCAGACATGTTGCTATGGAAACACAAATACATGTAAGAAAGAAATGTGAAACGCGATTCCTGGAAAATTACATTTTTGGACTTGTACCCCTCTTCTAGGATACGTGCGATATGTTTCCACAACAATATTCAACTAATATATTCTTGAATCTGATTTTTAGGTGGCTGAGCTGATTAGGCACTGCATTGAAGCCCACACGAGCCCCATCCCGGCTATTTTGGAAATCCCGTCCAAAGACCACCCATATGATGCAAGCAAGGACTCCATTCTCCGCAGAGCCAAAGTAAGTTTTGGAATCATAACACGTATGTAGGTACCTATCAAGGGACGTAATTATAACAGCTTCGTTGTTCAAGTGGTCTCTCAATTCTACTTCAATGCAACCTTCATGTCCACCATTGATTGGTGCAAGAGCTGCGTGATCATGGTGTCTCGTAACTTACTCTGGGGCAAGGGAACCGGTGTGCAAGCAGATCATAATATGATAATATATTATATCAGAATATAATATATAATAACATTACATAATAAATAATAATTATATTATTATTATAATCGAACATCCTCAGTTTGTTCTACAGGCAAGTTACTCTGTGGTTGTGTTACCCTCCTATAACCTGCAATATCCTTTCTGAAACCTAAATAAACTTTTGCTTGTTCTACATGGATACTTGTTGAATTTGCCGTATCCGTGCATTCTGCTCCAAACGTTTCTTTATGACAAAGGGGCTGCTATGTCAACCATGCTCAGAACTTGCTCGGTTCAAGCTGCTTGATCAAAGCTAATGTACAGCTACTTGCGCGTAAAATTTCGTCTATTTGGTTCGTTCAATGAAGGCTCAATTTTCAACGATCAGACCGTAATGCAACAACACGATTGTATTGTATTAAGGAAATATAACACTGAAACGCATCAGGATCATGAAAAATACTGATAAGTAGTGTGACAATTCCCAGATCGTTCTCTAGGTTTTTACAAAACCACTTGAGATGGGGGCGGTCTGTTGAAAAAGATCCATTAGGTATCCCTTCCAAGCTTGGCAACTAAGTTCTACCTCAGAAGGGGCTCCCTCGAGGTCCACCTTCACACTCCACTCTACTTTAAGCTGTGTAGACGGCTAGGTGGCCACCTCCACCTTTACTGTAGAAAACAAATTAATTAAAGTGAGGGTGGCCTGCATGTTTCTGATTTATAGTCAGGGGCATTAGTTGAGGCAGACAAGTGGCTCTCGTGTTATACCACACATTTATCCTTAAAGCCAATATAATTCAACTTAACTCGCCTATTAACCAAATGGAGATTCAATATCTTCAAATCTGGAATATTAAATATAAATGTTATAACCCTAATCCTTCTCAAGTAAAACCACGAAAACAAAGTTGTTAACAACAAAGTAACAAAGTTCTATCATTATAATACATCAGATATAATAATTCCCTCTTTCTTCCCTCAAAAGTGTGCTGTCTGATCAGTCCAGTCGTTTGAAAAGTAATCTATGTAGAATGCGCTCACCCTAGAGAACATGTTTCATTTCACTCATGAATTAATCATTATTCCCATTATTTTCACAGGGCATGTTCAACCCCGAAGAGATGGGCAACTAAACGCGTTTCTTCCCTCAAACAGACATCCACACAAAAAACGATAGTTCGTCAACTCCTACAGTCGAGTCGAACCGCACTTCAGTTTATTATATATCTGTCTCTTACATAATGTAAATATTATGTTCCTGTACATAAAATTCACTTGTTATGAAATTAGCTGACCTGAGGTAGGTACCACAACCACTTTCGTATTTGGTTGAAATTGTTTTTTTTTTTTTTTAATACACAAATTAGAGTATCAATTTAGTACACTGATTGTTACATTTAGTACATTCCATTGTTCGTTTTTCTTTTCAAACCTTTCTTTGAAAGGTGATAGTATTATTGTTTTTCTTGTGTTTTAGGGAAAGATTGGGTTTGTGGAGAATAAAAGTATCTAATAGTTTATTAATGAATATTTCATAATTGAGTTTTATTATTCATAATTTATCTTCATAATTGAAGTTCAGTGAAATCCAATAATGAAGTATCTAATAGTTTATTAGTGAATATTTCATAATTGAGTTTTGTTATTCATAATTGAGTTTCATAATGAAATTCAATAATTTCATAATTGAGTTTTATTTATTAGATTGATGAATGGAGATACAAATGCTGGCAAAAGCACTAATCAAAAGGATGCAGGAGTTGAATAAAATAATGGGTTATTGTAATTAATTTTTGTAATACAGCTGTCGTCTTGAGCAACACATGTACATTCAACTAAGCATGAAGAAATCATAAATAAGAATACACTTTGAGGTTTCTAAAGATCTCAATCTAGTTATCTGAGGTTGGATTATAAAAAAATAGTGAGTTAGAAATCGGTGACGCGGCCTTTCCTCTCCCAGTCGCCGTAGCGAGTGGGTTCCACTCCGCGAGGTCCACCAATTTCTCCTGTGTGGGGGTTGATGCCATCTGGCCAAGCTGGCAAAGGTTCCTTGAAATAACATAACATTTAGTTAGATTCCAGCTATTTACCAATTCGAAGAAACCTGGGAGGCAGTCAGCGTAATGCACAGTGCTTCAATCTACAGGTGTATCTGTTTTATAATAATTTACGAAAGGTTAAGAAAGATTTTCTACAAGCTACGTAAATAAAATATGGGTGTACACCACCAGGATTTCGATGAACGAGAGAGACTTGAGAAATATGGGTTAGTGAAGAGGTTGGGGGATTTTTACGGATAAATACACATCATAACAATCAGGTGATCTGCAGCACTGAAGGCCCAAACCAGATCAAGACTGGTAACGGAAGGCTGGGTGGCGCTGCATGGCCTCGGAGCCGAAAATGAATTAACACTGAGGTGGTAACTAGGTCACTAGTCATTCAAAAGTGAAATAAAAATTACACCGTTTCATGTGAATTTTTAGAGATATGACATTGTCGAAATTTCAAAGTTCGTTTTGAACCCCTTCCCCTTGACCTAGGTTTATGAAAAGTTTCGAGGATTGTGGGGCTGGTCCAAACCCAGAAACCAAATTTCGTAATTTTAGCTCAACGCTAACTGGGCAAAGTGCCGCGGACGGACGGATTTTTTTTAATTCGATTTTCTGAATCTACGAATCTTGAAACGTAAACCAACAAATTTTGAGGGGGGGGGGGGGGGGCTAAAAAAATTTCTTTGGGCGATTCCAATGGTTCATTATCGAATATAATAAACGAAAACAGAATGATCAATTATATAGAAAAAAACTCTGCAAATTCTTGACACAACGGTTCATTATCTTCTTTGTACAGATCACCCTTCTGTCTAGATCACTAGGTCTAAATGTCTAGATCCTAAATGTTAGATTAATAATTAATCTAACATTTAGGATCTAGACATCATTATAATTATTGATAATAATTATTATTATTATCAATTATCACTAATTATTAACAATTTTATCAAGTACCTAGTGAAAATTATTATAATTTATTGTTAGGTATTAATAATTCGTATTTATTATTAATAATAATTATTATTAATTATGATTAATTAATACGATATAATTCTGGGGTTTTTAATACTACGTCGGTAATAATAATTATTATTAGAAAAATTATTTTTCTATAAAAGAAGTACCTACCAACAAACATTCGAAATTACCTTCATTTCCGTAGCACGAAACGCACCTCAGAACAACAAACTCGACATCACTTAAGCCATATGATGTTCCAAAGAGCTTGTTAGTATGAAAATGGACCTGTATTTCATCAGTTTGATACACGATCGTGTTGTGAGGCACAATCTTTGAGCCGTCATTGTGAACGAACGGCTGGTCGTACACAGCTGCGGATGGTCTTAAAAAATTCTACGGAACAATCTCTATCTAAATATGAAATAAAAAACATACCGTTTGATGGGAATTTTTCGAGATATGGAATTTTCAAAATTTCAAAATTCGTTTTGAACCCCTTCCCCTTGACCTAGGGTTATGAAAAGTTTCGAGGACCATTGTGGGGCTGGTCCAAACCCAGAAACCAAATTTCGTAATTTTAACTCAACGCTAACTGGGCAAAGTGGCGCGTACGGCGGACGGACGGATTTTTTTTTATTCGATTTTCTGAATCTACGTATCTTGAAACGTAAACCAACAAATTTTGAGGGGGGGTTAAATTTTTTTTCTTTGGGCGATTCCAATGGTTCATTATCGAAGATAATAAACCAAAAGACAGAAGAATTGGTTGGACACCACATGATCATCACTGCTATGTCCCCTTCAGATCCGGCGAGGTTTTGCTTCCTGAAGCCACTATAATCAACAGATGTCAGCAACACGAGGCACACCATCTTGCCCTGGATACAAGCGGGTAATGCGTCCCATCTTCCACTTGAAAGGGGGCAGGTTTTCTTTGATAAGGATCACAATGTCATCAACTTAAGCTGGTGCGGAGGGCTGATTCCATTTTAGTCACCCTAGAGTTTCAAGAAGATATTCCTTCTGCCACCTTTGCTGGAAGGACTGAAGCCCGTGTTGGGACCAGTGCCACTTGTCACCCAACAAAGTACGTTGGTCGATCGCTGGATGTGTAGGAGGGGCTGCGGACGGTGGATGTGGAAGTGGCCTGGAGTGACAAGAACTAGATCATTTGAAGAACTTGACATTGTGGTCAATGGACGAGAGTTAAGGACAGCTTCTATTCTGGTCACAAGAGTGAAAAAAACGATCATATTTGGGGTGTGGTCCTGGAGGATGATGTGTAGGATTCGCTTAGCGGACTTCACAGCTGCCTAGTGTGAAGCTCTGGGGGGATAAATCGCCAGTCAGTTTCTTGAAGAGAGGCTTCTTGTTGAAGTAACTGTTGAAGTTTGTCCATCTCACTGGCGGCGCCAACAATGTTCGTCTCATTGTCGGACTAAAAGTTTAGTGGTTTAGGTTTGGGAAGCGAAGACCTTGCTAAAAGCCCACCTACTTTCAGGATTCCATCTTGGTCGAGAAAGAGAGCTATAACCTTACTGATTTAAAGCTTTGGTCTCTCCCGCTTCGCATCTTCAATTTCAGAGTGCAAGGCTTGAGCTTATGCTTGTAGAACCAACACTTGATCAGCAGTATGACGCTTGAGAACGGAGAGAGAGCCTTCGTGGGGTCAATAGGGCGAAAAGCATTATATTGAAAGCGCCGACACGTTAGGAGGGGTAACAGACTCCATATGACCCAAGGACTAGTCTCATCCTGAACCTATCCTGCCACCAGACTAAAAACCGTCACATGGGATAGCTTCCGCCCCTTTTCTAGCATCTCAAACTGGAGCACTTTGAAGATGAAGAAACGTGGTTGATACTTGAGATGTTCTTCATCGTTAGTCTGCTCTATCTAGGGACGCGGGAGCGTCCCGCCCGCCAAGAAAACCGAAAGCGACGGAACAAGTTGCGGTTTTCACCCTCCCGTAACTCGATCCCCTGAGTGTCTCGAGAGTTGATTTTGGTTTATTATCTTCGATAATGAACCATTGGAATCGCCCAAAGAAAAAAATTTTTTAACCCCCCCTCAAAATTTGTTGGTTTACGTTTCAAGATACGTAGATTCAGAAAATCGAATAAAAAAAAATCCGTCCGTCCGCCGTACACCGTCCCCCGTACGCCGTCCGTGCCACTTTGCCCAGTTAGCGTTGAGCTAAAATTACAAAATTTGGTTTCTGGGTTTGGACCAGCCCCACAATGATCCTCGAAACTTTTCATAACCCTAGGTCAAGGGGAAGGGGTTCAAAACGAACTTTGAAATTTCGACAATGTCATATCTCTAAAGATTCTCATGAAACGGTGTAATTGTTAGTTCACTTTTGAATGACCTGAAAAATTACGAATCTTTCAAGACCAATTGGATTTTTTTGCGACCAGCCGTTCGTTCACAGTGACCGCGCAAAGGTTTAGGAAAAACACTAAACTTTCGCGTCGAAAACGGCCGTTATGTGACCCAATCCCCAGACGCCCAGAATAAAACTACCTTTTTTCATCTTCCCGGTAAACTACAGTCTAGAAATTTTAACCGTGAGTCGGGGATAGACCACATTGCAATATTCACTCGGTTTCTCATCTGTAAAATTGTGTAAATAATACCTTTTTGTAATAATACAAATTAAATTTTGATGATGAGCTATTGACTTGAAATTTTAAAAATATGTCAGAACTGGATCACAATGCAATATTCACTCGGTTTGTATGACATGGTATGAGTATGGTATGGTATATTATTGTATGTATGATTTGGTATAATACAGTATGGTATGATAGGAAAGAAATTCGTATGGTATGGTATGAGTACGGTGAGAATATGGTATGGTGCCGATTTGCAATACAGTCTGGTATAGACAGAAGGGTGATCTGCACAAGGAAGATAATAAACCGTTGTGTCAAGAATTTGCAGAGTTTTTTGTACACCAACTCTCCGGGCGCCCGTGAGGACGTAAACCGAATTTCAAGTCATGGGACCATCGGGGGTATAACATGTCGGGGGTATAACAGTTTTAAAAACGCTATTTTTCACGGTTTCATGTTCTTCTCGTTTTTGTTTTATTATCTTCGATAATGAACCATTGGAATCGCCCATTGAAGATAATATTTTAACCCCCCCTCAAAATTTGTTGGTTTACGTTTCAAGATACGTAGATTCAGAAAATCGAATTTAAAAAAAATCCATCCGTCCGCCGTACGCGGCAGTTTGCCCAGTCAGCTTTGAGCTAAAATTTCGAAATTTTTGTTACGGGTTCCGACCAACCCCACAATGATTCTCAGAAACTTCCAACAACCGGATATCGTATTAATTAATCATAATTATTATTAATAATAAATACAAATTATTAATACCTAACCATAAATTATAATAATTTTTACTAGGTACTTGAAAAAATTATTAATAATTAGTGATCATTCATAATAATAATTAATCTAACATTTAGGATCTAGACATTTAGACCTAGTGATCTAGACAGAAGGGTGATCTGTACAAAGAAGATAATGAACCAGTGTGTCAAGAATTTGCAGAGTTTTTTAATTCGATTTTCTGAATCTACGTAGATTCGTAGATTCAGAAAATAATTATTGAAGATAATAAACCAAAATCCGTCCGTCCGCGGCACTTTGCCCAGTTGGCGTTGAGTTAAAATTACGAAATTTTTTTTTATGGGTTCCGACCAACCCCACAATGGTCCTCGAAACTTTTCATAACCCTAGGTCAAGGGGAAGGGGTTCAAAACGAATTTTGAAAATTTCAAAATTCGAAAAATTCCCATCAAACGGTATGTATGTATGTTTTAGCGAATTTTCGAAGAAAAGGAAGAAGCTATTGTTCTCGGTCCAAAATTTTTAAAACTCGAAATTCCGCAAAATTTGTATACCAAAATCCGTTTCAGACCATCCTGAATTCACTGCCAAAAGACACAAAAAATCATATGTATATAACTTAGAATTCTGGCCGAATAGAAAGGCTTTTTGAAAAAGAATTATTTTATTCGGACACAGAAAATCATTAATTTGATTGGTTAACACGGACAATAACTTCACAGAGACAACTGTACGCAAGGACAACGTTCACGAGACTGACTCTGCCTAGCGGTCGGTTCGTTATATAACCTCGGCTGCTGAGGGCAGCATATCCTAGGGAAGGCGCGACATAATTCCTCCCCCCTTAGATTAAAAGTCAGAAATTTTAAATTGTAACTCCGAGCGTTAAACATGAGTTTAACAAAAATTAAAACATTCATCAAATAACATTTACCAAATAACATACTGAAATACAAAGTTAAAATATTAAGTACAAAGTAGGATCGAAATTAAATAAAGTCAATTATAAAATAATACATAAGTGAACAGCACATTTTTAGAGTTCTACTCCTTGATTTGAATTGTTTGACAGTAAATTAAGTTTCCTTCTATTCTGGTAATATTTGTAAATGGTTACAGAAAAACAAGATGTCAGGATAGTGTACAATAAGATAGTCCAGATACTGGGCGTGAGTAATTGTCGTATAGTGGGGTAAGATTGTAAAGTAATAGGATGTGATTGGGGAGTTAAGTATTGGAGGTTTTTTAATTTAATAGTGGATACAGGATCCATATTGAGGTCCCAGGGTTGTTTTATGTGCTTGATGATAGAGGGACCGTTTGCTGTTTCTATAACTGGGGCAATTAATGTCTGATTTTTGTACTCTATCGTTCCATGGCCAGGGTAGGTCATAAAGATGCCTTTTAGAGTTTTAAATTCCGTTCCTTCGGGTTTAATAATTTTAATCTGGTCTTCTTGGGGAAATATTAAAATGTAGCGTCTGATTTCTTCTAAGAACTCGACGTGATTGGCCGTAATTTTAAGTTGGATTAGCTCACATGCTCCATTTAATCCTTTTGTCAAAATGTTTCGTTCGCAGGTTTGATCGCCGAACAATTGAGAACTTTTCGGGCAAAAATAGTGGTTCTCGTGTAAGTCGCGGTATAAGTGTAGCATACGATCTCGATGTTGAGAGATGTAATCGTTAACTACCCTTTGTTCTAGATTCATGCGGAAGAGACCATTGTCAGAGATGTGGCCATTGATAATTTCCAGGGGAGTGAGACCTGTAGCGGAGTGGATAGAGTTATTGTATGCTAACAGGGCATAATCCACTTTAACTTCGATTGGCTCTTTTCGGAATTCTTCTCGGAGATTAAGGAGCCTGATATGCTCAATCAGGGTAGAGTGGAACCTCTCAATTGCTCCATTGCTCTCCGGGTGTTGGCTCGAGATGAAGTGAATTTCGATTTTATGCAGTAGCAATAATTCTTTGACAAGGGCTGAATTAAATTCTGCTCCATTGTCGGAAATGATCTTCTCCGGGATACCATGAGAAGAGAAGTATTGAACTAGGGTGTTCACTACTTCTATACTATTGTTAGATTGGACTT
Organism: Stenodema calcarata; assembly: GCA_963920205.1. Lineage (NCBI taxonomy): Eukaryota > Metazoa > Arthropoda > Insecta > Hemiptera > Miridae > Stenodema > Stenodema calcarata. The sequence goes on along the minus strand of OY986056.1, from coordinate 58,228 downwards.
TGTATACTTGGGCAAATTTTGAAAAAGGATCTAATATTGAAAGGAATTTTGATTTTTCGAGTGCTATCTTGTCAATGTGAAGAGTGTGAAAGGGTCGTAGTGGTGTCGGGGTAACATTAAATTTTGGCTTGATTGGATTCCTATCGTATTTGGAACGAAGGCAGGTGTCGCATTGATTGATAAAATTTTGTATTTCTATTTTCTGTCTTGGCCAAAAATATCTGCGTTTAATTTGTTGGTACGTTTCCTCGATACCTCTGTGGTTAGTTTTCCCTACATGGTAGATTTGGATTATTTCTTTAATTTCTTCGTCGGTTTGTACATCGATCAAGAATTCTTTACAGCGGTACATTTCAATCTGAGATTCTTTGAACGTGGATGACATAATTTCGTTAAATTTTGTAAAGTTTTCTCCAGAGGGGTCATTTACAAAGAACAGATGGTATTGAATTTTTTGACGAATGAATTCTTTGGTGAAATTTATTATTTCAGTGTCGTAATTAATTTCTGAAATTTCACAGGTGATTCTCGTTTTATTACCAAATAATGTTTCTACTTTCGGGTTTTTTGCTACGTTTTTGACAAATTTTATTATTATTTGATTTTTCCTATGATTTACGGCTTCGTCCTTAGTTGGAATTGAAAATTGAGGTGTTTCAGGAATTTCTGGATTTGCAATTAATGATTCCGAGGTAGTTCGGTTTGGATCGTGGGATGGAGAAGCTACTGGAGTTAATCCTGGGTTTTGGTCATCAGCTATCAGCGGCGAGTGTGCTAATGCTTCGGCTATGATTCGGTCTATGTCCATTTGTAAGCCAGGGCTTATTGGAGGCAGGTCAAGGGATGAGAAATCGAGAGGGCTAAGTTGTCGATTGTTAGTGGAGTCGGTCTCTAAGTTATGAAGTTCGACCCTTGACAGTGCATCGGCTACTACGTTAGATTTTCCCGGTTTATATACAATGGAAAAATTGAAATCGCTTATTTTCAACTTCCATCTGTACAGCCTAGAGTTGGGGTCTTTTAATTGGAAAAGCCATTGCAGCGGCCTGTGGTCAGTGTAGATTGTGAATTTCTGTCCGTACAAGTACGGGCGGAAGGTTTTCAGGGCAAATACAATCGCATAGAGTTCCTTCTCGATCGTAGAGTAACGTTGTTCGGTTTCAGTCAAAGTCTTACTAGCGAACGCGATCGGGAGGTCGTTGTTTTGTAGATTTTGGGAAAGTACGGCTCCTGCGGCAACATTGCTGCAATCAGTGGTTAGTACGAACGGCTTGGAAAAATCTGGGTACTGTAAGATTGGGCTATTGCACAGCAAAGTTTTGCATGTCTCAAAACTAGATTTGAATTCCCTTGAGTCTACTGAGACTTTCGGATTTGATTTCAGAGCAGATGTCATTGGTTTCGTGATGGTAGCGAAATCCTTAATGAACCGTCTGTAATAACCGACAAGACCGAGAAATCTTTTGATTTCGGTTTTGTTTCGGGGGAGTGGATACGATTTTACAGCCTGAATTTTGTCTGGATTCGGGCGCACTCCTTCCGGGGTTATGACGTGTCCAAGGTAGAGGAGTTCTTTCCTGAGGAACTCCGTTTTGTCAACTTGGATCTTCAAGTTGGCGGCTCTAAGGCGATCAAAAACTTTCCGTAGCCTCTCTATGTGTTCTTGGAGTGACACTGAGAATATTAGAATGTCATCTAGATAGACTAAAGCTAGTTCTCCGTTTATGCCACGAAGGACCGTGTTCATCAGCCTTTGAAATGTCGCAGGGGCATTTTTCAGACCAAACGGCATACGGACAAATTCATAGTGATTGTTGTCCGAGGAGAAAGCAGTCTTCGGGATTGATTCCTCGTCTAGCTCAATTTGGTGGAATCCACTGGCCAAGTCCAGTGTACTGAAATACTTACAGCGGCCAAGCTTGTCTAACAGATCAGCAATATTGGGTAGAGGGAATTTGTCATCAATAGTTAGGTCATTCAATTTTCTGAAGTCAATAACTAATCGGAATTTTCGTTCGTTGCTAGCGTCCATTTTCTTTGGGACTATCCAAAGAGGGGCATTGTATGGAGAGTCTGAGGGTCTAATTATATTTTGTGAGAGTAATTTGTCTATTTGATTTTGCACTTCATTTTTGTAGACGTGTGGGTACCTATAGGGTTTAATAAAAATTGAGATTTCGTTTGAAGTACGAATGTGATGTTTCACATCGGTTGTTGCTGAAAGGGGTTCTTCTGGTTTTTGAAATAAATCGTCATATTCTCTAATTACTTCCTGTATTAATTTTCGTTCCTCAGAGTTTAAATGATCGAGTCTAAAACGTGAATAGTCTACCCAACGTTTTGTTGGTTTTGGCCTAGAGATTTGAGGAGGTGCTTCTTCTGTAAATAATAGGTCTTCCACGGGCTCTACTAATAGGGGTTCGATTAAAGTGAGCCGTACTGATTCTTCTAGCGGGTTGGTCACATGAACATAAGCCTTTGAATTTTTGACATTCACCAGGCAGTTGGGAATTTCTAGTCCCGGGAAGGTGATATTATTCAGGATGGCTGTCCCATTATTGAGATTTTTGATGGGTACGCGAACTTGTTTGATGGTTCGGGATTCTATCAGGTAAGATTGGGTTTCTACATTTTTCTTTGATTCGGAGGGTTGTATTCCGAATTCTAGGGGTATGTTAGTTTGAGGGGTAGTGAGGAGATTTTTGTCAAGATTTACCAGGGCCTTTAAGTTTTTCAAATTATCAAGTCCTATTAAGAGATGGAAACGGTCGTGGAAATCAAAGAGGATAAAGGGAAGATTCAGATTTTTACAGTTAAAGAATTCTCCACAGGGAATTTGAGTCTTATGAGTAAATTCTGAGATCCCGTGTGCAGTTTTTACGATGCCTTTATGAGGTTCAATTTTTTTTGCAAAATACCTATGGGCAACGTCGGGGCAAACATAGGAACGGGTTGATCCGGTGTCTACGAGGATTTTCAGCCCATAAGGTGGAAAGGTTATGTAGGGTAAATCCGAACCAATTTTGTGAAATTCGTAAGTTTCAAGGGGAGTTTCAATTTTTTTGGGGGATGTTAGGACTTTATTGGAAGTTGGAGTAATGGGCTTATGGCTCATTGCTCCGGGGTTGGTTCTAAAAAACGTCAGTGTTTTCCTCGGGTTCCTCGGGTGTTTCATCGTTGATCGTTAAGTTAGTGAAATCGTACGGATGGAACGTTGACCCATCATAAAATCCAGGTACGTAGTATCCGGATGGGGTAGCAGTTTCTTCCGTCTCTTTCTCGGGATTGGGATCATCGGATTCAATTAAGTGGAAATTCTTCGGGGTTGAAGTGCCCGGCTTGGAGGGGGTGTTCGAAAATTGTCTAATGAATGGTTTGGGCGTGAATGAGGTTGGTTTAGGCGTAACTGAGGAAAAAGGTGGCCTTTGGAACGAATTCGTCCTAAAGAAAGGGGGTTTGTTTTGTCCTGTATGTCCTGTATTTGGTGTTTGGGGAGTTTGAGGATGATTGAAAGAGTTCCCTCTCGAAGTGTAATTTTGAGCAGCTGGCGGCCTACTAGAGTTAGCCGCGGTTTGAGGTTTTGCATTTGTCAAGTTAAACTCATTTCGTAGGATTTGGAGGACTTGATCAAGGGAGGTACATTGCCTCGCTCTTAAGAGGGATCCTGTGGTATCGGGCAGGCCATGAAGGAACGTTCTTAAAGCAAAATTTCTTGCGAAATCTGTTAGGACGCTACGTGATGGTTCATTGTTGTTTATTTGAAGGTAGGCTATAGTAGCGTTCAGTTGATTAACTGTCCGCTGGTGGAACGTGAAACAATTTTCGTTGGGTTTTTGGGTAAACTTCCCTAATTCTGCTATTAATGTGTAAAGGTCCCTTTTATCGCCAAAATTGGTTGTTAATATTTCCCTGAGAGTGGGGTAATCAGATATGTTGTGAGAAAACACGATCTGCACGGCTTTCCCAGTGATTCTAGATTTTATTGATTCGAGCAGGCAAAAATTTTGGAATGACTCTGGGTCTTCATCAACGTGAAATTGTTTATAAAGACGGTCGCAGACCTCTATGAATCTGGGGAGTTGCATAACATCCCCGTCATAATTAGGAACCATACTTAGGTGTTCTTTAGTTAATACTGGGGGTCTAGCCCTAACGTGAGTTTCGGGATGGCTAGTGTTAGGATTACTCGTCATCTCGGGAGGATTAAGGGGACTTTGATCAAGAATAAAGCGGGTGAAGTCTGTTAGTCCTGGCCTCGGCCTTGGAGATTTGGGTGTTTTCGGAATTTTGGAAACTTTTCCTAGGTCTATTGGTTCAAAAGCAAATTAGGTCGACAATTATTCACGAGTAGTAAAATTGAAATTTAGACAAGTTACACAAAAATAATATTGCTTAAATTTACTGCATGCAACTTACAGCTAAATAAAATTTCGAACGAAGTGTATGTTAAAATATCGGAGTGTAATGAAATGAAATTTTGAAAAATAAAAATGTAGAGAGAAAAGACAATTCTAGACGAATAAAGGTTTGAGAAAATTTAATTAGGTTTCTGCTAAATCTGTATTCGTTATTTTGTTTTATTTTGCAGTCGCTGCGCGAACTATGAGTTTAATTTTATAATGCGTAGTGTAGAGTGTTTCAGTAATAATAATAAAAAATTCTGTAATAATGAAATGAAATGAAAATTTTTACCAAGAAAATTTTCGAAAGAATGGTAAAATTTTGGAGTTAAATAATTTTAAAATTTCTGTGCACAAAACCTAAATTTAAATTTGTTTGAACGGTATGTTCTTGCGTACTAATAAAAAAATGGTTTTACAATACTTGAATTGGTTTCTTGAATATTCTTCTTCTGGCGATGCAGTTATTCAGATAGCGAAGCCGCTCTTCTCTGAATGATGACTCGGCGGAGTGGAGAATCAGCGACGACAAGGTGGAGACTTCCGGGTGGCTTGCGTCCTGAGCTCGTGTGGTCCTTTTGAGTCTTGATGAAATGACTTAATAATTATAAATTCCGAGGGTAGGAATTTCTACAAAGCGGGGTGTGCTTCGGAAGACAGAAAACGGGGTGTGTTTTCTGCGTCGATGGGTCTTTCCAAGGGTGCGGAAGTCGTCCAACTGCGTTTAATTTAACGTCGGAAAAATGTTATAACGGACCTACTGAGTAAATCAAATGGTCGTCAACCTTTTCCGACGGAGTCCGTGAAGTTCTATTCTCACGTAGTTACTCAGCGTTCTGGAGTTTCGTTGTGAAGGAAGTGGTCAGGTGTTGACGATCTTCGCAGAAGTCCGTTGTAGGTTGTTTTTTCGGAATTCCGAGCCTTACTGACCGAAATTTACTTGAAATGTCCTACCGACTGCGCCACTTAGAATTCTGGCCGAATAGAAAGGCTTTTTAAAAAAGAATTATTTTATTCGGACACAGAAAATCATTAATTTGATTGGTTAACACGGACAATAACTTCACAGAGACAACTGTACGCAAGGACAACGCTCACGAGACTGACTCTGCCTAGCGCTCGGTTCGTTATACAGGGTGTATCAGATAAGGTGCGCAGTACTTCACCCACGTATTCTACAACCAATTTCCAACAAAAAGTGCCTCATAGCAATTTTTTTTATCTCGCTTAGTTTTTGAGTTATTTCACTTCTAAGATTTTTTTCGTGTTTTCCACCTTGTCTCAGCAAAACGGCTATAACTCACTTACAGTATTATGTAAAGTAAAAGTTGAGGATTCCGTTGGAAAGTTTGTTAAATTTCCTATCTTTCAAGCGCCAAACCAATTTTTTTTGCTCACATCAAGTTGGCGAAAAATCACTCTACAAAGCAAATTTCAAGAAAATTTGAAAAAAAGAAGGTTTTTAAAACGTTCATTACTCCACTCTAATCTGCATTTGATCAGGTGCCTGTAGCTTGAAAAATGCACCAAAAGGTCAGCTTTCGAATGGTATATAAAAAAATTTTTTACTATTTTATTTGGTCGAGAAAACCTCGTTTGAATACAAAAAACAGCGAAGCAAGTCGAGGTTTTTGACGCTTGGTAATGGGTTTCAAATAAGTAGGCATTTTTTGAACAAAATTAATCTGTTTTATCTTCTAAGGTGTAGTTTTAAATTTGTGCAAGCATGTTGTACGTAATTACAGTAAATGTTCAAAAAGGCCTCCATTTTGTTGAATGCACAAATGTGTCCTTTTGCACATTGCATCAACAGCACTTCGAAGCTCTCTTCGGTTTGGTTTCATTTGATCACCGCAATCCATTATTCTTTGGATGAGATGATCTCTCGACTCAATCCTGACGGCGTACACTTTTGGTTTGAGATTCCCCCAGAGGTAATAGTCCATCGGAGTGAGAACAGGATTGCGCGAGGGCCAAAGGGTACAATTTTGTGAATGGTACCAAGCAGAATTCCCATGACGCGGTGACAGAGTGATGTGGACTGATGAGGCCACATTTACACGGGCTGGGATGTTCAATCACCGCAACAGCCACATTTGGGCCGAAGAAAATCCTCATGGGACCCATTATCAATATGATTTTCGGGCAAACGTGTGGCCTGGAATGACCCGAAATCGTATGTTAGGTCCTGTTTTGCTGCCTGGCCGGTTAAACGGCAATTCTTTTCGTAACTTGAGTAAAGACTGTTTCCCATACTTTCTCTTTATCATACTCTCTGTCAAATATCATGTTCTGAACCGATCAAGCTAATAAAACCACACTTAATTCTTGAAGTTGCTAGAAAATGAAGTGTTAGAATTCCTCGATGATATGCCTCTGGTGGAGAGAATGAATCTCTGGTTTCAAATGGACGGGTGTCAGGAACTGGAGCAGTACCTAAGGGAATGGATCAACACCAACTTTGAAAACAGGCTAGAAACTGAAACCTCCTGTTCATCATACAGCACATTAAAAGAAAAAGAATTCTCCACTCAACATATGGAAAAATACGTTTAACAATACTTTTAAAGCATTCATTTAACTTTCAAATTTCTCATAGGTGGATCGGTCAGTTGGACGCGTCCGGTGGCCCTCGCGCAATCCTGTTCTCACTTCGATGGACTATTACCTCAGGGGGAATCTCAAAGCAAAAGTGTACGACGTCAGGATTGAGTCGAGAGATCATCTCATTCAAAGAATAATGGATTGCGGAGATCAAATGAAACAAAACCGAAGAGAGCTTCGATGTGCTGTTGATGCAATGTGCAAAAGGACACATTTGTGCATTCAACAAAATGGAGGCCTTTTTGAACATTTACTGTAATTACGTATTAGAACATGCTTGCACAAATTTAAAACTGCATTAGAAGATAAAACAGTTTAATTTTGTTCGTAAAAATGCCTACTTATTTTGAAACCCATTACCAAGCGTCAAAAACCTCGACTTGCTTCGCTGTTTTTTGCATTCAAACGAGGTTTTCTCGACCAAATAAAATAGTAAAAAGTTTTTTTGATATACCATTCGAAAGGTGACCTTTTGTTGCATTTTTTGAGCTACAGGCACCTGATCAAATGCAGATTAGAGTGGAGGAATAAACGTTTTAAAAACCTTCTTTTTTCAAATTTTCTTGAAATTTGCTTTGTAGAGTGATTTTTCGCCAACTTGATGTGAACAAAAAAAAATTGGTTTGGCGCTTGAAAAATAGGAAATTTAACGCACTTTCCAACGGTATCCTCAACTTTTACTTTACATAATACTGTATGTGAGTTATAGCCATTTTGCTGAGACAAGGTGGAAAACACGAAAAAAATCTTAGAAGTGAAATAACTCAAAAACTAAGCGAGATAAAAAAAATTGCTAGGAGGCACTTTTTGTTGGAAATTGGTTGTAGAATACGTGGGTGAAGTACTGCGCACCTTATCTGATACACCCTGTATAACCTCGGCTGCTGAGGGCAGCATATCCTAGGGAAGGCGCGACATAATTCCTCCCCCCTTAGATTAAAAGTCAGAAATTTTAAATTGTAACTCCGAGCGTTAAACATGAGTTTAACAAAAATTAAAACATTCATCAAATAACATTTATCAAATAACATACTGAAATACAAAGTTAAAATATTAAGTACAAAGTAGAATAGAAATTAAATAAAGTCAGTTAGATGTTGATTAAGGTTCAATTATAAAATAATACATAAGTAAACAGCACATTTTTAGAGTTCTACTCCTTGATTTGCATTGTTTGACAGTAAATTAAGTTTCCTTCTATTCTGGTAATATTTGTAAATGGTTACAGAAAAACAAGATGTCAGGATAGTGTACAATAAGATAGTCCAGATACTGGGTGTGAGTAATTGTCGTATAGTGGGGTAAGGTTGCAAAGTAATAGGATGTGATTGGGGAGTTAAGTACTGGAGGTTTTTCACTTTAATAGTGGATACAGGATCCATATTGAGGTCCCAGGGTTGTTTTATGTGCTTGATGATAGAGGGACCGTTTGCTGTTTCTATAACTGGGGCAATTAATGTCTGATTTTTGTACTCTATCGTTCCATGGCCAGGGTAGGTCATAAAGATGCCTTTAAAGTTTTAAATTCCGTTCTTTCGGGTTTAATAATTTTAATCTGGTCTTCTTGGGGAAATATTAAAATGTAGCGTCTGATTTCTTCTAAGAACTCGACGTGATTGGCCGTAATTTTAAGTTGGATTAGCTCACATGCTCCATTCAATCCTTTGGTCAAAATGTTTCGTTCGCAGGTTTGATCGCCGTACAATTGAGAACTTTTCGGGCAAAAATAGTGGTTCAAACCTGGTTCACAATTTTGGTTGAAAAATATGATGTTATCGGAATCGGTGGACTTTGCTGCAAAGCGGGTAGAGGGTATTACTGTGATGTAATTATCGTCTACTAGGGAAGGTACTGATTTGAGTAGGAATAATTCGTAATTTTGTAGGTTGAGTATGGGGATATCGAGAAAGTAGGTTATGTCGTTGGTACCGATCAAGCAATTTATTTGTATATGATTTTGAAGGTCCCAGAATGAGTTTCTTTGGAATTCAGGAAGTCTATTGCCGTAATACGAGGTGAGTTTTTCTAAGGCTTCCATTAGCGTTTGGGGTTTGATTATACTGGGATGTAATTGTTTCAGTTTGCAAAAAGTGATTGAATTTTTAATGTCCTGTGTTATATCCAGAAGAATTTGCAACAGAAGTTGGTTATGTTCCAGGGCCATTTCTACTTGTTTAGAATGAATTGCGAAAGAATTGAGTTCCTTGAGGTGCATAATTTCGGATTGCAGGATCTCGTGATTGTAACTTATGGAATCTATCGAGGAATTTAGTTCTTCTACCAGTCGGTCGTTTATAGAATAGTGATGCTCAATTTGTTGAGAGAAAGTTTCCTGGTTATGCTGGAGATGTTGAAGGATTCTGTCATATTTCTCTCCGTCGGTAGCATCTAGATTGCCAGTTATGAATTTTATCACTGAACCTAATCCGTTTACTAAGCCTCGTTTTTGTCTGTGGGGAAGTACCGATTCGAACATTCTTTGGTTAATGGTTTCTATCATGTGTTCTATTATTTGGAGACGGGGATGAAGGGATTCTTGAAGGTCGTGGTCATTGTCGATGATATTGTTCTGAATTTCTTCTACGTGGGTTTTGATTTTTCTGGTTTGGTCAGAATTTCGTCCAGTCTGTAGAAGTGAGTCAGAGTATGGTAGTAGTCGATGGTACGTGCCTGTCCTAGACGCACAGGTAACAGTCCCAGGTTGACAGTAACATTTCCAGCCCATATACCAGTAAAGGGAGTAGAAAAGGAAGGACCAACATGACCTGAAATGTATAGGCTCGATTAGGGACGGTAAGTTTGATGAAGCTAGTGGTCTAGATTTTTAAATTATTACTGGATGTGAGATGGTCCAGGTACAGGGGAATCTGGTGGACACGGTAAGGCCATTCTTGGTTTTTTCTTTATTAATTTGACCGAATGGTCTGAGGAGGACGTCTCTGAAGGAGGCAGTCTGGGTCTGGGGAGGCAGTCCGTTGTAGGTTGTTTTTTCGGAATTCCGAGCCATACTGACCGAAATTTACTCGAAATGTCCTACTGACTGCGCCACTTAGAATTCTGGCCGAATAGAAAGGCTTTTTAAAAAAAAGAATTATTTTATTCGGACAAAGAAAATCATTAATTTGATGGTTAACACGGACAATAACTTCACAGAGACAACTGTACGCAAGGACAACGCTCACGAGACTGACTCTGCCTAGCGCTCGGTTCGTTATATAACCTCGGCTGCTGAGGGCAGCATATCCTAGGGAAGGCGCGACATAATTTTTATGTATGTGTCATTCCAGACGATAACTCTCGATAGAATTGAGATAAAAAGTTCAAATTTGCACACAAAATCTGTCTTGGCAATCGACAGGCTAAGTTCGAAGATGGGCAGAATTGGGCCACTCTAAGGGGGGTGTAGGGGAGTTTTAAGGGGGGGGGGGAAATTACCCATGAAGTCCAAATTTGAAACAGTCTGACATGTGACACCTCATTTTAAAGTTTTTTTCTTATGCTGAACACGATGGGGAAGTCAGAATTGCGATATCTCATTCCGTTCTCAAACTGGAGCACGTTGAAGGTGAAGAAACGTGGTTGTTATTGAGACGTTCTTCACAGTTCATCTGCTCTAATCTGATAACGGAATAAGATATCGCAATTCTGACTTCATCAGCGTTGAAAAATCCATAAACTGAGGTGTTTATGTCTCACGAAATGGAGACAATATTTTACTTACAGCTCACTTTACTCTGCACGAAATGGAGACAATATTTTTTACCTACGTATCCAACAAATCTCTTCTGGATTTCAAAACATTTTTTATTCCCCTATCCCAACCCAAATTTTACTTTGCTTAAAGCTACTCCTATAATGGTATAAAACCACTCCTAATAAAACTACCATACTCGTATGTATGGTATCAAGTTGTGAAAACATTGGCCTAATAGGAATTTTCAGAAAGTTTTAGGCGATGGGGTAAGATGCCGATAACGACAAATATTGACGAAATAACAGAATTTTGGTTTACCTAGTATTCTATAAGATGTAAAAGCTCAATGATTGGCCGGTTTACCCATTTACTTAGTGAGTGGAAAATTATTGTGTCAGACAGCAAGTAGGCGGAAAAATGATTTCATCTACACACCAATAAATTAATATGGAATTATTGGGTGTTCTATTTTGGTTTATTATCTTCGATAATGAACCATTGGAATCGCCCAAAGAAAAAATTCTTTTAACCCCCCCTCAAAATTTGTTGGTTTACGTTTCAAGATACGTAGATTCAGAAAATCGAATAAAAAAAAATCCGTCCGTCCGCCGTACGCCGTCCGCGCCACTTTGCCCAGTTAGCGTTGAGATAAAATTACGAAATTCGGTTTCTGGGTTTGGACCAGCCCCACAATGGTCCTCGAAACTTTTCATAACCCTAGGTCAAGGGGAAGGGGTTCAAAATGAAATTCAAAATTTCGACAATGTCATATCTCACAATATTCAACTGAACCGTGTAATTTGTAGTTCACTTTTGAATGACCTGAAAAATTACGAATCTTTTAAGACCAATTGGATTTTTGTGCGACCAGCCGTTCGTTCACAGTGAGCGCGCAAAGGTTTAGGAAAAACACTAAACTTTCGCGTCGAAAACGGCCGCTACGTGGGTCAACCTCCAGACGCCCAGAATAAAACAAACTGTAGTCAGAAATAGTAGACGAAGCAACTCAGAAACAGGTTTATTGGTGCGAAAAACGTAAAACATAAAGGCATAAGAAGCTACTCGAACATAAACTGAAACTCTCTCTCAAATCCCGCTAGGTGCGCTACCTGCGAGCCTAACTCACTAATTGTCCGACAGACAGCGCTTGCTACTACATAACTCACTAAGTGTCCGACAGACAGCGCTTGCTACTACATACCTTTTTTCATCTTCCCGGTAAACTACAGTCTAGAAATTTTAACCGTGAGTCGGGGATAGACCACATTGCAATATTCACCCGGTTTCTCATCTGTAAAATTGTTTAAATAATACCTATTTGTTTAAACAAATTAAATTTTGATGATGAGCTAGATACTTGAAATTTTAAATATACCTAGGTCAGAAATGGATGACATTTCAATATTCACTCGGTTTGTATGACATGTTATGAGTATGGTATGGTATATTATTGTATGTATGATTTGGTATAGTACAGTATGGTATGATAGGAAAGAAATTCGTATGGTAAGGTATGAGTACGGTGAGAATATGGTATGGTGCCGATTTGCAACACAGTCTGGTATAGACAGAAGGGTGATCTGCACAAGGAAGATAATAAACCGTTGTGCCAAGAATTTGCAGAGTTTTTTGTTTTCAAACAGGTAATATCAAATAATTCGCATTTCGTCGCATAAGTTACGATATCGCGTCACCCACATTTTGGCTAAAATGGGGTAAAAACCGTTTCCGCATGAAACAACCCCATAAGTTCAAGATTGCCTATATTTGAATGAGATGTTCCAAACATCACATTTTACATAAAAGCGGTTATTTCTTCGAAAATTCGCTCTTATAGCCATGCTGCATGACTGGAACTTTTTTTAATTTCATATTTAGATAGAGTTTGTTCCGTAGAATTTTTTAAGACCATCCACAGCTTTGTACGACCAGCCGTTCGATCACAATAACGGTTCAAAGGTTGAGCCTGTCAACACGATCTTTAATCAAACGGTTGAAATACAGGTCAATTTTCATACTAACGAGCTGTTTGGAACATCATAATATGATGTTCATATTATGGTTTTAGTGGATGTCGAGTTTTTTGTTCTGAGGTACGTTTCGTGCTACGGAAGAAGGTAATTTCGAATGTTTGTTGGTAGGTACCATGAAGGATTGCAGGCCCTTTCATATTTTCTCTCGTTACGACCCAACCCTCAAACCCCCAGCACTCAGTTCTTGGTACACTTGGCGCAGCTTGTCCTGGAGAATAACGTTTTTTCCTTCAAGGATAAATTTTATCGGCAGGGGCCTTGCTGTGCCGTGGGTACCAGAATGGCCCCTTCTTATGCCAATATTTTGATGGGGATGCTGGAACAAAATTTCCTAAACTCTTCCTCAATGAAACCTCTACTGTGGAAGCGTTTTATTGACGATGGCTTCATTGTTTGGCAACATGGAGAGGAGGCACTATCAGATTTCATCCTTGAGCTCAAAAATAGTTTCTCTGTTAAATTCACCTTCACCGTCTCCAAAACCAATATCACTTTCCTTGATCTCAACCTCAATCTCGACTGCACTAAAAATAAAATTGAATCTTCCATCCACCTCAAACCAACCAACAAGCAACAATACCTCCATTTCGACAGCTGCCATCCTCCACATAGTAAACTCTCAATCCCTTTTTCATTATCAAGTAGAGCCCTCCGCATTTGCAGCACCTTAGAATACAGAGAACAATACCTGCACATCCTACATAATGCTTTGAAAAATAGGAGCTACCCCGAATCCCTCCTCAAAAAAAGAATCCTCCCAGCCTCCTCTTCTTTCCAACCCAAACCTAAAACATCCAACCACACTAATTGTCATTTGCTTACCACCTACTTCCCTGGGATTGAAAAATTAAAACCTGTATTAAAGTCATTATTTCCCATCATCAAAAACAATACCCTGACCAAGAATTTACTTTCATTACCACCCACACTAGTATACAAAAGACCCCGAACTTACAAAATATTTTAAATAAAAAACCCTACACCACAACCCCAGGAACACATCCCTGTCATCGCCCCAGATGTAAAACCTGCCCCCTCATTGAAAATTCCACATCCGTAACGTCACCCAATAACCCAAACCCTTACCAAATCCACACTTCTGCCACTTGCACTAAGCAAAATCTGGTATACAATCTGAAGTGTCAGAAGTGCAATGCTTTTTACTTGGGGGAAACATCCACGCCACTTTCCATCAGAATGAACGGCCATAGAGACTCCATAAGAAATAAGCCCATTCTCCCGATAGCTGAACATACCCGCTCTCATGGAAGCAATTTTGATGAATGCTTCAGGGTTCAGGTGGTTCGCAAATTCTCTGAACAAACACCCACCCTAGAGAGGAGGACCTGGGAGTCAGCATACATATCTGTTCTGGGCAGTGTTGAGCCACCTGGTTTGAACAGGAAACACTAGGAAACATTTTATTTATTTATTTATATTTATTTTGATCTTATTTTAATTTTATTATTATTTTTATTTTTACTTTTATTTATTATTTTATATATATACATTTTTTAAATTTTCAGACATGACTAACACTTTTTCACTTCCACACACACAACTTACTGACTATTACACTTTTAATTACTTTTTTGACATAACCAACACATTCACACAATACTTCCCTCACACAATACACGCAAACACATAACAGAAGCACAACCCTTCACAAAACTTCCCTTCCCACCACCTTCTACCAGCCCACATTATCCTGCTCGCTTCCTCCATGCCGCTGCCATCCCCGCATACCAGAGAAGCACACCCCACCATTTCTTCCCGGGCTGACGACGCTGTAAAGCGAAAATTTCCACTTTCATCAAGTTTTTCTAAATTTACGTACCGGTAAGTGTTTGCTATAATTTTCATCCTCCTGTACATTCATTCCAGTTCATATAATTTTTGGTGACTTTTGGCAGTGGATTCAGGATGGTCTGAAACGGATAAGTAATTTTTCGAAAATTCAAGTTTTACAAATTTTGGACCGAGAACAATAGCTACATTTTCTTCGAAAATGCGCTAAAAGAAGTTTTGGATCGGACGAAAAGTTTTGAAGCTGTAGCCAAAAGAGACCGACAGTTAGTTTTGTTAGGTTTTGAGAAAATCTTTCGATCTAGAAGCCCCATTCTGGTCTTAAATTGAAGCGTAATAAATTGTCTTCAAATTATTCACTCAGGCGCTAAATCCGCGTCTGCTGGGGGTGACATCCTCCTACCAGTAGCCGCCACTGGTAACTACATACGCCATAATAGACCATAGAACTAACTACTTGAACAACCCAACACGATACTTCTACAATAGCCCTTTCAAGGCCTATGCCGTGCCTGTACAGCTTTTACCTTCTCTGCGTAAGGGTGTGAGCCAGCAATTTCATCCAATTTGCCTATCGGCGTTTTCTTGAACTCTTTGAAAGACTTCAAGTCCTCCTTGACGTATTTCGTGGGACCTCTCTCCTTCGGCGGCTTCCCTTTGTCCATCTCAGAGCAGAGCGAGCGCTGGATCATCACCGCGTACAACTTCCTCGAGGACGACATTCGTCTTCAGGCGCTATTCAATCAAAATCTGGAAAGTAAATAGTTCGTATGTATTTATAAACTAGACACAACGATAATTCATCAAGTAACAAAGAAACATTTAATGACACAAAGCGCGGCTAAAGCATGTTCCATGTTTCTTGAATTTTAGCCGTAGGCTCTAAGCGAAAAGCAACCGGCGGTCCAGGGGGCTTGCCCCCTGGCGAGGCGCGTAGGCCGAGTTATAAGTGTACGTATTATAGGTATAATATTATTATACTCGTGAATTTGTCAAAATTACCAAAGTAGAATTGAATGGGAAAAACTCTGCAAATTCTTGACACAACGGTTCATTATCTTCTTTGTACAAATCACCCTTCTGTCTAGATCACTAGGTCTAAATGTCTAGATCCGAAATGTTATATTAATTATTATTATGAATTATCACTAATTATTAATAATTTTATCAAGTACCTAGTGAAAATTATTATGATTTATTGTTAGGTATTAATAATTTATTTTTATTATTAATAGCTTCATTCCTACTCCCTCATTTTCCCTTCTTAGGTCCCTTCTAATAAATAATCATATGGCTTAATAATTTGTATTAATTATTAAGAATTATGATTAATAATTAATCATAATTCTTATAATTAATCATAATTCCAACAGCCGGATATCTGATTAATAATTATTATTAATAAGATATCCGGCTGTTGGAATCGACTGGGTTGCTTTGTGCAGAACCTGAATGATAGAGATGATGAATTAATTACAAATAAAATGTACCGATATAATTCTGGGGTTTTTAAAAATCAGCAATCGCGACCATCTGCTTCCTAGCCGAGTGGTACCTTGATAACCCCCTCTAAAAATGTCCTCTTATGCCCAGATTACACATACGTTTTCTTATCCAATCGTATCAAAACATTTTGAACGATCAAAGAACAGCAAGATTGATTTCAACTAGCTTTTAGAGTTCGTTGGTTAGCTCAAACAAAGCTCGAGTCAACAAAGTCACCATCAGTTTCAGGGATAACAAATAAATCAGTATTCTCAACGGTTGGCTGAGCTACATAATAATATTATGTATATTATTATACTTATTATTCCTATAATATTATTCGTCCGTGGATTTACGGACTATTTTTGGTTTATTATCTTCGATAATGAACCATTGGAATCGCCCAAAGAAAAATTTTTTTTAACCCCCCCTCAAAATTTGTTGGTTTACGTTTCAAGATACGTAGATTCAGAAAATCGAATAAAAAAAACTGCAAATTCTTGACACAACGGTTTATTATCTTCCTTGTGCAGATCACCCTTCTGTCTATACCAGACTGTAGCAAATCGGCACCATACCATATTCTCACCGTACTCATACCATACTATACGAATTTCTTTTCTATCATACCATACTGTACTAAATCATACATACAATAATATACCATACCATACTCATACCATGTCATACAAACCGAGTGAATATTGAAATCTCATCCATTTCTAACCTATATTTAAAATTTCAAGTATCTAGCTCATCATCAAAATTTAATTTGTTTAAACAAACGGGTATTATTTAAACAATTTTTCTAGACAAGTAACCGAGTGAATATTGCATTGTGATCCAGTTCTGACCTATTTTTAAAATTTCAAGTCAATAGCTCATCATCAAAATTTAATTTGTATTATTACAAAAAGGTATTATTTGAACAATTTTACAGATGAGAAACCGAGTGAATAATGCAATATGGTCTATCCCCGACTGACGGTTAACATTTCTAGACTGTAGTTTACCGGGAAGATGAAAAAAGGTAGTTTTATTCTGGGCGTCTGGGGGTTTTGGGTCACATAACGGCCGTTTTCGACGCGAAAGTTTAGTGTTTTTCCTAAACCTTTGCGCGCTCACTGTGAACGAACGGCTGGTCGCACAAACATCCAATTGGTCTTAAAAGATTCGTGATTTTTTGGGTCATCCAAAAGTGAACGACAAATTACACGGTTCCGTTGAATATTGTGAGATATGACATTGTCGAAATTTTAAATTTCATTTTGAACCCCTTCCCCTTGACCTAGGGTTATGAAAAGTTTCGAGGACCATTGTGGGGCTGGTCCAAACTCAAAGGGCTTCCCGGGGGTATTGAAGAGTCAGTGATCCTGAGTACTCTCCAAAATGAGTACCCTGAAATCGGAGCGCTGAAGGTCAACCAAAAATTACAATGGAAGACCAAAGAAAAGCTTGACATGTACTTTGTCGAATTTAAAACAGGCTGCGATGTCAGCAAAATTCACGAAATTACCAGGCTGTACAACTGCAAGGTGAAATTCGAGGCCATCAGAACGAGTAAAATCGTTCCTCAATGCAAACGGTGTCAAGAATTTTCGCACACTCAAAACTACTGCAAGAAGCGCCCTAGGTGCGTGAAATGCGGCAAAAATCATGAAACCGCGACTTGTTTAAAACCAAAGTCGGAAGCCCCGACATGTGCCAATTGCAGTGGAGAACATACTGCAAATTACCGCCGGTGCCCAGTCTTCGTGGCTGCGGCTAAAGAACATATAGTTAAAATCAGAGCAGTAAAGGATCATCCTAGCTTTTCCAGTCAGCCGAGACATATTGGGAACAGTGCTCAGCCAACCGCTACTTCAAGTGGAAATCAGAAGAGCCCAGATCAAAGGGGAACTACTAAAAAGGTGAAATTTACTCCTAAAACCCCGATCTTAAGTGTAAATCGCTACTTTGGGCACACAAAATCATATGCGCAGGCAACAAAATCCGGCAATGCTCAGCCAGTATCTCAACAGCCAGCGAAATCCATGGAGAGCATGTTGCAGACTCTGGTCACTCAGTTTGGTCAAATGCAACAGCAAATGCTCTCCTTGAGTCAGAAAATAGAGGCTTTGGAGAGCAAGTCAAAGCCTAGCCGTTCTTCCAAGCAATCACAATGAATAGCCTCAGAATCATGGCTTGGAATGCTAACGGGCTCAATGGGCGGAAGCTAGAGCTTGAGTTGGTTCTGAACTTCAGTAACATAGATATTTGTTTAATTTCAGAGACGCACTTCACAAAAGAGTCATATTTTAAAATAAAAGGATACAAATGTTATAATGCCCTCCACCCTAGCAATAAAGCACGAGGGGGCAGCGCTATATTGATCCGTGAAAATTTGAAACATTATGAATGTGCAAAGATTGAGACGCAGATGTTTCAGATATGTGCAATTTCCATTAAAACCAAGTCTTATGAGACTTCGATAGCAAGTATTTACTGTCCTCCAAAGCACAATATCAAACAAGAAGACTACACTGATGCATTCGAACTCTTAGGAAATCGATTCATTATTGGTGGAGACTTCAACGCGAAAAACACATGTTGGGGCTCTCGTGTCACTACGGCAAAAGGACGGGAGTTGTCCCAATATATGGCCAGCCACAATTGTGAACCATACTCAACTGGAACGCCAACATACTGGCCCACCGACATAAATAAAAAACCTGACCTAATTGACTTCATCATTATGAGAAATATCTCGGCTAACTACGCTCTTGTGGATGAGTGCTTTGATCTCAGCTCAGATCATTCACCAATCATCCTAACACTGAGCGAACGAATCATTCAGAAACCAAACAATCCAGTACTTGTCAATAAAAAGACGGATTGGGGTACATTCAAAATAGACATCAACCAGTACATCTATCTGAATGATGTCATTGAATGTCCTGCAGACATCGATCGGGAACTTGAACAACTCGTATATAACATCCAAACGGTCGCGTGGGAAAACACCCCTGAGGTGGTCAAGAAACTCAAAGGGTTCAACTACCCATGTGAAGTTCTTACCATGATCAAGAAGAAGCGCAGAGCTAGGCGTAAATGGCAGCAAACGCGTATTCCAGACGACAAGGCAATATGGTATCTATATGCCAGTGAACTTCGTGATATGATTAAAGAGATCAAAGAGGAAACGCAAGAAGAATTCATCACTTCCCTTGCCATCAATCGTGACGCTGATTATTCCCTGTGGAGAGCTACTAAGCATCTCAAACGTCCTATCGTCCAAGCACCACCAATCAAAGATGAAACTATCGGGAAGTGGATCAAGTCCAACCAAGAGAAGGCTGATGCATTTGCCCGTTATCTGGCCGACATCTTCAGACCAAATCCTGGAGACCCAGATGAGGAACCACTGGAAGAGGTTATTGTAACAGATCATGAAATCGAAATACCCCCAGTGACGGTTAAAGAAGTTCAAGAAACCATCCTTACTGAAATCAATCCAAAAAAGGCTCCTGGGTACGACCTGATCACGGGGCATATCCTTAAAAACCTCCCACGGAAGGTCCTAATGAAAATCACCAAAATAATCAATGCCGCTATCAAACTTCGTTATGTACCTCAATTGTGGAAATTAGCTGAAGTGATCATGATTCAGAAACCTGGTAAGCCAGCCGAAAAATTAACATCCTACCGGCCAATATCCCTTCTTCCAGTGTTATCAAAACTATTTGAGAAGCTCATCCACAAGCGGCTGATGACAGTCGTAGAAGAACGCAATCTGGTCCCTTCTCATCAATTTGGTTTCCGACAAAAGCACTCTACCATTGACCAGGTGCATCGAATTACGAGTGTGATTGAGGAGGCACTAGAAAACAAGCAAGTTTGCTCGGCCATCTTTCTCGACGTAACCCAAGCGTTTGACAAAGTTTGGCACGATGGACTAAACTACAAGCTCCGAAGAATGTTGCCAGCAAAATATGCTAAATTATTGCAATCCTATCTATCAGATCGATTCTTCAGGGTAAAGCATGAAGATGCCTACTCAGAAGTGCACCGAATACATGCTGGAGTTCCCCAAGGAAGTGTACTTGGCCCACTCCTGTACGTCCTGTTCACCAGCGATATGCCAGAACGAGAGGAGAATACAATAGCAACGTTTGCAGATGACACAGCTGTCCTTGCAGTTGGTGAAACAAATCACGTGACGATTCCCAAGCTCAGAAGATCTATTAAGAAACTCCAAGAATGGACATCAAAATGGAGGATCAAGATGAATGAAGCGAAATCAGTTCATGTTGACTTTACCAATCGTAAGCTCGACTATTTCCCCCTTCATCTCAACGGCAAGACTATACCGCACGCCAATGAAGCTAAATACCTGGGCATGACCCTGGATGCTAAATTGCGCATGTCAAGAAGAAAAAAGAAGAACTGGTGCTTAAGTTCAGGAAAATGTACTGGTTAATGGGCCGACGCTCAAAAATGTCGATCCAGAACAAATTAACCCTGTACAATCAAGTCCTCAAGCCTGTCTGGACTTACGGAGTGCAGTTGTAGGGCTGCACCGCTCAAAGCAACCGCGATATTATCCAACGTTTCCAAAACAATGTGCTGAGATGTTGTGTGGACGCCTACCGGTACACCAGAAATGTCCGGCTACACAAAGAACTTCGCATACCAACTGTCAATGAAGTCATCAAGGTTCAAGCCATAGCCCATCACAAGCGGTTACAAGTACACGTCAATGAAGAAGCTGTCCAGCTGCTCGACGTTGACGACCTACTCAGACGTCTCAAGAGAAAAAAGCCTCATGACCTGTGGAAGTGAGTGAAGGTGTTCTCGCGATAAGTCCGTTCAGTGAAATCAGTGATCGGTCATTCTCATTTCATTTGCCACTTTGACTCGTCAAGAACCTCAGCGACGTGAAAAATAGAAGTACTCAAAAATCATCTTTGACCTGCTATTACTGCAAGTAATACATTGCAGATTCGTATCCCATAGATGAACAGCGACTTTTTCATCAATCTCATATTGTTGCACATTATTTTATGATTGAAAACGTCATGTCCAACTCATGAGTGTTACCAATATTAGAAAATTAATATCTCCCAATTGGAGGGAGTTGGCGAAAAATTTTGTGGGGCTCAAAAAAGTGTCAAGAACCTAGTTGAAACGTACCATTCAGATTTTAGGTAATCTATGTTATAGGCAGTGTAATCTGGAATTAATATCAGGAGTGTTACCCATTTTTTGATCTTTCTTTCCTGAATTACTACATGAAACTCAGATCCTAGTTAGTTTTAACCCCCAAAAACAACTCCGTTGTAAAAACTGGCCCGCCAAAAAACCTCAGCCGCAAAAAGGAATGATATCCATTTTGCCCGCCAGCCACATATATAGGATGCTCAGTGCTTCGCACCTCGCTGTTGAGTGTGCATATAGAAACCTGATCCTCCTACCCCTAACCTCCACCGTCAATGTTTTCCTGTTCCCTGTCTCCTTCCCACAACCCCCTCTCACCCTTAGTCACCCTCGGTTTCACCTAATATGTTTCCTCTGTTACACCAGCAGGGAGCTTTACGCTTCTTTCAATGCTGTTGGCGGGAGCTTTTTGCCAGATGAACAAGCCTGAATTGAAGCATTACTTCATTACAGTTGTACCACCGCTGATTACTCGTGACCACCAGTAATACTTATGTTAGCTTGTTCATCTGGCAAAAAGCTCCCGCCAACAGCATTGAAAGAAGCGTAAAGCTCCCTGCTGGTGTAACAGAGGAAACATATTAGGTGAAACCGAGGGTGACTAAGGGTGAGAGGGGGTTGTGGGAAGGAGACAGGGAACAGGAAAACATTGACGGTGGAGGTTAGGGGTAGGAGGATCAGGTTTCTATATGCACACTCAACAGCGAGGTGCGAAGCACTGAGCATCCTATATATGTGGCTGGCGGGCAAAATGGATATCATTCCTTTTTGCGGCTGAGGTTTTTTGGCGGGCCAGTTTTTACAACGGAGTTGTTTTTGGGGGGATATCACATCTTTTTGCATGGCTAGTTTTCGAGTGGTTCAACAACTTATACAATACAAAAGTACCTACGAGGTAACTAGTAAATGTTTTCCTAAATGAAGTATTATCCTAGTCAAAATTTAGTAAAAAATTAGTACGCCTACTAATTTGCCTTTTTGTTTCTTGTTTTTGTGACAAGAATAATTATTTTTTGGAAATTATTGTTTGTTATCTGAAATGTGTTTGAAAAATAAGTAGTTTTAAAATTTTTGCGAATTGGTTAAATATTAGTTTTAAAATTTTCGATTAATTAAAACAATCAACAATTTAAAAACAATTATTAAAATTTAATACAATTATTCTTATTATTAAATTTAAAAAATAGAAAGAATTAGAAATTTGAATAAATTTGAATTAGAAATTTTTTGAAAATTGGTTGCATTTTTTCTTGGGGATTGTGCAAATTTTTGTTGTTGAGAATCATTACAATAATTGTAATTATTGGTGTCGAAGAGAAGAGGAAAGAGAAAGTTTGCAACTGGTAAAACGCACGTTTTTATACCAAAAATCGCGAATAACTCGAGAACCGTTGGGAAAAGTGCCAAAGTGCGCTACCCTCATTCGAAAGCCCATAAAATTTCCTATCGATCCTTAAACAGGCGCCACTCTACGACAATTGTTCTGACCACCGTTCAACTTTGATGTTTTCGGAAATTAGCCAAATCAGTAGATGTGGAATTTATTCACGTAGTTTTGGCTGTGGATTAGTCAAATCGATTGAGATTTAGTTCAAAATTATTGAGCATATTCTAGACAACCTAGCGGACATTTTAAGACCAACCGCACCAATTTTCATCAATATTTGCGGCAGTTGTTGTTGAAAATAGAAAAATCACCATAACTCCTTTATTTTCCCCCTTAGGAAGCATTTTTTGATCTCAAATTAAACAGTTTGAAAAGTTGAACACAACTAAAAAAGAAAATCTGAAAAAACTTCAATTTTGAAGGAGTTATGACCATTTGAAATTCCTAAAAAACACTATTTCCCCCCTAATTGGGGGGGAAATGGGGGGAGGGAGAAAAAATGGTCAAAAGGCACTCCCTTGGAGCATAACAAACGTGTGTGCAAAATTTCAGCTCGATCCGATTTGTCTGCTGGGCTGTAGCCCCGTCAATGAACAACAACAACAACGAGAAGAAGAAGAAGAAGAAGAAGAAGAAGAAGAAGAACGAAAAACGTGAAAAATAGTGGTTTTAAAATTGTTATACCCCCGACACCTGATGTTCCCAAGAGCTGAAATTTGTTTTACGTCCTCACGTGCCCCTGGAGAGTTGGTGTACAAAAAATCAACTCTCGAGACACTCAGGGGACCGAGCTATGGTAGGGTGAAAATCCCAACTTGTTCCGTCGCGTAATCAGTGTCTCAGTCGCTTCGGTTTTCAGGGCTTCGGTTTTCTTGGCGGGCGGGCCGCTCCCGCGTCCCTAGACCAAGTGACTACTTTAAAAACCTTGGGGAGGCTTCCCCTACCAACTCCAAAAATTTTCAAGAGTAAACCTTCAGAATTTCCAAAAAATGGCAGTTTTCAAATTTTATTTTTATTTTTAAAGGTAACACTCATGAGGCATGAATGGAAAAAAGATTAAACATTCGTGGAACAGTCTCAAAACATTTTTATTTGACATATGTTTGCGGTATAAATTAGTAAAGAATAGTTAAGAACAGTCTCAAAACGTTTTTATTTTACTTATCTTTGCATTACTACAATATAGGTTAGGTAACTTCTTTATTCGACTTTTCTTAGCTGCGTAAAATAGTAAAAAATATTAACTAAGTAGACTCTTCTCATCTCTTTAAAAAGTACTCGTAGTTGACAAAACTTCAACTGAACTAGAAACAAGGAACAAAGAACATTCTGAAAAAGTGGTAAAAATAGGTGAAAAACTTCATAAAAATTATTGAAAAAGTTCGTAAAATTATCAGCACCTAAAAGTACTCGTAGTTGACAAAACGTCAACTGAACTAGAAACAAGGAACAAAGAAAATTCTGGAAAAGTGGTAAAAATAGGTGAAAAACTTAGTGCTTTTCTTTAACATCGATTGATGCTGGGAATTTATAGAAAACTCTGTTTCCCTTCAATTTCAAAGAAGGGTTCGGGAGGGTTCCAATTACTTGTCCCCATCGTACAGACGCAACATCCTCTTCATCCATTCTGAACAACGATGCATTTTCCCCAACAACTTTCAGAAACATAACTTCGATTTCTCCTAGGTCTTCATCAAAACTCTGGCAAACCCCAACGTACTGGTAAGTGGTTGCGTTCCTTGGTCCTCCCTTGAATTGCACCAACATAAACACGCCTGGTTTCATTTCATCAGGGTGTTCCAATGGTCTGATGATAGCTTCCAGTTCATTATCAACGCTGTCCAGCTCGTCTGGATTGAAGTCTGATGATTCATCATGCAAACTGAGGTCATCTTCACTTTGATCGCTGCTTTCTGATGATGATAATGTTTCTTCAAGCAGATCTTCATCTTCAGGGAGCAGCTGGTGTTCCAAAAACTTGCAGTTGCAGTCACAAAGAATATTACCATTCCAGTCATTTCTTTCACAGTAACAGCTGACTGATCTGTGCTTGATTATGGGGGAATGGGGAAAAGCAATCACCTGATGAACTGATCTAGTGTGTTTCACAGGCTGAAGATCTTCTGGAATCTTGGTCTCAATCTTACCAATTTCTTCACTTTCGATGAAGAATAGCTGTACTTTCGTTTCATTCTTGAGGTGGTCATAAAATGAGTGGGCATCAGGAATGCTGGTACCATGAGCAACTAGGGAATCAGCAGTTCTTTTGAGCGTGCCACCGACACCATCAGCTGGGCCTTTCCCATGAGAAGCTTCAAAGAATGACCAACTCCCCACTTTCCAATCATACTTTGCCACATTCCTCTGGAAAAGAAAGAAGTTCTTCTTCTGTCTATATTGTGTCGTAGGGCCATCAGAGAAAAAATGAACTGATTTAACAAGTGGATGCTGTTCTTTGAGGAGTTCGAGCAAAGGATGGAGATGTGCCCATATTGCAGCTGGGCTGTGATCGGTGTTGGCACAAACTGTCCCAAAACATAAGGGAGGTTCATTACCAATGTATAGAACTCCTGTCTGTAAAGAAACTTGATTTCTAGACCCACCAAAGTGGTGGGACTGAACCTCTTCGCTGTACTTACACGCGTAGTTCTCAGAATAGTCAATGTGAAGAATAGCACTGGTGTCATCTAGTCTCGCTTTGCACTGTTTGTAAGCAGCATTTTGAGATCTAATATTAAAGATGTGCTTTTTGAAATGGATCATTTTCGATTTGAATAACTCGACAAGTTGGTAGAGAGTTCCTTCAAAGTTCTCCTTTCTCGTCACTCTGCTTGGGTTTTTCCCCTCAGCATTGC
Organism: Stenodema calcarata; assembly: GCA_963920205.1. Taxonomy (NCBI): domain Eukaryota; kingdom Metazoa; phylum Arthropoda; class Insecta; order Hemiptera; family Miridae; genus Stenodema; species Stenodema calcarata. The sequence goes on along the minus strand of OY986056.1, from coordinate 32,765 downwards.
TCACAGTGTTCCCCCATTGCTGCCAACTTACTGATAAAGTATCATCGATCTCATTCATCAAAAGTACTGGTGGTCGGTCTTTGCATTCGAGGCAGAGGTTGTAACAGCAGTCAAAGGAGTTTTTGTCACACACCGTTTGATTGCAGATTGTATGTGCATCACAAGTCGATACTATTCCACGCTTCTTCAGTTCAATAACCAGTAAATTCACATTAGCATGGTACTGACACAAGCACGTATCACGGCCATCAATTCTTGGGGGGCAAACGTAAAATGGCCTGTACCTGGCAAATGTTGCATAGCTCACCACTCCATGCTTTGCAGTGAATTTTGAATGTAAAGTTGTCATAGGTTCCAAAAGCCATCTTTTCTGCATTTTTACTTTCCCCTTGGTAACCGTTTCTTTTTTGCCTGCCGTGGCCCTGCTCACATCATCACTAATGAAGAAACCTTCAATGATGCTCTTTACTCTAGACTGCCGCTTAATTGCTTTTTTGATCGACCTGACTCTGTCTTTATAGCCCAATGCTTTGCTACCCAGCACTGTCAAGCGATATTTTCTCATAACTTTATGAAGCAGCAAATGGCGGATGACTTTTTTTGAAGTTTTCTGAGTAGACTTCAGTGTGTCTACCACAGCGTTGTGGAACACTAAGGTTCGAGCAACATTGCTTTTTTGAATTTTCGTTTTTTCCTGAGGCGATAGGCCTTCAATTTCATTTATGTCGTGCTTCATTTTTGAGCTATGCGTGAGGTTTTGGTTAGCAATGGGTTCTTGTTTTTTTGCAGCACGTTGAAAACGTTTTATTATGCGCCAGTACGCTCTTTTTGTTGTTCCGAGTTCTTTACGGAGTGCATTATCGTCTCTTACAACTTTTGCTCGGTCCCTCCTCACAACTCTGCGTCCTCGTGCTCTGCTTCCATGCTGCGCCAGAGATCGTTCTGAGGGTGATTCATCAGGTGGAGTGGGTGGTAGGTTCTTGAGCAGTGCCTTCTTCTGTCTTCGGGACTTATCCCACTCTCTCCACTCCCGCCTCCTCCTTCGCTGCTCTCGCGAATTCATGTCAGAGATTTTCTTCCTTCTTGCATTCCTTTTTTTTGTTTTTCTTTGTATGCGGCTTCTCTCTCAGCATCTAGTTTCCGTTTTTCGCGATACCGCCGTTGTTTCTCCGCTGCAGTTAAAGCCTGAAAACAGCATACACATAAATACCAAAAGTTATCATTGACGCAATTTTATTCTCATGAGTGTTACCGAATCATCAGGAGTGTTACTCATCCGTGGTCACACTCCTGAGAGGTAACACTCCTGAGATTTTACATTCAACATGGCGTTACACAAGGAGTTGAGATGATGGGAGAATGGGGTGGTTACTGTTTGAAACTGGTCTCCAAGCGCATCCTCTAGGGGTTATTAATCATTTTCTGTTTACCACTTAAAACACTTCAATCAGCGTAACACTCATGATAAACAATAAAAATACTCACCATAATTTTTGGCTTCTTTCGTAATATCAAGTCCCGAATATTTTTCAATGAGCACTACACAAGCACATCTTCAACTGGACACTATCACCTTCTTATCATAACATTCCCGCCCATTTTGCCTCAGCCTTCTTGATCACAAAGTTGGTAACACTCCTGAGGTAACATTGAGGAGAGATAGTGAGGACAGGCTAAAAACGAGTATTATTATGAGTGGAGAGCATCTTAAAAAATTTGTATCCTCATTCTAAATAGAGAGGGACCTACCTACTACAAGTGGTAACCCTGGCGGATTTTTCTTCTTCATGCCTTTGAAACTACCGAACTTCAGTTTATATGTTAGGTAGGAGGGGACAGTAACACTCATGAGTTTTTACAATTTCAGTCATCATTACTCATCAGTATTGTGTGAGTTGAAGGGGTTTTGGCCTAACAAAATAATTCCTTTTCAAGCCCACAGCATTAAAAAACCCTCCCATTTTTCAAATCGCTTATTTACATCATGAATTGTGCAATCACATCATCGGGGACATGAAAGTGGCAAATGAAATGAGAATGACTCTGATCGGTTTAAGTGCACGAAATCGCACTCCTAACTTTCAAAACTATAAGCGGCTTAGTTAAGTATCTAAGGTGTACTACAACCAATTCACATATATGTCAAAAATATGTTGCTAATAAGTTGTTACTTGGTGCAATAAATCATTTGAAAGAAAAAAAAAAAAAAATTGTGGGGCTGGTCCAAACCCAGAAACCGAATTTCGTAATTTTAGCTCAACGCTAACTGGGCAAAGTGGCGCGGACGGCGTACGGGGTACGGCGGACGGACGGATTTTGGTTTATTATCTTCGATAATGAACCATTGGAATCGCCCAAAGAAAAAAAAATTTTAACCCCCCCTCAAAATTTGTTGGTTTACGTTTCAAGACACGTAGATTCAGAAAATCGAATTAAAAAGAATCCGTCCGTCCGCCGTACGCCGTCCCCCGTACGCCGTCCGCGCCACTTTGCCCAGTTAGCGTTGAGTTAAAATTACGAAATTCGGTTTCTGGGTTTGGACCAGCCCCACAATGGTCCTCGAAACTTTTCATAACCCTAGGTCAAGGGGAAGGGGTTCAAAACGAAATTTAAAATTTCGACAATGTCATATCTCAAAATATTTAACTGAAACGTGTAATTTTCAGTTCACTTTTGAATGACCTGAAAAATTACGAATCTTTTAAGACCAATTGGATTTTTGTGCGACCAGCCGTTCGTTCACAGTGAGCGCGCAAAGGTTTAGGAAAAACACTAATCTTTCGCGTCGAAAACGGCCGTTATGTGACCCAACCCTCAGACGCCCAGAATAAAACTACCTTTTGTCATCATCCCGGTAAACTACAGTCTAGAAATTTTAACCGTGAGTCGGGGATAGACCACATTGCAATATTTTCTCATCTGTAAAATTGTTTAAATAATACCTTTTTGTTTAAACAAATTAAATTTTGATGATGAGCTAGATACTTGAAATTTTAAATATAGGTCAGAAATGGATCACAATGCAATATTCACTCGGTTTCTTGTCTGTAAAATTGTTTAAATAATACCTATTTGTTTAAACAAATTAAATTTTGATGATGAGCTAGATACTTGAAATTTTAAATATAGGTCAGAAATGGATGACATTTCAATATTCACTCGGTTTGTATGACATGGTATGAGTATGGTATGGTATATTATTGTATGTATGATTTGGTATAATACAGTATGGTATGATAGGAAAGAAATTCGTATGGTATGGTATGAGTACGGTGAGAATATGGTATGGTGCCGATTTGCAACACAGTCTGGTATAGACAGAAGGGTGTTCTGCACAAGGAAGATAATAAACCGTTGTGTCAAGAATTTGCAGACTTTTTTTATTCGATTTTCTGAATCTATGTATCTTGAAACGTAAACCAACAAATTTTGAGGGGGGGTTAAAAAAATTTTTTCTTTGGGCGATTCCAATGGTTCATTATCGAAGATAATAAACCAAAAATCCGTCCGTCCGCCGTCCGCGCCACTTTGCCCAGTTAGCGTTGAGTTAAAATTACGAAATTTTTTTTATGGGTTTCGACCAACCCCACAATGGTCCTCGAAACTTTTCATAACCCTAGGTCAAGGGGAAGGGGTTCAAAACGAATTTTGAAATTTTGAAAATTTCATATCTCGAAAAATTCATATGGAACGGTATGTTTTGGTTTATTATCTTCGATAATGAACCATTGGAATCGCCCAAAGAAAAAAAATTTTTAACCCCCCCTCAAAATTTGTTGGTTTACGTTTCAAGATACGTAGATTCAGAAAATCGAATAAAAAAAAATCCGTCCGTCCGCCGTACGCCGTCCGCCGTCCGCGCCACTTTGCCCAGTTAGCGTTGAGTTAAAATTACGAAATTTTTTTTATGGGTTTCGACCAACCCCACAATGGTCCTCGAAACTTTTCATAACCCTAGGTCAAGGGGAAGGGGTTCAAAACGAATTTTGAAATTTTGAAAATTTCATATCTCGAAAAATTCATATAGAACGGTATGTTTTTTATTTCATATTTAGATAGAGTTTGTTCCGTAGAATTTTTTAAGACCATCCGCAGCTTTGTACGACCAGCCGTTCGTTCACAATGAAGGCTCAAAGATTGTGCCTCACTACAGGATCGTGAATCAAACTGTTGAAATACAGGTCCATTTTCATACTAACAAGCTCTTTGGAACATCATATGGCTTAAGTGATGTCGAGTTTGTTGTTCTGAGGTGCGTTTCGTGCTACGGAAATGAAGGTAATTTCGAATGTTTGTCGGTAGGTACTTCTTTTATAGAAAAATTATTACCGACGTAGTATTAAAAACCCCAGAATTATACCGTATTAATTAATCATAATTAATAATGATAATTATTAATAATGAATACAAATTATTGATACCTAACAATAAATTATAATAATTTTCTCTAGGTACTTGATAAAATTGTTAATAATTAGTGATAATTGATGATAATAATTAATCTAACATTTAGGATCTTGACATTTAGACCTATTGATCTAGACAGAAGGGTGATCTGTACAAAGAAGATAATGAACCGTTGTGTCAAGAATTTGCAGAGTTTTTTATTTCATATTTAGATAGAGTTTGTTACGTAGAATTTTTTAAGACCATCCGCAGCTCTGTACGACCAGCCGTTCATTCACAATGACGGCTCAAAGATTGTGCCTCACAACACGATCGTGAATCAAACTGTTGAAATACAGGTCCATTTTCATACTAACAAGCTCTTTGGAACATCATATGGCTTAAGTGATGTCGAGTTTGTTGTTCTGAGGTGCGTTTCGTGCTACGGAAATGAAGGTAATTTCGAATGTTTGTTGGTACCTAGGTACTTCTTTTATAGAAAAATTATTACCGACGTACTATTAAAAACCCCAGAATTATATCGTATTAATTAATCATAATTAATAATAATTATTATTAATAATAAATACAAATTATTAATACCTAACAATAAATTATAATAATTTTCACTAGGTACCTACTTGATAAAATTGTTAATAATTAGTGATAATTGATAATAATAATTAATCTAACATTAAATGTTAGATTAATTATTATTAAATTTTAGGATCTAGACATTTAGACCTAGTGATCTAGACAGAAGGGTGATCTGTACAAAGAAGATAATGAACCGTTGTGTCAAGAATTTGCAGAGTTTTTTCTGCTAATTCTTTCCCCATACTGGCGAAATATGTGTCCATCCACGGACGAGCAAGTCTCACTACCCCCTATTTCATTCAATACATTTGCTTTTCTTACATGAACATCTAAAAACTCATAATTATTCCTGTTCTTTTCTGTCTATTTAAAACCTCATTCGGCACGTTCCAAATTTTTCTCAAGTCACCATTTGCCGAATCTAATTTAGCAGAATAATATTTTTGTTCCGCTATTCTAATCAGTTTTCAACATGTCACGCTATTTCCGAAAGTACGTTCTGCGGATGGTTAGGGTCCGTTTTGAAATCTACTCACAATTTCATCCGTTTTCCCAGTGATATCCAAGGAGATAACTTATCGAAATTGCGTTTCAATTAAATGGATGCTAAATAATCCGTTTTCAAGAAGGGCCAGAAATAGCCCGATAGATAGTATCAATCCTAAACGCATAATAATATTATGATACCCGTCGTATTCCACCACACATGGCTTTCGTTATTAATTAACTTACAGAATGTAGAAATCAACAAATGAGATTCCCTTGGGCGAATAGCGATCCACTTCAGTCCATGGTTTCCAGTTGAGACAGAATTCAACGATTCAACGATCTGATTGTTATTCTTGACGACTAGCAAAGCGTTCACGCGTTGCACGTGAGATATTAAATTTCAATGTTTAGTTGATTATTCATTATGGAGACAATAATTCACTTTTACTATGTTGAGTAAATACGATGCTAAAAACCATTGCATTCAAAATATAACGTCAGGCAACGTTTTGATATCATTCTTATCGAACATGGAAGAAAGCAAGGAACCATGGAAGAATGAAAGTTCCTTCTTCCTTGACAAGGAACGATTCAACGAAGAAAGAATTCCTTCTTCCATGGGAACGATTGTGGTGAGCACCGGCTTTTGGAATAAAAATTTTCCGGAAATCTGAGTTTTTAAAAATTTTGGACCGAGAATAATAGTTACATTTTCTTCTAAAAGCGGGAGGCCACAAAACTGAACAAATCAGTATGCCGTTATCATCATTATCACATCCAACGCCACCAGGCGGGCGAATAGCATCCATGATAAATCTTCGTTTAAACAACGTTTTATGAAATCGTTTAAATTGTTGATTACCCTGATGAAAATTTTAAAACTCGAATTTCCGGAAAATTTTAATTCCAAAAGCACGATCGTTCCCAAGGAATTCTTTCTTGGTTGAATCCTTCCTTGTCATAAACCTTATCAGCTCTTATCACTGAGCTCAGGCTATAAAACTCAGGCTATAAAAAGCTCAGGATAAAACGGAGGAAGACCTGACAAACTTGAATGAGCTCTATGAAAAAAAAAAAAAAAAATTTAATCATGAAAAAAGTTCCAGTCATGCAGCATGGCTATAAGAGCGAATTTTTGAAGAAATAACCGCTTTTATGTAAAATGTGATGTTTTATGGGTGATCCCCCCCCCCCCCCCATACTTAAAATTCCAAAAAACCCACCATCGTGTTCAGCATTAAAAAAAACCTTTAAATTGAGATGTCACTTGTCATACTGTTTCATTTTGGGATTTGATGGGTAGGTAATGCCCCTCCTGCCCCCCCCATAACACCCCAAAACCCCCCTCAGGATATAGCTTTTTCAAAACTGAACACGATGATTAAGTCAGAATTGTGATATCTCTTTCCGTTATCAGATTAGAGCAGATGAGCCGCGAAAAGCATCTCAAGTAAAACCACGTTTCTTCATCTTCAAAATGCTCCAGTTTGGAAATGAAATGAGATATCGCAATTCTGACTTCACCATCGTGTTCAGCATGAAAAAAACTTTAAAATGAGGTGTCACATGTCAGACTGTTTCAAATTTGGACTTCATGGGTAATTTTTCCCCCCTTAAAACTCCCCTACACCCCCCTTAGAGTGGCCCGATTCTGCTCATCTTCGAACTTAGCCTGTCGATTGCCAAGACAGATTTTGTGTGCAAATTTGAACTTTTTATCTCAATTCTATCGAGAGTTATCGTCTGGAATGACACATACATAAATACATAAATATATACATATGATTTTTTGTGTCTTTTGGCAGTGAATTCAGGATGGTCTGAAACGGATTTTGGTATAAAAATTTTGCGGAATTTCGAGTTTTAAAAATTTGGGACCGAGAACAATAGCTTCCTTTTCTTCAAAAATTCGCTAAAACGAAGTTCAATGCATTTGCACTGAAGGCCATGGATATACCCAACATCACGAACCTAAAATGCCACAGATGGAAAAACTGCAACACAGAGAGCTGTACATGCCCAGTTAATTCAGCAAATTGAAAATATCAGATACCTAGGGGTTTTTTTTTTTTTTTTTTTTTTTTTTAATCAACCCGTATCCTGGGAAATGCACACGGAAACAATAAATAATAAACTTAGAAAACTAATACCCACCTTTTACGAAATACGAAACATATTAAATGAAAAAACTAAGCTGACTGTCTACAATGCATTAGCCCAATCACAAATTAACTATGGAATTGTAGCATGGGGAAATGCTTACGCAAACAAAATTCAAAATAATATTTTATTTAATTATATAATTTATTTATTAAATAATATATACACAAAACTACACAAAATTACAAATAAAAATTCTCTTCAATAAACCCTATAGATTCCCCTCCCTGAAACTTGTTGCAGAAACAAAAATCCTAACAATTAACGAACTATTTAAAAAAACAACAATTACAATCATTTATAAATATCTCTTAGCTGGGAAACTGGTGAGAGCAAAAAATAACACTAGGTCGGATAGTAAAATTAAAATAATATTGACAAGGAGGTACACAACTGCCGGTATTAAATGTTCCGATTATTCGGGTGTAAAAGTTTTTAATAATTGCTTATTTGACGAAAATGTACTTAAATTAAGTCTTACACAATTTAAATTTAAGATTAAGAAAATATTTTCAAAATAGAGGCTCTTTAGCTTATTCAGTTTAATTTAATATCCAAGTTCCAACTAGAGCTCATAGTTAGAACTCACTCTTTTATAAAATAAATTTTGTACAATTCATATAGATTGTTCTTTTGTTTTTTGTAATTGATTTGTAGTTTGTAATTGCTGTTGCGTTGTCCGGTAACTTACTTCTTTATTTTTATACAAAGTTTATAAAACTCCTCCACGCGTCACAAGTATTACTTAGTGCGGGGAGTAGCATAAGAAGAATAATATTATTGTGCAGTAATTGTGAATAATTACAATTATTGCAATTATTCATTTCATTTAATAAATGTAAAAAAATTAAAAAAGAAAAAAGTTCCATGTGGTCTCATACAGAGAGAAGGAAAGCCGTCGAATACCTGATGATGTAATGAAATGAACAAAATTGCTAGAAACTAGGGATGGTTATCGGTGGGTATTATAAAACATTTTAAAATAATAACGTGAATCCCTTCAACCGAAAGAGGATTACTGAGATATCCTGGAAATTCTTACCGAACCTGTGATACACGGCCAGCGCTACCACAGTTCCTTAAGATTGATAGCAGTAAACAAATTTTATAAGGAGAGTGAAGTCAAAAAAATACCATTCATGTTCTTTTCTAGTATTGTTTCTACCTGGTCCTAAAAATTAGGTAGGTATTGAAAATATAATGAGGAATTGAGGAGGTTAGAGATTTTATTTCTAGGTCTGAAAGACAGATTGTGCATTATGAGACTGTGAAAACTTGTTCATTAACATAAATACAACTTATGTGAAGTTAAATTGCTGCTTTTATAACATTTATGCTGATGGCAAGTCCCACGCCCACGCGACGTTGGGAATTGTTATATCGGCCGCGTCTTCCAGCCGCAAGTTAGTTCTCTTCTTGCCGAACCCGAGTGCTTACCTCCCGCTGTGTTTTGTAAATAAAGTTTTTTTAAAAGCAACCTACGGTTTCTACTCGTTTAACTGGCGCAGTCAAACTAGGACGTGATTCAGGCCCGAACTTTATCGAAAGTACATCGGAATTTTCGGCGGAACATACCATCCGAGAAACCAACCAGCAAACCAGCCAGGACGCAAGAAACTCACGCATCAGGCAGAAGGAACTCCTCACGGACATGAACGTACTGTGAGTAATTCAGCAAATCAATTTCCCTCCAAATTTGAAGACACCGTGGCAAGTACGCCCCACGCAATTTCTGCTTCCCCGTGAGATACCGAGCAGAAGCTCCACTCACGAATAACCAACGTTGGACTCGATTCTCAAATCGACTTCAATCGATTCTCAAATCGACTTCAATCAATTCTCAAATCGACTTCAATCGATTCTCAAATCGACTTCAATCGATTCTCAAATCGACTACTTTTCCCAGTTCAAAAATTTGAGACTCCGTGGCAAGTACGCCCCTCTCAAATTATCCTTCCCCGTGAGACACCGAGCAAAAGCTCCACTCACGCAAACCAACGTTGGATCAAAAACCTAACCTCAGAAAAATTCAAGTCACTGCGGCAAGTAAGCCCCCTTGAATAGTCTTCTGATCTACCTTCAGTCTCTGGGTGATCAGACCCACCTACTACCACTTCCTGCTTACCAAGCACCCTCCTGATCAACGCCCGACATTCAACGCCATTCTGGTCAACGCCACGTATAATATTAAGAAATTATTGTATTATTTTATTATTGTACACACACACTAACACACACACAAGCAATTTAACACCAACGAAATTTCGATCTGAATTTTAAATCCAGAATTACATAACTTTCAAAATTCCGAAATCCTCCTTCAAAAGATATTTTCGTGATAAATTTATTCCTTTTTCACTACCCCCAATACCTGAACCAGACGAAATGGCAGAAGGAGGCGAACATCAACAACCTTTTGACCCCAACCATATGATCAGACAGCAACAATTCCAAATAAACCAGTTACAAGAAATGGTGCAACAAATGCTGGTAAGACAAGTGATCCACCACCCGAACCCTCCTCAACCTCAATCCAATCCCATGATCCGAGCAGACCTGCCTTAAAAAGGGAGCATTTAGAATTGATCCCTCAATTCTCCGGATCGCCACAAATGCTACACGCATTCCTAGAAGTCACTAAAAAATTAAATGACAGTTTTATAACAATGAAGACCCCGAAGACTTTCAAAATTAAGTATATGTTGATATCGGCGATTAAAAGTAAAATCCTGCCCCCTGCATCTGAACAGATATTCTCATCCTCAATAACTACATATGACCAAATCGTTGTAAAAGGCATACTCTGACCGTCGAGACGATCTAACACTGGTTATCGAATTGGTAGGGCTAAGACAAATGGACGGTGAAACCCCATTTAGGTTCCGCGATCGCATGCAAAAGACACTGAAACCTCATTATTGCATACTGTCATATATTAAATGTTAACTTTTAATATAATATTCATAAGTAGATTCAACATTGTATTATGAAGGCACCCTGTACTCCTGTAGTTGTACGTTATCGCAAGGCCGAGGCGCAAGGCTGTGCCTTGTTTTCGTTACCTCGTTTGCAAGGATCATTTCAATGCCCTGTTTTGGGAACCTTGTCGGAACCTTGTCCGAGGACTTTTAATGTTTATACCATATATTATAAAAGCCCTCTGCTCGTTATTAGAGATTAGTCAGTTCGCCGAGGAGTCGATGCCCGTACTATTGTGAGTAAGCTGTGTTTAATATATATTTTCTTGTTGCTTAAACCCACTACGCGTCTCATTCGTCTATCCTGAAAGTCTATTCCCTAACGTATCTAGGGATACGACAATACTTACAAAACTATAAGACAGAAAATGCAGAAATTTTAATAGAAAATTATAAGAGGCTAGCTCTTAGGTGTTTTCTCCTCCATTTAAAGGAGCCTCTAGGCCAGGGGTCGTCAACTAAAATTGGGTGGGGTCCGGACATATTTGAAAATAGGTTTGGGGAGGTCCAAAAAAAATCGCGTACTAACTTTTTAAATTTTTATTCACAACACTGTAAGAAATAATATAACAGATAGGTTTATGTCTTACTTAACTCAAAAGTCCAAATTAATGGGAAAAATTACACTTGCGGTCTTGAGCCAGTTTCTTAAAGTTTGGTTCACGCTGGGAGCAGCTAATGCGAATAGTGTCCTCAAGGTGGGAATCTGTTAATCTTGAACGATACTTGTTCTTCAAGAAATTCATCTTTGAAAATGAAGTTTCACAAAGATAAATGGATCCAAACATAGTAGCAAGATAAATTGCTAATTTCTTGCAGTGTTCATATTTTTCTGGAACTTTACTGCGGTCCAGCTCCCGGCGTTCCGGAACCGGACCGCGGTCCGCCAGTTGACGACCATTGCTCTAGGCAGTACCTCACGGACGAGACAACCCCCAGACCTAGGGACCGCCCTTTCCTGGTTAACAAATGACTATCAAACACTTGCTACCAACTCACGAACTAAACCACCACAAATTCTCAATACGAGGCCCACTCAATCGAATCTACCAAATTGGCAGCAAAATTTTCAACCTTTCAAACCGAATCCCCAAAATAGACCCCTGGCGCAACCCCCCAAACCAAATCAGAGTCCATTGAATCCCCAACCCCCCAAGCGACGTCTTATCAACAACATCGAAAAGCTCACCGATGTCGCTTCTTTTCCGCTTTGGAAATTTGAAATCACGATATTCTTTGAATCCAAAGGACTCAAAGAGATTGTGAATGGTACATCGACGTTTGCCTCATTAACTGTTGATAAAGAGAAAGACGATTGGAATAGGAAAGATGAGCGAGCACGACAAGCGATTGTTGGATCCCTTGACAAGAAACATCGAGCTCACATCCTCTCGTGTACAAATGCTCATGAAATGTGCACTAAACTTTGTGGAATCTTCGAGAGAGACAATGAACATCAAAAAACCGCGTCATTTGAACAATTTTTCGCGTATAAATTCGATCAGTCTAAAGATAGGTATGGCCTCAAACTTAAGTAACCTTGAAAATCTGCGGTTCCGTCTGAACTCTTTGTCCAAAACTGATGCGAAGCAAGCTGATAAAATTGACGACGCGATGTTTATTTTAAAAATCATGTCATGCCTTCCCTCAAACTATGATACTTTCGTAACTTCGTGGAATTCGGCCCCAAAAGAAGATAAAACTCTGGTCAACCTCACATCAAGACTCCTCTGTGAAGAATCGCGTAAATTGAACAACAATTCAGAAATGTCCGTGGCTTTCTACTTGAAAGAAAAACGAAACTTTCGTCATCAAAAATTATGTTCTTGCTTACCACTTCAGTGATGGCTATCGTCCGATATTGTTCCTGTTTTAGGTTGAACCAACCAAATGTTTACGAATTTAATGAAGATACTGATAAATATTGAGTGAAAAGGTATATAAAGAACACTCAATGTGACGTTAATTAGATTACTAATTACGGGTTTAATCGGAGACACATGTGAATACACAGAACAACATGGATCGAGAACTGATAGGTTACCAACCGGTTACAGCAACGAAGGTTATGCTGACACCCCCCTTCGATTACATATTTACCAAAAACAAAAATACAAATTTGTAAACATTGAATCGCAAACAATAATTATAATATAATATTATGATCTGAATTACAAAAAAAAACCAAATTGTTGCTACACTTAAGATAAGTTCAATTTTAGTGACTCTTTTTAACAAAATAAAACTACAGTGAAATAATTCAACTGGCTACAATTTTGATTGCATCTCTCAATTTAATAAACTTTTCTTTACAAAGCGGTTTAGTAAAAATATCTGCCGTATTATTTTCTGAATTTACGTGAATAATGTCGATTAAATTTTTCTGGTATAGGTCTTTTACAAAATGATATCGAATGTCAATGTGCTTAGCTCGTTTAGAATTTTCAAAAGATTTAGCCATAGAGATAGCACTCACGTTATCCACAAAGATTTTGACTTTTTCACTAACTGAGCAAAATTCACTTCTTATTCCACTTAGGTTTTGCACTTCTTGAGCTGCTAGAGATAACGCCATATACTCTGCTTCGGAGCTTGACAGAGCCACGCAGCTTTGGCCTCTCGAGAACCATGACACTGGGTTGTCACCATGAAAGGCGATGAAACCACTAATGCTTTTTCGGTCGAGGTGATTTCCACCCCAGTCAGCGTCGCTAAACGCATGTAGAGTTCCATTTGACATCCGATAGCAAAGACAGTAGTCTGTGGTGCCACTTAGGTAACGCACCACACGTTTGGCAGCCTTCCAAGATGCAACTGTAGGTTTGTCCAGAACTCGGCTGAGTAATGAAACACAGAACGACAAATCTGGTCGAGACGTTACTGCTAAGTACATCAGAGAGCACACAAGACGTCGATATGGGGTGTCCTTTTCAGCTTCTTCATCTCCAAACTGAAAACCTGGATCCATAGGTGTGTCAACTTTGCGACAGTCGTCCATTCCAAACTCAGAAATTATCTTATGGATCATCTTGGACTGACTGAGAGTTATACCTTCATGAGTATGATGAAATTCCATCCCTAGGAAACATTTTGCTTCTCCGAGGTCTTTTGTGTCGAATTCCTTTTGAAGTTCTTGAATCACTGTTGAGACGTATTTGGGATTTCCTGTTAAAAGTCCGTCGTCGACAAAAAGCGCGAGATATACGTCATTGCGGCGATAGAGACAAAAATCATACTTTGATCTAATGAATCCGAGTTTTTCCATAACTTGGTTGAAGCGAGTATTCCAACATTTGGGGGCTATTTTTAGTCCATATAGGGCGCGGTTCAGCTTGAAAACGTCGCAATTCTCCTTAACGCCCATAGGTTTCTTGATGAATACATCGTAAGGCAAAATACCATTTAAAAATGCAACAGGTACGTCAATCTGTCTGATAGGCCAATTATTACTCACTGCTTCTGATAGAAGAAGGCGTATAGTTGACATTCTGCATACAGGTGAATAGACATTTTCTTCTGTTGACGGTAACTGGAATCCCTTAGCCACAAGACGAGCCTTTTTGGTACCATCTTCTTTTGTTTTGAATACCCATCGAGTATCTATAGCGATTTCGCCAGGTGGTAGACTTGAGGGTGACCATGTTCCAAGTTTTTTGTGGGATTTCAGTTCGCGATCTATTGCTTCTTGCCAATCTTCATACTTGACAGCTTGTTTATAAGTAGTTGGTTCATTGTGTCCGCACGACGTCAGTAGACAATACGTTGTGTATAGTTCGTAGTTGGAGAGATGATTTGGTGGCTTGATAGTTCTTCCTGAAGAAGTCTTGATTGGAGAACGTTGTTGAGCATTTGATCTGGTGTCGTCTATGGTTGCGGGTGGATGTATTATTTCGGAGCTTTCTTCTTCTCTCATTTGATCAACGTTGTCGTCGTCCAATGTTGGTAGTTCACTTATGACTGGAATTTCGGAATTTCCCTGTGAAACCATATCTGCACAAGGCATGACAGACTCTGTCGATAATTCACTTAACACGAGATTCAAAAGGGTTAAGGGAACAATAAACAGCGACTGGAAGACGGAGGCTTTACTCGAATAAAAATTGGATATATAAAGACAAGAATAACGACTTGAAAAATGCTAATTTCACGATTAGACGCACAAACCCTTGGTGAAAAAGTAGAACAAAAAATATGAATTTTCACTAGGAATCGAGAAAAAACACATATCGATACCAAAATAGGCAGAAGGCCAACCTAACCACAAGAAAATGCTCCAGAATACATGGATTATAAACAAACATCTGTATGGATGTACCTACATGGAAATATCATGGATCATGGAATTTCCAACATACTCCCACCTGAGGAGTATTACGACTCAAATTTGAAAACACATTAAACAGCATATCGCACAGGTAATCTGATTTGACGTCCACATCGGGTTTTAAAGTCCTTCAAAACAGTCCTCTGGGTAGGTTTCTTCCTGCAAGGTCTTGATAGATCCTCTGAAGACTCAGGGGCTGAAGAATCAATAGGCTCAACACAGCCATTGTCCAGAGCAAGATCATCAGGAACAGGATCATGTAGTGATAGTTCAAGAGGATAGACGTGCTGGATTGCCCTGGTGAGAAAACCGTTGGCTGTTTTCAGCTTTACAGCTCGACATTTCCCATCTCGTCCTGGAATGAGCTGAACTATCACTGCCAGGGGCCAATCAATCCTCTTCTTCTCATCTGAACCAATAAGTACCATTTCTTCCACCAGTGGACCTCTTTTGTCACTGAAGCCGCCAGAATCTAGTAGGAGTTGGCCCAGATACTCAGTTCTAAAACGCCACTTGAGTTCTTCCTTGAGGCGAAGCCGGTGCAGAATTCTTCTTCTAAACGTGTTGGCATCAGCAGCATCAGTCAGGTAAGCCATTTTGGGGGAGCTCCTGTAGAAACATCAATGGTGACACAGGAACAGGGTCGCTAGGGTCTTCAGACAAATAGGTTAGCGGTCGTTGGTTGACATAGGTTGCACATTCATATGCCACTGTGCATAATTCTTCATAATTCAAACGTGCTCTTCCCCGAATTTTCCTGAGAACAACTTTGAGAACGCCAATCATGCGTTCCCAGAATCCACCCCACCAGGCAGCTCGAGGGGGATTAAAACGCCACTCAATCCGATCAATCACACCTTGAGCAGCAATGACATTCCAGTCAACTTCTTTCAAGGCATTGCTAGCACCCTGAAAATTTCGTCCATTGTCTGAATAAATAATTGCTGGGCGTCCTCTCATTGCCACAAACCGACGAAAAGCAAGTAGAAAAGCTTCGGTGGACTGGGAAGAAACTATTTCTATGTGGATTGCTCGGTATACTGCACAAGTGAATAAGCAGATCCAAACCTTTTCGCCATTCTTCAAATACAGTGGTCCAGCAAGGTCCGTACCGCAAACTTCAAAAATATTTGAATCACGAACTCTACTCTCTGGGAGAGGGGGTGTTTCCACTTCCAAAGACTTGGCCAAAAAACGTTGGCAGATAGTACATTTGGCAACAATTTGCTTGATCACTTGGCGACCACGAATAACCCAATATCTTTCCCTGATCAGGCTTAACAGAGTCTGACCAATAACATGACCATTCTTCTTGTGGAGTTCCATAATCAACTTTGAAACAAGATCATGCTTAGGAGGTAGAATGACAGGCGCTCAAAAATCCTCGGTGTCTTTCCGTGCCCAGATCTTGGTCCTCAGACGAATCAAACCAAAGGAGTCCACCTGTGGTTTCAACTTGCAGAGATTTTTGTCCTTCACTCCAGAAAAAGACTCTTCTTGGATCATCCGCAGCACTACCCTTTCAGCACGGTTGACCTCCGAAAAAGTAAGATCTCCAATCTTGGGAGGCTTCTTGGAAAAACGGTTAAATAAATAGCGGAACATCCACCCAATACACCGAACCACTCTAGAATACCTAGAAAATTTACTGAGGCATGTGGAGTTGAAGTCTCTTGAAATGTTGACGGCAACAACAGCTGTTTTCCGCCGCTCAGCCAAAACCTCATCCTCATCTGGATTGATATGAGACACAGGCCACTCATCTTGGGGTAGGCAGAGCCAATCAGGTCCCTCCCACCATCTGGAATCCAATAACTCTTTTGGTTGACAACCACGGCTCACCAAGTCAGCAGGATTTAAAATGCCTGGAACATGTCTCCAAACTCCTTGCGCACAAAGACTCTTGATCTCCTGAACTCGATTAAACACAAAAACTCCCCATGGTTCTTCTCTTCGGATCCAGCTCAGAACAGTGGAAGAGTCACTCCAAAAAAATGTCCCCACCTCACTTATCTCCTTGACAATACTTGATGCCAGCCGAGCACCAATAGTTGCAGCCAGTAGTTCAAGACGGGGTATAGTCAATTTCTTCAAAGGTGAGATACGTGACTTGGCACCAACCAGTGTCACAAAAACAGTGTCGTCTGTCTGAACGCGCAAAAATGACACAGCTGCATATGAAATAGAGCTAGCATCACAAAAAGTGTGGAGGGCTACACTGCTAGACTCAATAGAAGCCCTTATCCATCTAGGAATTTCAATTTCTCTGAGTGATGAGATCTCCGCCATCCACTTTAGGAATTTTTTCTTGCTTTTCTCTTTCAGGGGGGTGTCCCAAGTACCTCCGTCAATCCAACTGTCCTGAATGATCAGCTTGGGAATCAAAACGGCAGGTGAACAAATTCCAGCTGGGTCAAAAATCTTCTGAGTCGCTGATAACACTGACCTTCGAGTAATTTGGACCTCATTAAAATCTTCAAAAGAAGGAGTGTTCACTCTAAGAGTGTCACCTTTCCGATCCCACAGAATTCCCAAAACAGCCGTGGAAGTAGCTTCATTTAACAATGGGTCGGACCACTCCCACCCTCGAAGGTCAAATTTTGCATGCAAAAATATGGCTTTTGCCTGAGTCAAAGTCAGCAAGAGAATCCCAATCATCAAGGGATGTGACACAATTATCTACATAAAAAGACTCCTGGAGGTGACACCCTCTGAGAGTGGAATATCATTAATTACACTTTTATTGGAACATTGTGACAAATGATGATTTATAACAGCTCCTAGAACGCTACTTGTTACCCCAAATACGACTCTTCTGTGTCTATAAATCACCAAGTTCCCGGAGCTGTCATTCCACAAAAATCTCAGTGCATCTTGATCAGCAGGATTGATGGAAATCTGCAAAAAAGCTTTGCGTATATCTGCTATCACTGCAACTTTCCTGAGCCGGAACCTCAAAAGCATGGCAGGAATAAGCTCAATGAGGTTGTCCCCCTTTTCCAAACACTGATTCAGATTGGGTTGATCCTTTTCATGGGCCGATGCATCAAACACAGGACGAATGCGAGTTGTGCTTCCTTCCTTTACAACGGCTCTATGAGGGAGATAGTGTCCAAAATCCCAATTGTCTATGGAAACCCTCTCAATGATGTCATCCTGCAACCAATCGTTGAAAACAGCCTCATAATCCGCCATCAAATCAGAAGAACGCAGTTTTTTCAAAGTACTTTGCAGTCTAGAGGACGCCATCCTGAAGTTACTGGGAAGCGGTGGATGCCCTTTCAACCATGGAAGTGAGACCTCGTACCGGCCATCATCCAAAATTTTTACAGTCCGTAAAAAATGTTCATGCGCCAAAGAACGAGCCTCTTCCTTTGTGCTGATGTCACCAGGGTCATTAATGCCAATGACATCCAATTGCCAGAGATCCGAAGCTGGAAGGTCTACTGTACAAAGGGAACTTACATTCAACATGTAATTGTAAACATTATCCCGCAGTCTTCCCATAACCGTCCACCCCAGTAGAGTTTCAATGGCCACCAGACCACAGCTCAGAACTTGTCGTCCACCAGTAAGGAGCTTTCCAGCAACATCTGCACCCACAAGTATGTCAACAGGCCCCTGAGTAGTGTCTGACAAAAATATCTTTCTGGAACGAAGCTCATCCATCCATAAACCCTTAGGAACAGCAGGTACAGCATGACATATAGCATCTGAATCCAAAACATCAAAATGACAGGCAAAATTACTAATGACGCTCTGAAGGTGAACCTTATAACAACTATGAGTCTTCAACTCGGTCCTATCCCCTCCAAAAAGAGCATGAACTAGCTTCTCAGTTTTTGATGGTTGGAGATCCAGTTTCTTAGCCAGCCTTGCAGTGATATAGCTGCGTTGAGATCCAGTGTCAATAAGAAGCCTTGCTGTCAAACCATCACTCCCCCGCAGACGAACTTTTAATGTCTGCATCAAAACAGGGGTGCAGTCCATATTAGAACAGTTGAGGTCAACATCAGATTTAGTAGGCAGCTGAGGGTCTTCTTCAATCTTGAGAGACGGACACATCACAGTCGGATGTTTTTTCATACAAATCATACAGGAAAGTTTGACCTTACAAGGTTTCTTGCCATGAAACGAGGTCAAGCACCTAAAACAAGTTTTCTTGGATTTTAGCAAGTCAAACTTACTATTTACATTCATCTGACGGGCTTTAAAACAAAATTGCGGATGATGGTCGTCACTACAAAATAAACACCTATCTGGCTTTGGACTGCGACTGAAAATTGACTAAGCCAGCAGCAGTAGATACTTTGGGTGTTGTAGTATTGGATTTTTGGCCCTTATCCTGTTTGTCTCTGGGAGTAGTATTAGCGGAAGACGAGAAAGAATTTCGTGCAAGGGATAAAAGCTACACACAGTTTTACCCATTGAGCACTATCCTTAGCCATGCAGGGCCAGACAAATCGTTGTCTCAATAAACGCAAGGTTGCTGCCCTTCCTGGATGCGCTAAGCTATGCACACTCTCGAAAGCTTGCCGACGAAATTCAGTTGGAACAAACGGACGTATGAAACCGGTCGAGGTTTCACAAAACAAAGGGGTTTGGGATGCCTGGCATGTTAACACGTTTCAGGAAAGTGTTGAACCGGACTCATTCCCTGGCAAATCTTCTTCCTTCTGGGCTTTAGCAAGGTTCTCATAATCTAGCTGTTCAATGTTTACACTGTCCAACCGGGACAAAAAATCAGCTACTACATTGTCTTTCCCAGGCATATGCCTGACGTCTGTCGTAAACTGTGCGATGTAGTTCAACCGGGCTGCCTGCATAGGTGAAGCTTTATCTAGCCGCTGATTAAAGGCAAAAGTCAGGGGCTTATGATCCGTAAACAGAATGAAAACTCTTCCCTCAAGCATGTGCTGGAAGTGTTTGAGACTAGCATAGGCAGCAAGCAGTTCTTTGTCATAAGCACTATTATTTTGTTCAGCGGTGCTCAACTTCCGCGAGAAAAACGCAAGGGGCTGCCAATGTTCGCCTATTTTCTGCTGGACGCTACCTCCAATCGACCTATCCGATGCATCCACCATGAGAGCCCAAGTGGCCTCAGACTTAGGATGCGCAAGGAGAGTAGCTGAACTGAGAGCTTCCTTCGATTTTTCAAATGCCTTCAACCTATCTGGCGTCCACTCAATGTCCGCATCTTGCCTACCTACATGTCCTTTTAGCATGTCGTTCAAGGCTGATAGATGTGCAGCTGCTCGTGGAATAAAACGCCTGTAGAAATTGTACATTCCTAAGTATCTACGGAGGCTTAGGACAGTTTTTGGAGGTTGAAATTCAATAATAGCCTGTAATTTCTTTGGCAAAGGTTTGACGCCATCAGCACTAACCATATGCCCTAAAAACTCGATTTCCTGCATTCCAAATTAACATTTTGCTACGTTTATAACTACTCCGAAATCTCTACACCTGTCAAAAAAGGCTTTGAGGTCTTGGAGATGTTCTTCTTCTGATGAGCTGGCTATGAGACAATCATCTAGGTAGATTGTTGTATTTCTGAGTCCTCTAATCAGTTCATTAGCAAATCTTTGAAATGTTTGAGCAGCGTTGCAAAGTCCAAATGTCATGTGAGGAAATTCATACAGTCCAAAAGGTGTTATTATGGCGGTTTTTTCAATGTCTTCAGGTGCTACGGGTATCTGATGATATGCCTTCAATAAATCTATTTTACTAAAACTTTTCCTACCGTTCAGGTCATAGTTCATATCCATGATGTGTGGTAGAGGATACCGGTCAGGAATTGTAACTTTATTTAGGGCTCGAAAGTCCCCACAGGGTCGCCAATCCCCTGTCTTTTTAGGGACCATGTGCAGAGGGCTGGCCCAAGGGCTTTTAGAAGGTCTGCACACGCCTTGTTCGACCATGAAATCAAATTCCTTCTTCGCAATTTTATACTTCTCAGGATCTAGTCTTCTAGCTTTTGCACTGACCGGTGCCCCCTCTGTAAGAATGTGGTGTACCTACCACATTGTGCTTTACTGGCTTGTTTCCCAAATTTGGTCTTACAATGTCAGGATACGCCTTCAGCAACTCTAGGTACTTACCATTCTGTACTACGGAGGCCACTGATGGTTCAGCACAATTACTTGCGAGAGTACCTTTCGACTGTAGAGACGTAAGAGAATCTCGTAAGCATCTTTCTTTCAAATCTACCAGCAGTCCGTGTTTCTCCAAAAAGTCTGCTCCGATTATTGGCCTTGAAACTGCAGCAACAAAGAATGGCCACGAAAAACATCTGCGTAAGCCAAGATCGAGGGTGAGGAGTTTGACGCCATGCGTTTGAATCTCTGTCCCGTTGGCTGCATAAAGTGAGAATGGCCGAATCGTTTTTCTTTCTTCTTGCGTTGGCGGGATAACTGAAACATCTGCGCCAGTATCAACTAGGAATTGCAGCTTAGTCATCATATCTCTAATGAAAAGACGACGGCTATTTTGTTGGCTCGGATCGTCTGCCGTCACTAACGACCTGCCTTCGCATTTTCCGCCGTTTGATTTTTACTTTTATTTCTCTCATAATTACATGGAGATTCGCACCTAGTTGCCTTTTCCCCAAATCTATAATGAAATCTACACTCCCATTTTCCATCCTCTTGTTTTCTTTCCCTGGACTTGGACATTCTACCACTATTGGACCTACGAACACTAGATCTCTCTGTACTTCTACCTCTGACTGATAGAGATTCTACCGCCTTAGCCAAAGCTTCTATTCTACTCAACAAGAGGTCATGGGTAGCGTCACAGGAATTGCCTGCTGACGTCACCCGCTCGTTTGAAACCGCGGCTACACACTGTGGCTCACTAATTTCCCTGACTTTGTCGGCTAAAGCGGATAACGTACTTAGCTGTTGATCTACGCTTACTGACAGTACACTCTGTATTGACGATGGTAGTTGCTGGAGCCATAGAGATTTGAGAAGTTCTTCACTGACTTTCTTTCCTGCAAGCTCTCGCATTTCTCTGAGCAGATGGCTGGGTTTCTTGTCCCCTAGAGTCGTTCCTCTAAGGAGTTTTTGCAATTTCTTCTCTTCAGAATCGCCGAAACAGCCGATAATCCGCTCCTTCAAAGTCTTGTACCTATTGGTAGCTGGAGGATCAATGACCAAATCGCTCACTTGAGTGAGGACGCTCGCATCAATGGCACTGACGACGAGATCGTACATGTCTTCATCCAACGTCACGCCTTTCACTCGGAACTGTGATTCAACTTGGCGAAACCAGATCACAACGTTCGCTTTCCAAAACGGCGGAGGATTAAAATTCACGATTCGTACCGGCGGTGTCCGTCTTTCATCAACCGGCTGCACAGCAGGATCGTCTCCCTCCATTTCGACTTGTATCACGTCGGGGTCACCAGAAGATATGGCGCCTCTGTGCTGGCCTAATGATTTATCTTTTTACCAACAACCAGTCCGTACAAGATTTGGATAGCGAATATATTTTTTAATTGCAACACATGAAATAATAAGGTATTAACGCGATGGGAGGAAACTTGGTAACTGACCGAGACGAAACAATAATTTAAATCTTGAAGCCATGAAATAAATAAATAAAGTTGCAGCTCCGCCACAAACCGTCTATTTAACTCATAGGCTGACGCGCGAGCTGCTTCCGACCACAAATTTTTAGGTATTTTCGATTCTAATAGTTTAGTTCTGATCATATCAAGTAGAGTACCATTCATCCTTTCTGTTTTCCCATTCATTTGAGGATTATACGGAATGGTGTATTCCATTTTAATTCCATTTTTGGTAGCGAAATTGGTCAATTCCTTGGATTTGAACTCTCCTCCACAGTCTGTACGAATTCTTTTAACTGGCTTACCGAGTTGTTTTTCTAAATGACGAACGTAAGCAATCAAATTTTGACCTGCTTCACTTTTATTACAAAGTATTCGCACAACTACAAAATTAGAAAAATCATCAAGGATTACCTGTATATATCTCTCCCCATTTTCGGTGACAGGAGTGATAGGACCGCATATATCACTGCATATTAGTTCGCCACTGTGGAAACTCGCTGAAGTCATCATGATATTGAAGCCAGGTAAACCTCCTGAAGAGCTAAAGTCTTATAGACCAATATCACTTTTACCAGTACTGTCAAAACTCTTTGAAAAATTGCTGTATGCACGTCTAATTAAAATCGTAGAAGAAAGAAACCTCATCCCCAAACATCAGTTTGGGTTCCGCCATAAGCATTCCACTATAGATCAGGTGCACCGTATCACTCATATTATTGAACAAGCCCTAGAAGATAAAAAAGTCGGCTCAGCTGTCTTCCTCGACGTCACTCAAGCGTTCGATAAAGTCTGGCACAAGGGACTTGACCATAAGCTCAGACTAATGCTTCCAGCCAAATATGTTGAACTGCTTCACTCTTATCTATCAAATCGATACTTCCGGATCAAACAAGATGATGCTTACTCGGAAGCAAAAATTATTAATGCTGGCGTACCACAAGGAAGTGTGCTCGGCCCACTCCTGTACGTCCTTTACACCAGCGATTTGCCTGAACACGAGGGGAACACCCTGGCATCATTTGCAGATGATACTGCTATTCTTGCCATTGGTGAAGACAATCGAGAATCGACCTCAAAACTTGAAAGATCCATCGAGAATCTCCATGATTGGGCAATTAAGTGGAGAATCAAGATGAATGAGGCAAAATCAGTCCATGTTGATTTCACCAACCGCCAAATCAAAATTATACCAATTTATCTGAATGGCAGAGTAATCCCTTATGCCAATGAGGCAAAATATTTGGGTATGACTCTGGATACAAGGCTCCGCTGGAGAGCGCATGTAAAAAATAAAAAAAAAAATTGGACACCAAATTCCGAAAAATGTATTGGTTGATTGGTAGACGATCAAAATTGTCTATCCAAAATAAATTAACTTTATACAATCAGGTCCTTAAGCCAGTCTGGACATATGGTGCACAGCTCTGGGGCTGCACTTCTCAAAGTAATCGGGATATTATACAGCGATTCCAGAACAAAGTACTGCGGTCATGCGTCGATGCGTACCGCTACTCGACCAATAATGATATCCATAACGACCTCGAAATTCCCACAATAAATGAAGTAATAAAAACTCAAGCGATAGCCCATCATCAGAGGCTCCAAGGTCATATCAACGAGGAGGTTGTGAAGCTGCAGGACGTTGATGATCTGCTCAGACGACTGAAAAGACGAAAACCTCACGACCTGTGGTAATAGGGAGTGATGTGTTCATGAAAGTTTGTTCAGTGAGTGTAGTGCTGTGCGCTCCTGCAAATCGTGTTCATTGAAGACACTAAATAGCTGAAATGATGTATAGGATGTGTTATGTATCACAGTCTTGTTTCAGTCACCGATTATTCGTTGTCAAAGAAATGTTGCTAATAAGATGTATTACTTGGTGCAATAAATATTATGAAAAGAAAAAAAAGAAAAAAAAATATTAGTTCGCCGACATCGGTGGTTCTCTTTTCTTGATGTTGAAACGGAAGTTTCTTCGCCTTGCCTTCAACACATGTGGAACATTTAGCAGGGCTTACTGGTAGTCCGAGTGTTCTGAGTGTCTCCTTGTTGACGTGACCCAACCTTTTGTGCCATACGTCGCCAGTTACATTAGCAACCATTGCTTGTCCATGTAGCGGTGAGAAGTGAAGGACAGGCAGTCCATTTACTGAACTACAGATGAGAGTGAAACCTTTTCCACTAACCACAGTATTCTCACTTGTCATTGTGATGCAGTGGCCTTTTGATGTCAGTTGCTAAGTCGACAACAAATTGTGTTGGAGGCCTGGAACTATAAGCGCATTAATAGTTATATTGTAATCTTGGATTTTCACAAACAATTTTCCAGACTTGGTTGCAGTCATGTCCTGACCATTTGCTGTTCTTATTCGAATTGCATGATCCAAGGGGCTTACTTCAGACATAAACGGCTCAAAATTTGACATAATTAGATTTTGAGATATAAAGATGTTTGAACCAAAGCTATTTGAATTGCATTTCAAAGCTATAAACACAATTTCGGATCCATGGGCTGACTCCTTTGAGTATGAGGAATTTACGTTACTATTCGAATTTTTGTATACAGTACGATTACCTCTTTTGCTACCACGTCCGCGTGAGTAACCTCCTCGCCTGGATTTAAAATTTTCATTTGAAGACTTGTTGCGCTGAGGGCACTGATTTTTCCAATGCTTCGTCGATCCGCAAATATGACAACCAGACCCAGAAGCTTGAAATGAAGAGTCATCCTCTTCACAACGAGATGCCTCTTTTCCTTTTAACTTCATCTCATGATCGAGTAAACGGGATTTCACGAAATCGAGGGTAACTGAGGGTTGCGTTTCGATGGCAGTAGTAACGGTGTCATATTCGGACGAAAGAGCAAGCAACATCAGACAAATACGGTCCGATTCTTCTAGTTTGGATCCTAAAGCTTCCAATTCGCGAATTACGGTTTCGAATTTTAAGAAAAAATCATCAAGGTTTTCCTTGAGGTTACACTTCAAAGT
The DNA here is from genome assembly GCA_963920205.1 of Stenodema calcarata. Classification (NCBI taxonomy): domain Eukaryota; kingdom Metazoa; phylum Arthropoda; class Insecta; order Hemiptera; family Miridae; genus Stenodema; species Stenodema calcarata. Next base: position 7,265 of record OY986056.1, on the reverse strand, counting down.
AAACAGCTTACGCCATAGGGCCAACTTTGAGAAGGTTGATGTTCTCACAAACACTTTTTGAAGGTCTGCGATCATTTCGCAAGCAGTTTTCGATTCCTTGATTATGTCTAAATGTTTATCTGAATGATGAGCGATCTTGCTTTCTTTGACTTCAAAAGTAGCCTTAGGGCCGGATTAATAGTCCGGTCTCAAGTGTGAGAGTCACTCACACTCGTGGAAGTGGCGGGGGCCCCCAAGTAAGGATCCCACTGGAGATTGGAATTAATAGTCTGAGTGGGACCCGCACTTTGCTGAGTAAGTACAGGTGTCACTTGGGGGAGTTCTCGTATTTAACTGAATTAATTTGGCCATTTCGATGAAATTGGCAAACAACTAGCGAACACGACGAGTTGACAATGCTTGGACAACAGTTTCTTTTAAAATCGGCGTTACTGGCCATCTACAGAGTATTTTCCTGGTCTAGCACATATTTATTTCAAATAAACATCATAATAATTTAAAAAAAAAAAAAAAAAAAAGGCAATCACAGGGCAATTTACAGAATATTTCATCACTCATCGAATCAAGTCAGCTCAACCTAACCTTAAAAGTTGCGTATAACTTACCTTTTCAGAATCCTGACGATCAAATTAATCGTGAAACTCCATTGCAGCAAGTAATAAAAAAAAAAAAAAAATAACGATTTATTTGAATTCGAATTGAATTTGAATTCGAGATCAATTTGAGGGATGGTTAGGGATGGTTAGGGATGGTTAGGGATGGTTAGGGATGGTTAGGGATGGTTAGGGATGGTTAGGGATGGTTAGGGATGGTTAGGGATGGTTAGGGATGGTTAGGGATGGTTAGGGATGGTTAGGGATGGTTAGGGATGGTTAGGGATGGTTAGGGATGGTTAGGGATGGTTAGGGATGGTTAGGGATGGTTAGGGATGGGATGGTTAGGGATGGTTAGGGATGGTTAGGGATGGTTAGGGATGGTTAGGGATGGTTAGGGATGGTTAGGGATGGTTAGGGATGGTTAGGGATGGTTAGGGATGGTTAGGGATGGTTAGGGATGGTTAGGGATGGTTAGGGATGGTTAGGGATGGTTAGGGATGGTTAGGGATGGTTAGGGATGGTTAGGGATGGTTAGGGATGGTTAGGGATGGTTAGGGATGGTTAGGGATGGTTAGGGATGGTTAGGGATGGTTAGGGATGGTTCCCAGGAACCAGGCAATGACAAACTGGGTAGTGCAGGTAAGCCCGGCCCTGAGGAGACACTTGTTGGACTCTGGCAGGACCAAGCTCATCTGGTTCTCGTGCCGTGTCCAAGACAACATAAATGTCAGCAGGTGCTACAAGTGTCAGCAATACGGGCATGTGTCGGCGGTTTGCAGGGCCCGCCAGGTGTGTGGGTGGTGTGCAGGCCTGGAACACACCTTTAAGGAGTGCCCCAACAGGCAGGTCAAGCCCTGCTGCGTAAACTGCAGGATGGCTGGGATTGGGTGCGACCACGACGCAGGGAGCTCGTCATGCCCAGCACTAAAACGAGCAATAAGGCAGCATGTGCGGGCAACTGATTACGGGGAATGATTGGGCAGCACATCATAGTGGCCCAGCATAACATGAACAGGCAGCAGAGTGTCGCGGATCAGCTGAGGCAGGTGATAGTTGAGGAGGGTGTGGCAGTGATTGCCATCCAGGAGCCGTCCTTTTGGCAGGGTCACTTGGCCGGGATGGGCCTGACCACCAGACTGATATATGGGATACAGGGGGACGCCAGACCAAAAGCAGGCATTGCTATATTCGATTCAAGGCTGGAGGTGATGCCTCTAACGCAATTCTGCTCGACTCATGTTGCTACAGCCCGGATTGGGGGCCATGGTCTCCCATTTGTCTTGATCAGCGTGTATATGCCACCACGTTGCAGCTGTGAACCCTTCCTCGAAGAGCTGGAGGAGGCCCTCAATCATGCTGGGACCAGCAGAGTGCTCCTGATGGGAGACTTCAACGCAAAGAGCCCCGCTTGGGGTGCACAAGAGACAGACCGCAGGGGGAGATTGTTGATGGAGTGGATTGTCACCCATAACCTTCGTATAGGCAACGACCCAGATGCAGGACCAACATTTAGCGGACACAGGGGCGAGTCACACATTGACCTTACCCTAATGACCGAGGAAATGAGTGTGCATATCTCAGGGTGGAGGCTGAGATACCACACAACCAGCGACCACGCCATTATAATGGCATCAATGAGCAGTGGAAGCCACAAACCCCTGGATGCAGGCGCTGGCTTTGCCAGATACAAGACCAGACAGGCCAACTGGGGAACATTCCGAATCGAACTTTCGTCGACCTTAGTCGACTATTCGCTCGGCCCGGACGCTCCGCAGGACCCGGTGAACGGCAACCAGAGGGACCTCCAGCATGCCATGCTCTCGGCGGCTGAAAGAACGCTGAAAAAGAAGATGGGTGGAATCGGCAGGAACAACGCATGGTGGGACGACGAAGTGCAGCAGCAGCGCTCGGTGACACGCCAGTGCCGCAGGCACCATCAGCGAGCAGGGTCTGGAGCAGACAGGCAGCAACTCCAAGCGCGATACAAAGCTGAAAAAAGAAAATTGAAAGAAATGATAAGAGTGAAGAAGAGGGAAAGCTGGCGGGGATTTGTGGGAGAGGACGTGGAGCGGGACCCATGGGGAATCGTGTACAGGATTGTTAGAGGCAAAATCAGACCCGAAGTGGCCCTTGCAGCGCTGGAGAGCAATGGGCGGAGAGCAGCAACCATCCACGAAGCATGCAACATGTTCCTCAGTGATGTCTTCCCTGCTGATGACAGTGATCTGGACTCTGAGACGGACCGGGCGAGCAGGAGGGAGGTGGAGGTCATGCCCCCCACAGGGGACGCGCCCCGGTGGACCCGCAGCAACTTGGACGCGGCCATAGCTGCATTTGGGAGAACCAAGGCCCCTGGGATTGACGGCGTTGATATGGCCATGATCAAGGAAGCACCCAGCCAATACAAGAATGCCCTGCTGGACCTCTGCAACATGGCACTGGACCGTGGACGGTTCCCTGCTGAGTGGAAAGTTGCCAATATAAAAGCCCTTACAAAGGCGGGTGACCGTGATTGGACCCGCAGCAACAGCTTCCGGCCCATCAGCCTGCTGCCATGCGAAGGAAAGGTCCTTGAGAGGATGATCCTCAACACCATTGAGTCTCACTTGATCGGCGGGGCCCATGAGCACCAGCATGGCTGTACCAAGGGCAAAAACACCGAGAGTGCCATCAGCAGTTTGGTCAGAGGAGTACGTCAGTCCCGTAGTCGTTACGTAGCCTGTGTTTTTTACGACGTTGCAGGTGCCTTCAACTCGGTGTGGTGGCCACTGGTGATGGCGAGCCTGAAGGACCTTGGCATTCCAAGAAACGTCTATGGCCTCCTCAGGGACTATTTCAAGGACAGGCTGGCAATAATGCACACCAGCGAAGGCATGGTGAGGTGGCCCATAACGCGTGGATGCCCGCAGGGGTCCGTTCTGGGAGCGGCAATGTGGAACCTCGTCTTTTCCAGCCTGCTGAGGACTTTAAGCGAGGAGGGGTTGAGAGCTGTGGCGTACGTCGACGACCTGGCCCTCATGGTGGAGGGTCACACCAGGGCAGAGATGATCGGTCATCTGGAGAGGGGAAGCCGATTGGTCGGGGAATGGTGCAACAGGGCAAGACTAGAGCTGGCTGAGAGAAAGACCCAGGCATTGGTGTTTAAGGGGGAGGGCGACGCCAGGCACCCGACTAGATTTGCGGTAGGCCAGACCAGAGTGGAAGCGGGGACCACAGTGATCTATCTTGGGGTCACGCTGAACCAGCGCCTGAGTGCGGCCGCACATGTGGAGGCTCTGCTGTCCAAAGCCATGCTGGTTGCAGGGAGCGTCCGTAGGCTATCTGGCAAGGGGTGGGGAGCCAGTTTTGAGCGTCGCCTGCAATACTACAAGGCCATATTCTTGCCGGCAATTATGTACGCAGCACCCACTTGGTGGGACCTGCCAACCCAGACACTACGTTGCAAGATCCTGCGACTTCAGAGAATAGCGTTGCTGGCAATGACGAGAGGCTACAGAACTGCACCAACCCTTGGACTACAGGTTGTAGCCGGATGTATGCCGCTGGACCTGGAGATGGATGCGCGGGTCGCTGAGGCGAGTTTTAGGTGGCCAGCACGGACCTGTGCCCGGGTGGACCCGGAGCTGGAGCGGCTGATCAATGAGGCGCCCACTCGGCAAGAAAAGAGGGAGGCCATCATGCAATGGGCGCTTGGCAAATGGCAGCACAGATGGGACGAGGGAGCCACGGGCAGGCTCACACACGAATACCTCCCGGACGTCGGCAGAAGAATTAAGAGTCCTTGGATACGCCCTGACTATGAGGCCACGCAGTTACTGACGGGCCACGGTAACTTTAGCGGCAAGCTACATGAATTCAGACGCCGTGATTTCCCGATTTGCCCGTGTGGAGAGGCCGTGGAGCTTGCCGAGCATGTGATTCGTGACTGCCCGCTGTATGCAGACCAGAGACGGGACCTGTGCGGATCCACAACATACAGCGGCGCCCTGAGCAGCCTCCTAGCATCCAAAGAGGATTGCCAGAAATTCCACGCATACTGCAAGGCGTGGTCGCGCTTGAGAGGTGAAGGAGCGGAGCCTACGCCAGCTAACGGCAGTGCTCTGCGCCAATGAGTACGGGGATTTTACTTTAGAATAGTATAGGTTAGCTTAGAATAAGTTAGGAATAGCGGTGGGAGGAAAATTAGTACAAGTACTCACCATCATAGAATAGTTACATGTGATCTTAGATTAGTGAAACTTTCTGTGATAGCTTTTTGTGATTTTAATGTGATATGTGTGTGATATTCGTGGTGTGTGTGCGGATTGAGTGACGGGGGGGCCTGCCGGTCTTGGGGGGGCAGCAAACCGGTAGGTCTTTACAATTTTGCCTTTGTTGATTTCTTTTGTTTGTTCTTTTATTTTGTTTTTGTTAATTTACCATAGGGCTGTTCGGCTTCCTGGCCACTAAGAAAGCTCTGCCACAGCGAGTGCCAGGAGGCCATTCTAGGAAGGGTGGGCCCGGGACCGGTGGGACTCCTCCAGTCCCTCGGTCTATTGCGTGAATGTATATATGAGTGAATGCGTGTATTGTATGTAAGTGATATTTATTGGTGAGCACACAAATATTAACGAGTGCGAGTACTGTGATAACCCGACTGTGATAACCGCGATCTGTAATCATCTGTGATAACCTAGGCTAGCTTAGATTAAGGACGGGGAGGAATTTTATAGCAGTACTCACCCAACACACCCCTGTACAATGAGAGCCTGCCGATGATTGAAGAGCCGCAAGCCATAAGAAGAGGCGGCGAGTAAGGAGGCCGAGCTAGGTACAAAGCGTAGCCTGCCAATGATGGAAGAACCGTAAGCTATAAGAAGAGACGGGGAGTACTGAGGCCGAGCTAAGATTAAAATGAAGCCTGCCAGTGACGGAAGAACCGTAAGTCATAAGAAGAGACGGGGAGTACCGAGGCCAAGCTTCATTAAAGATTGCAGAAAGCAATCTACCCCTCTGCCCCTAAAATCCCTGCAAAACCCGGCACCTCCACGTGGTCCATCCCGGACATGCTTAGCATGACCAACGCCGGAGGGGGCAGAACAAAAGGGGGACCTGCTGTGCATGGCATAGAATATGCCAGAAAGCCTGCCGAACAAAGTCTGCCACAAAACAAAAGCCTGGTAAATCATTGTCATGGGCCAATGGCCTAGATACAATGAACCAGAAATGAGAGCACAGCAGGTTAGGGATGGTTAGGGATGGTTAGGGATGGTTAGGGATGGTTAGGGATGGTTAGGGATGGTTAGGGATGGTTAGGGATGGTTAGGGATGGTTAGGGATGGTTAGGGATGGTTAGGGATGGTTAGGGATGGTTAGGGATGGTTAGGGATGGTTAGGGATGGTTAGGGATGGTTAGGGATGGTTAGGGATGGTTAGGGATGGTTAGGGATGGTTAGGGATGGTTAGGGATGGTTAGGGATGGTTAGGGATGGTTAGGGATGGTTAGGGATGGTTAGGGATGGTTAGGGATGGTTAGGGATGGTTAGGGATGGTTAGGGATGGTTAGGGATGGTTAGGGATGGTTAGGGATGGTTAGGGATGGTTAGGGATGGTTAGGGATGGTTAGGGATGGTTAGGGATGGTTAGGGATGGTTAGGGATGGTTAGGGATGGTTAGGGATGGTTAGGGATGGTTAGGGATGGTTAGGGATGGTTAGGGATGGTTAGGGATGGTTAGGGATGGTTAGGGATGGTTAGGGATGGTTAGGGATGGTTAGGGATGGTTAGGGATGGTTAGGGATGGTTAGGGATGGTTAGGGATGGTTAGGGATGGTTAGGGATGGTTAGGGATGGTTAGGGATGGTTAGGGATGGTTAGGGATGGTTAGGGATGGTTAGGGATGGTTAGGGATGGTTAGGGATGGTTAGGGATGGTTAGGGATGGTTAGGGATGGTTAGGGATGGTTAGGGATGGTTAGGGATGGTTAGGGATGGTTAGGGATGGTTAGGGATGGTTAGGGATGGTTAGGGATGGTTAGGGATGGTTAGGGATGGTTAGGGATGGTTAGGGATGGTTAGGGATGGTTAGGGATGGTTAGGGATGGTTAGGGATGGTTAGGGATGGTTAGGGATGGTTAGGGATGGTTAGGGATGGTTAGGGATGGTTAGGGATGGTTAGGGATGGTTAGGGATGGTTAGGGATGGTTAGGGATGGTTAGGGATGGTTAGGGATGGTTAGGGATGGTTAGGGATGGTTAGGGATGGTTAGGGATGGTTAGGGATGGTTAGGGATGGTTAGGGATGGTTAGGGATGGTTAGGGATGGTTAGGGATGGTTAGGGATGGTTAGGGATGGTTAGGGATGGTTAGGGATGGTTAGGGATGGTTAGGGATGGTTAGGGATGGTTAGGGATGGTTAGGGATGGTTAGGGATGGTTAGGGATGGTTAGGGATGGTTAGGGATGGTTAGGATGGTTAGGGATGGTTAGGGATGGTTAGGGATGGTTAGGGATGGTTAGGGATGGTTAGGGATGGTTAGGGATGGTTAGGGATGGTTAGGGATGGTTAGGGATGGTTAGGGATGGTTAGGGATGGTTAGGGATGGTTAGGGATGGTAGGGATGGTTAGGATGGTTAGGGATGGTTAGGGATGGTTAGGGATGGTTAGGGATGGTTAGGGGGTTGGGATGGTTAG